>JAVGWX010000004.1:65904456-66349456 GCA_036924085.1 Ariolimax columbianus
CTTCTGATCATGTCACGCCACTGTTCTTTGTTAGTCAGTCCAGATACTGGTGTTGAAGTCTTCTGATCATGTCACGCCACTGTTCTCTGTTAGTCAGTCCGGAGACTGGTGTTGAGCTCTTCTGATCATGTCACGCCACTGTCCTCTGTTAGTCAGTCCAGAGACTGGTGTTGGAGTCTTCTAATCATGTTACGCCACTGTCCTCTGTTAGTTAGTCCAGAGACTGGTGTTGAAGTCTTCAGATCATGTCACGCCACTGTTCTTTGTTAGTCCAGAGACTGGTGTTGAAGTCTTCTGATCATGTCACGCCACTGTCCTCTGTTAGTCAGTCCAGAGACTGGTGTTGAAGTCTTCTGATCATGTCACGCCACTGTCCTCCGTTAGTCAGTCCAGAGACTGGTGTTGAAGTCTTCTGATCATGTCACGCCACTGTTCTTTGTTAGTCCAGAGACTGGTGTTGAAGTCTTCTGATCATGCCACGCCACTGTTCTTTGTTAGTCCAGAGACTGGTGTTGAAGTCTTCTGATCATGTCACGCCACTGTCCTCTGTTAGTCAGTCCAGAGACTGGTGTTGAAGTCTTCTGATCATGTCACGCCACTGTTCTTTGTTAGTCAGTCCAGATACTGGTGTTGAAGTCTTCTGATCATGTCACGCCACTGTTCTCTGTTAGTCAGTCCGGAGACTGGTGTTGAGCTCTTCTGATCATGTCACGCCACTGTCCTCTGTTAGTCAGTTCAGAGACTGGTGTTGAAGTCTTCTAATCATGTTACGCCACTGTCCTCTGTTAGTTAGTCCAGAGAATGGTGTTGAAGTCTTCTGATCATGTCACGCCACTGTCCTCTGTTAGTCAGTCCAGATACTGGTGTTGAAGTCTTCTGATCATGTCACGCCACTGTCCTCTGTTAGTCAGTTCAGAGACTGGTGTTGAAGTCTTTTGATCATGTCACGCCACTGTTCTTTGTTAGTCCAGAGACTGGTGTTGAAGTCTTCTGATCATGTCACGCCACTGTCCTCTGCTAGTCAGTCCGAAGACTGGTGTTGAAATCTTCTGATCATGTCACGATACTGTCCTCTGTTAGTCAGTCCAGAGACTGGTATTGAAGTCTTCGGATCATGTCACGCCACTGTCCTCTGTTGGTCAGTCCAAAGACTGGTGTTGAGCTCTTCTGATCATGTCACGCCACTGTCCTCTGTTAGTCAGTCCAGAGACTGGAGTTGAAGTCTTCTAATCATGTTACGCCACTGTCCTCTGTTAGTTAGTCCAGAGACTGGTGTTGAAGTCTTCAGATCATATCACGCCACTGTCCTCTGTTAGTCAGTCCAGATACTGGTGTTGAAGTCTTCGGATCATGTCACGCCACTGTCCTCTGTTAGTCAGTTCAGAGACTGGTGTTGAAGTCTTTTGATCATGTCACGCCACTGTTCTTTGTTAGTCCAGAGACTGGTGTTGAAGTCTTCTGATCATGTCACGCCACTGTCCTCTGTTAGTCAGTCCAGAGACTGGTGTTGAAGTCTTCTGATCATGTCACGCCACTGTCCTCTGTTAGTCAGTCCAGAGACTGGTGTTGAAGTCTTCTGATCATGTCACGCCACTGTTCTTTGTTAGTCCAGAGACTGGTGTTGAAGTCTTCTGATCATGTCACGCCACTGTTCTTTGTTAGTCCAGAGACTGGTGTTGAAGTCTTCTGATCATGTCACGCCACTGTCCTCTGTTAGTCAGTCCAGAGACTGGTGTTGAAGTCTTCTGATCATGTCACGCCACTGTTCTTTGTTAGTCAAGAGACTGGTTAGAGTCCATGTTTTCAGAGCCGTACAATGCTACCGGTTAGATGTGTGTAGTGAGTATACCTTTCCGGATCTCAATATTGATGTTATTTTTGTTAGACCTTTTTTGTTTTTCACGGAGTGCTTATTTTTTTTTTTTTTTTGCTACCGCGATCCTAGTTCTAATCTTAACTGAGCATCCTCTGCAATAATTTGTCCCCAAAATAAAACACCTCTTCACTTGTTCAATATTCTTTCCCTCGATGCTGATCTTTGGGTAGGTTTGACCATTACCATCGCTTTTGTTTTACTATCATTTATCCTCGATCCAAATGTTGTGTCTTTGATCCTCGTGAGTTGTTTTTGTAATGATTTCTCTCTTCATTCTATGATGGCTTGATCTTTATTCGTTCTCCATTTACCGCGACACATGTGGTGGATTTCTCCATCATCACCTCGGAAAACAAATTAAATGACTTGGATATAATATACATCCCTGTCTCACCCCTTTCTTGATTGCGACTGGTTTTGTTAATCCCTGTGTGAGTGCTATATTCGCAGTTTTTTTTCTTCTTCATACGTTAAGTATCAGTTTAATGATAGCTCTATCCACCTTAAGCTGTTCTAAAATAGGAAATAGTTTTATTCCACGGCACCATGTCAAAGGCCTTTTCATAGTCAACAAAGCAGATAAAATGAGCTCTTCGCTGTTCAACCATTCTTTCTGCGAGAAACCTCAGTGTTCCCATAGCGACTAGTGGCTCCATCGCGCAAGCTCTCAAACTTTTTCGAGTCGAGACCCCTTTTATAGTAGCAAAGTGGCCAGCGACCCGATACATTAAAAAAAATGTTTTTTAATAAGGTAAATAATAACACATCGAAAATATATTTTTCAGTAAAATACAATTTTAACTAACGACATATTTCTGGATTACGCAATCGACTCATCTGATTGGTGGCAGAAACATAGGATTTTTGTTGTTGTTGCCATTTCATTATCCCGGGACGTCAGTCCGACATATGTGCCGTTTGTGAGAAGACCAATACTATTCTGTATGCGTCCCGGTCTGTTGCAGTACTGTACCAATGTGAGCAACGATTAATTATAATATTCTGTATGCGTCCCGGTCTGTTGCAGTACTGTACCAATGTGAGCAACGATTAATTATAATATTCTGTATGCGTCCCGGTCTGTTGCAGTACTGTACCAATGTGAGCAACGATTAATTATATTTCGCAGAATTCGCTTACGTAAACAAATCTCTGTGCAAGGCACTGTTGACATGATTTTTTTGTTTCCCCAAAACTGCTTTGGTAAACACTCTGTGGTCTGCGCTTTGATGGATGTAACTATAGGCCCTTGTATGTATCCACTAGGACCACACCATATAAAACTACTCAGATGTGTATGGGTTATATTCGATATTTAAAAAATCAGTAGATCTTTATTATTAAGACGACGGCGTTGGTTAGTGGTTAAGTGACACAGCTCACAACCCAAAGGTGCTAGGTTCGATCCCTACCACAGCACCAGTCGTTACCCCGAGGAAGCAGACCCTTACATAAAATGAATGCTGAAGTCAGATGCACTTGGCTGACATGCGCAAAATAAACCACAGTGCAACGCACATCGCCTTGGGGATTAGAGAAATAAGGCGAACGCAAAAATAAATTTAAAAAATTAAAACTTCGACACCGATTCAAAATTAGTAGATTTATATTATTAAAACTCAGATATCGATTAGAAAATCTATATTATTAAAACTCAGACATCGATTAGTAAATCTATATTATTAAAACTCAGACATCGATTAGTAGATCTATATTATTAAAACTCAGACATCGATTAGTAAATCTATATTATTAAAACTCAGACTTCGATTAGTAAATCTATATTATTAAAACTCAGACATCGATTAGTAGATCTATATTATTAAAACTCAGACATCGATTAGTAGATCTATATTATTAAAACTCAGACATCGATTTGTAAATCTATATTATTAAAACTCAGACATCGATTAGTAAATCTATATTATTAAAACTCAGACATCGATTAGTAAATCTATATTATTAAAACTCAGACATCGATTAGTAAATCTATATTATTAAAACTCAGATATCGATTAGTATATCTATATTATTAAAACTCTAAGACATCGATTAAAAATGAAAACTACTTTAAAATCAATATTTTTGTTTAGTTTACTGTTTCAGCCTGCGACCCCACACAGACGAATTCGCCAGATTCTATTTATTTGTTTTAATTTTCTTTGACACCTGTGTTGCAATTTCTGGTGGTTTCTTCCATCATCACCTCGGAATACATATTAAATAGCCTTGGATATTTTTTTTTTATTTAAAAAAAAATTTTTTTTTCTTTTTGCGTTCGCCTTATTTATTTATTCCCCAAGGCGTGTGTGCGTTACGCTGTGGTTTTTATTTTGCGCCTGTAGGCCCAGTGCATCCGACTTCAGCATGCATTTTATGTAAGGGTCTGCTTCCTCTTGCATTTTCTAAGGGTTTGCTTCCCCGGGGTAACGGCCGGTGCTGTGATGGGGATCGAACCCAGCACCTTCTGGTTGTGAGCCGTGGCACTTAACCACTAGGCCACGCCGTCCCCAGCCTTGGATATAATATACATCTCTGTCTCACCACTTTCTCGATTGCGACTGGTTTTGTTAATCCCTCTATCAGTGCTATATTCGCTATTTGTTTTTTTTCCATACAAGTTAAGTATCAGTTTAATAATAACTCTATCCATCCAAAATTAATGACCAACAACGCCACCTTCAACAGCAAGATAAAAGCTAACGGCCAGGAACTCGAAGTGGTTGACCGTTTTAAATATTTTGTGTCGATTGTCAGTGATGAAGGATCAAAATGTGAGGTTTTGGCCAGAATAGCACAGACAATAGCGGCGCTTGCACGGCTTAACACAATCTGGCAAGATAAACGGTTAGCACTAAGCACGAAAATCAGATTAATGCGAACACTGGTCCTGTCAATATTCCTCTATGCGTGTGAGACATGGACAGTTACAGCTGACCTCCAACGAAGGATACAGGCCTTGGAGATGAGATGTTTCCGAAGACTTTTAAACGTCACGTACAAAGATCGAGTTACAAATGAGGAAATACGAGATAGAATTACAACAGCAATAGGGCCTTTCGAAGACCTCTTGGCAACTGTCAAAAGAAGGAAACTCACTTGGTACGGTCACATATCGAGATCAAATGGTCTTGCAAACACAGTCCTCCACTGGAAGGTGCATGGCAGATGACGAAGAGGCCGGCCCAAAAAGAGATGAGAGGACAACATAAAAGAATGGACCAATCTCCGACCAGAAGAGTCACAGGCAGCGGCATTTGACAGAGAGGGATGGCGTGGAGTTGTGAGGATGTCTTCATGTGTGCCCCAACGACCTCACCGGTTACGGGATGACCTGACCTGTCCTATCCATCCATGGGTTGGGAACCCGTGCTCTTCTTCCGGGAACTCAAACTATAACGCTTAGTAAATATGTAAATATGGCCAGGGACTGGGCAAACGTGGGACCGACAGGATGTATTTTCAGGAGACAGACTATCTTGGCGTATGTTTGTTTGTCCTCCCTGCTCCACTGGTGGTAGTAAAGGTGATTGCAGATGACAAGATTATCAGAGAGGTGTGTGAACTTGTTTTCCCCTGGTTAATGTTTTACTCTCTATATTATAGCGGCGAGGCATGGCTCTTTCCATCCTGTACCGTAGTCTTGTAGGCGATATCAGGACGTATTAACCAGTGCTTGGATGCGTGTGTGCGTCTGTATGTACCTATGATAGCCAGGGCGATCTCAGTAGAATGGAAATGCCTCACCCTGAGGGCACGTGTTAGCGCGCGTGTGTGTGTATTAAAGGTTATAATCATGTGCCTTGTGCGTGGAATGGAGATGGCTGATATGATCTTCTAGTGCCTCTATCTATACTTTCGGAACCAAAACTATAACACTTAGTAAATATGGCCGGAGACTGAGCATATGTGGTTCCGTCAGGAGGTGTTAGCAGGGATGGAATGGCTAGGCGTATGTTTGTTGAAGGCCTCTGCTACACAAGGGGGTGGTAAAGGTGATTGCAGAAGATAAGAGTGTCCGAGAGGTGTGTGAATTTGACTTCTGTTCTCTAAGTAAATACCCCCCTCCCCGCCCAAAGTCCATAGCTAAGGACACTTTGCGTATACCCCCCGCCCCCGTCTTCCACACTCTGCGTCTCTTTCCTGACAATGTCGAGGGAAGGGGAGAAGATGCGGCGGGTTAGGGACTGGGGCCTTAAATACAGGAGTATTTTAGGCAGGTTCGGCCTTCGTCCTACTAGGCTCGCCACGTGCAAGACCAATTTATGTTTGTTTGTTTGTTTCTTAAGCGTTTGCCTCACTAGTTTCTACTGGCGGAGGCGCGTGCATTCCACCCCAGACCTTTAACCTTTGGGCGATATCAGGACGCATAAACCAGTGCTTGGATACGTGTATGTATCTGTATGTACCTAACCTAGTGTTTTCCGTGATGCAGGGGTGTTTTCGTGTCTTTTGGTGGTTTTCTCTTTGATCTTTCCTGTTATTGGTGGGTGGATTTCATTGTCGTTCTCTTTTTTTGGTACTCTTTCCGGATTCGAAGGCTGTCTTACTTTTCGATGTCCTGGGGTTGGATAACCAAAAGTTTGGATTGGGGTATATTTATTTTATGCACATCTCACTTTTTTTTTGTTGATAATTGATAGGGACCATATTTTTTTTTGGATAATTGATAGGGACCATTTTTTTTTCTTTTCTTTCTTTTTTTTTTTTATATCATCAAAACATTTGCATAAAATTTGTGACGATGTAATGAGATGATATGAATATAGTTGATTTATGCGATGGGATGATTATGAGAATGTGTACATTTTTACATCAAAAGGTAATTACACAATTGTATACATGAAAGATGATTCTTAGGTTTGGATCCTGGGTCGTCTGCAATTTGAGGTGTGACTTCAGAGTATTGCATTGCCACCTGGGTCCTCGGGCTCATGCTTTGGATGGGGAGGTTGGGGGGGGGGGGGGGGTCATCCTTCGTCTTTGTGGGGAGGGGTTGTAGGGCATAGTGGTATGGGTTGGGTGGGGTAGGGGAGATGTTTTTTCTATGATGGGGAGGGGTTTGTGGGGGCCTGCTGCTGGTTCCTGTCATCTCATGTAGGAGTATAAAAAGCAAAGCACGCAGTGGACTTGTAAATGTCGTTCCCTATTCCTTGAACCGTTGTTTGTTTTACATTATACCATCGACCTATTCTTGTTTTATCACTGTGATTTTTTGATTACAGGGTGGAGTATTATGGTTTACGACTCTGCTTAAATCCATTCTTACATCCTATTTATATATTTGCGTGCGTAATTCTTGGTTGTTCTGGAATCATCAATATGAGCCTTATTTATGTTGTATTGACCGGGCTTTAATAAATGTTCAACAACTGGCCTTGACCTCTTATCCCAGATCGGGCCTGGCTGCTCGGCCTTGGGGAGGGACACTGAACTCCTGATGAACCGTATAGTAATATCGAATCTTGAACATCCCTCGTTTTCCATTGGCCGAATGTCCTCCCCTCTCGATTTCTACCTCCTCCCCCCCCCCCAGCCCCCCACCCCACGCCTCACCAGACCATAACATTCCAGACTGTTCCTTGACCCTTATTCGACCTTGACCGTTGAATTGGAATGCAAAGATGGAAAACGGTTAGATATTGTTTGAGAAAGGTAGTGCCTCGTTCCTCTTCAGATCCTTGGAAAACAGTCGCTTTTTTATTCCTGTTTAATCCACGTTATCGTCACATTCCAAACAATCTAGCTGTAAACGGGTGCCTGATTTACTGTTAAAGTAACCCATAGCATTACTGCCGAAGGGGTGTGAGGTGTTAGCGATCTCACATTTCAAAGGCTCGTCTATATGAGGGGGGTCGCCATCTCCTCTCTCTCGCCGCTTTTACTTCCCGAACTGAACCGGTACCCATTTAAGGCTGGGTCGACCTGGGCGCCGTTGCGGTCAAAAAACATTTACGTCTCAACTGAGGAATGAACCCAGGACCACCCAGATGCGAAGCCAGCTCGCCAACCACTGCGCTACGTGGCTCCCTGATTTACTGTTAGGGAAGGAAAAAAGCAGAAAGGGTGGGAACTGACTTCATTACTATTTGTAATTAAAAAAACCGTAATTTATTTCAAAATGCTCTAAAAAGTATACACTAAACCAGTTCTATTATCGTTCGTCCCGCTACTTCAACGTCATACGCCAAATAATCAACTAGTTCCTTGGGTTACTTACCAGTTACCATCATACGTATTTGACAGCTGAGAACTGTAGCAGGACATTCCCCTTTATGGTGGGGGGAGGGGGAGAAACAGGTAGTTTTTATTTTATTTTAAATACATAAGTAAAATTTAGATAAAGATAGATGCGTAGAAAAGATGGTTATATTCAGTTTTTCTACCTGTCTTTTGGAAGAATGTAGGGCCCTAACAGGGAGAAGAAGGAGGTTTCCTGGCATGCAGATTGAAATAATTGGACGACCAAACACCACAAATTCAATTATTGAGGTAGCGAGAGATTGAGAACGATAAAATAAAGAAGAAGAAAAAGAAGAAGAAGAAGAAGAAGATCAAACAATATCATGAAAGTATATTGTCATTGAGTTTGTACCTGTCATGTAAGGTTAAGATCTTTTGCTTATCGGGAAGTGTCTGAATTGTCAAGTGCAAGATTTGACAATAACTAATAAATAACTAACTAACACATAAAGTTAACAATTTAATCTTTTCGTTTAGAATAGCTGACGACTATTACAATGAAGTCTAAAACACTTAACTTAACGTCTTTTTACTGGTTTAGAAGACTTTGCAGAGTTTGAATACAGCTATTTTCTTTTACATTTTCTTGATCTAAAGACTATGCGCATTCAATCTATTCTTGAATGCATTAATTACGTTTATAATCGTTACTACATAACGAATCTCGCACGATTATTAATGATATTACGGTTAGAATAAATTGTACATAAGCTGGTTTATGATGGTGAATCTAAATGGACCTCCACTGCCACAATTTTAACCTACAAAAGCCATCGATAAATGCCATATCAGCGCTAAAACTACCAAGCATGTTCAAGGACACAAACGCCATGCCTCTAACAGTACTGCATTTTTTCTTCAGAAGAAATAGGCTAATACTGTGTAGGTAATACAATATAGTTTGGTTTGGTACGCCTCATTTTTTAGAAATAAACGTGAATTAGTGCCTAGTTTAAGTTTGTTAACATAAATTGCATGACTGTAGTCTGACCATGCTGACTGTGACATTTTTGACTGACTGGTGACCCACCATAAAATGTGTCAAGCCCTGTATATATATTAGATCTATAGCTACTGCCTGGCTCTTCTCTAGTCAAATATTTTGTTTTTGCTACAAAGTCATTTCATCTCTTTACCCATGCTATTTATCCTGTCAATTTTTAAGCTGAAAAGAGTAAACCTACTCATTGTGAGCATTTGCAAACAACAACAAAAACCCTCCACTTAACGTCTTTGTCAGGGCGATTAAAGTAGTAACGTTTCTAATGTATTGGGTTATCGGATAGATTCTCTTGCTGCGATCTGAGCACCTTCGGTGACGTTAGGGCGCTAAATGGTACGGTTTTGTGCAAGCAACTGCAGGTGGGGAAATCAATGTTGAAACTTTTCAGAGAGACACTTTTAATGAGCCTCTATAGCGTTTCTCACCCCCCCCCCCTTTTCCCCTCCCTCCTCCCCTCCCTCCCTCCTCGTTCTCAGAGCATGTCTGCCTGTTGTGAGCTCACCATGTAACAGCTGCTTGGGGGATGAGCTCATCTGACACGCGTACATGTCCCGTCCATCTTATAGTACGCAACCTAAACACGTGGTGATTACAACATAGGTCAATGCCAAGTGGCGTTCACCTGACACGCGTACATGTCCCGTCCATCTTATAGTACACAACCTAAACACGTGGTGAATACAACATAGGTCAAGGCCATGTGGCGTTCATCTGACTCGTGGACGATATGTCCTGTCCATCTTATAGTACGGAACTAAACAAGTGGTGATTAGAACATTGCTCAAGGCCATGCGAAGAGGCTGTGACATCTGGCATGCTTACAGCATGTCCGGTACCCGACTTACAGTAATAGAACTGACCAAGCGCGATTAGAACATTGCTCAAGGACGCACACAATGAACTTAGGTGAACAAAAATGTCAGAACTGTCTGGACACATTTTATGATCAAACATTAACGGAGGTATTTGCTCTTTCTTCTTTTCATTTTTTATCCTGCTTGGGTCTTTTAGCATTAGCTGATGAAGAGGTTTCTTGATCGGGTCCTAGTATGTGCTTCCTATACGAGCAGCTTTACTACTTCTGTTATTTCTGCTATTCATCTTTTACGTGTTCGGCTTTTTGCTCTGTATCCATTGTATCTGTGTAGCATTGGTGTCTGAGGGATACTATCTGGTGTTTGACGTGTCACGTGGCCGAACCATTTGGTTTACTGTCTCTTGATGAGGTCTAGCACTGGTGTTGTACTTACTTGTCTCTTGATGAGGTCTAGAACTGGTGTTGTACTTACTTGTCTCTTGATGAGGTCTAGCACTGGTGTTGTACTTACTTGTCTCTTGATGAGGTCTAGCACTGGTGTTGTACCTACATGTCTCTTGATGAGGTCTAGCACTGGTGTTGTACCTACTTGTCTCTTGATGAGGTCTAGCACTGGTGTTGTACCTACATGTCTCTTGATGAGGTCTAGCACTGGTGTTGTACCTACATGTCTCTTGATGAGGTCTAGCACTGGTGTTGTACTTACTTGTCTCTTGATGAGGTCTAGCACTGGTGTTGTACTTACTTGTCTCTTGATGAGGTCTAGCACTGGTGTTGTACCTACATGTCTCTTGATGAGGTCTAGCACTGGTGTTGTACTTACTTGTCTCTTGATGAGGTCTAGCACTGGTGTTGTACTTACTTGTCTCTTGATGAGGTCTAACATTGGTGTTGTACTTACTTGTCTCTTGATGAGGTCTAGCACTGGTGTTGTACCTACTTGTCTCTTGATGAGGTCTAGCACTGGTGTTGTACCTACTTGTCTCTTGATGAGGTCTAGCACTGGTGTTGTACCTACTTGTCTCTTGATGAGGTCTAGCACTGGTGTTGTACCTACTTGTCTCCTAATATCTTCGTTTCTGATTCTGTCCCTTCTTGTTACTTCGAGCTGTTTGCGTATTTGTTAAATACGGTTTAAGTGATTTTAGTTTGAGCCGAAAAAGGAGTGGGCTTCGCTTTGATCTTAGCCTTAAGCCCAGGGGTTCTTAACCAGAAGTCCATGGAACACCAAGGGGGTCCGTGACCTTGGATCGGTAGACATCAACATATCTAAATTTTCACTAACCACTAACTGAAATCACTTATGTGATATTGTAATAATGGTAGTAAATAAACTACAGTAGTTTTAGCTAGACTTGCGTCAACAGTAGACGTAATTAATGCATTCAAGAATAGATTTGATGAGCATAGTTTTTATATCAAGGAAATGTAAAAGAAACTGGCTGTATACAGGCTCTGCAGAGTCTTCTGAACCAGTATAAAGACGTTAAGTTCAATTAAGCAACATATTTTCATTTCACTGTACAGTTGCTGGGTATCTACAACAATCGCTTACGCCTTAATCTTTTTCTATTAGGCCCAACTCGATAGATTGCACGTGGACACACTTATGCTGAGCAAAACTATCTGAGACGTACTTGATAGACCATCCTCATCTTGTACAGCGAACTGTATAACAGTAATCCTAGTGTTCACTCAGTCACATTTTCTGCCATATGCCAAAACTCGTCTAAACTCATTTATTTTTATTTTACGTGTTTGCCTCGCTAGTTTCTACTGGCAGAGACGCGCCTATTCCACCCCAGACCGTAGTCAATTGGGCGATATTAAGACGCATAAACCGGTGCTTGGATGCATGTGTGCGTCTGTATCTACCTAAAGTAGGTTTGTGCACTCACAGAGGGCAGCCCAAGCAAAGTGAAATGGAATGGTCTCACCCTGAGGGCGCGTGTGAAAGTTGTGCAAGAGTGTGATTATTGGACAGAGAAATGAAACAAGAGTGTGATTATTGGACAGAGTCAAATGTAATAAGAGTGATTATTGGACAGAGTCAAATGAAACAAGAGTGTGATTATTGGACAGAGTCAAATGAAACAAGAGTGTGATTATTGGACAGAGTCAAATGAAACAAGAGTGTGATTATTGGACCGAGTCAAATGAAACAAGAGTGTGATTATTGGACAGAGTCAAATGAAACAAGAGTGTGATTGTTGGACAGAGTCAAATGAAACAAGAGTGTGATTATTGGACAGAGTCAAATGAAATAAGAGTGTGATTATTGGACAGAGTCAAATGAAACAAGAGTGTGATTATTGGACAGAGTCAAATGAAACAAGAGTGTGATTATTGGACAGTGTCAAATGAAACAAGAATGTGTGGAAAGAAGAACAGGGGGATCTTTATATTTAAAATTTTTTTTTTAAATGTATGTGTTTGCCTCACTAGTTTCTACTGGCAGAGACGCGCCTATTCCACCCCAGACCGTAGTCAATTTGGGCGATAGACGCATAAACCAGTGATTGGATGCGTGTGTATCTGTTTGTACCTAACCTGGTGTTTCCATGGTGTTTCTCCCGTTGTTCCTCGCCATCTGATGATCCGTGTTGTCCTTTGTAGGTATTTGGTTGCTATTTTTAATTTTCTTGTGTTCCTCGGTTTACCCAGTCGAGTTTCTGATGCACAATTGTTTTCCTGTGACCATTTTGGGAATGAGTATATTTATTTTCCTTCATACTTGATTCGGATCTCTTATTTATTTCCTGATTTAACTATATATATATATATATATCCCCCAACCTCTTTTTTTTTCCTATATAAAACACCATTACACATTTTATAAAAAATTGTGAAGATAGCACTGTAGTGAGGTGTACAACGAGGATGAATGAAATGGAATGATTGTGAAATATGACAACTGGATACATGAGAATTTAGAGTACAATATAAATTAATTGAATAGGGTCTTCCTTCTGTTGTGAGGCTCATCTGTGTTGACTTCCTTCCGTCTGGTCTTGGTGTATCAGGTTTTAACTGCTCTCATATATTTTTCCATCGCAGCCATGTATTCCAACTTGTAAGCGATTTACTGATTTGGGTGCTACTTTGTAGATTCTTCGTTTCACCTGTGCCCTCTAGCTCTCGCATTTAATTAGGTGTTGAATGTGTGGTTGGCTCAGGAATAGAAATCAAAACAAATTTTTATATCACTGTTCTTTACCATTAAGTACCATGCCGGACCAACGTCCTGTCGATATCCATCTCTCCATCTCATTGGTGGAAGTCGGGGGCGACGATTATAGATCTAGGGCCACCATGACGTCACTTTACGTGTCCATTTATGGTCAGGCGCGTACCACGTGACCTCGCCATCTGAACTTTTTTTTTAGGCGTTACGTATCTACGACGGCATTAAAGCAGGGTTGACTCCTGATGGCGGTGATGCGGATGTGATCTCGTAGTGAAAATTACAGTGGTTCTACGCTCCATCTGATGAATATATATATATATATATATATATATATATATATATATATATATATATATATATATATATTCATATATTATCATATAGATGATAATGCTGCTAAAAAGTTGGGAATGGGAATTCCTGCAGAGAAAAGTCAAATCATGGTCAACAACACCAGACTCTAACAAGTCCGATAGCGATCAAAGACGAACCATTAATAGTAATAATCTTCGCGTAGGCGTCAAAGGCCCGTTGCGTCGATCGACCACTACCATTTCCAACTGCTGAGGTTGTGTCCATGTGTAGCACGTCGACCGAAATCCCTACAGACTCGCCAGGTGAAGCCGTGTACTCCGCTGCCTTGGGACGAGGGCCGCGAGGAGTGTATTAAACCAATGTTTGTGTTAGGCTTTCCGTGTATGTTCGTGTCAAACTCCCTGTGTTTCTCGTGTCCCACCGCCGAGGCTTCTGATAGTGTCCACCGTTTGGTCAGCGTGACCCTTGCTGTGCCGAAAGTACGAGATTGGGAGAGGTATCGTGTAACCTCCGGTGTTAGGGGCGTGCAAGAGAAAAATGGCTACAGTCCGAGCAGAAAGGTCCTTGCGAAACCTGGACTGAATTCTGGTGTGTAGTTAAGCCGAAACGTTGCTCTACATCATGGACTGGTCTCCCAAAGCTTAAGCCAGGCATGAAATGCAGCATAACAAACAGGATAACCGATCGAAAGCACATCAATTCCATAGAAAAAGTCCCTGATACCACCTGGTGAACGAGTTATGAAATATAATCCGAACAGGAACCACCAAACATCGGAAAAGGACACAGACACCGGTGCGAGTAGACAGTGCAGCCGTTAAGGCGCGGCCATCTTCCTTTTTTACGTTTTTGTTTTTTTTCAAAGACGAACCATTACAAATTGCTAAACAGTTTAACATGAAAAAGGCTTTGCAAGTGGCAGTGCGTAGTCCAGAAAACGGAATGCGTTGTGTCGTAGTTTACAGGTTGACTGCGATATCTGCACTTTTCGGTTCGACATATCCGACTTTAGCAGGCATTTTTGAGTACCAGGTTGCCTTTCCTCTTCGATCCCTACTCATTAGCCAGTCTGCTCTGTTGCAGTCTGTTATCCATGATCACCTCGTGGAGGCATATACGGGTCTTGGCAGCCCTGGTTCGCTGGCCCTGTTGCTAGCAGCCAGCTATGGGTCGCTGACCATTGCAGCTCATGCGTTGCTCAGCGTCTAGATTCCTGTTCAATGAAGATAAGATGTCTGCGTCGAATCATTGGCATTTTGTATCTAGACCACGTCACGAATAAGGCAGTTCGGGGCACAGTTAAAACAGATCGGTCAAAATAAGGACATATTGTCTATGGTAAAAACACGCAAGCTTACATGGTATGGGCATGTTTCAAGATCTGACCAAACTCCCATGGTAAGGGCATGTTTCAAGATCTAACCAAGCTCCCATGGTATGGGCATGTTTCAAGATCTGACCAAGCTCCCATGGTATGGGCATGTTTCAAGATCGCCTTGGTTGACCAAGATGGCCCTCCAAGGTACTGTGCACGAGAAGCGTAAGAGAGGGAGGCCGAAAAAGAGATGGGCAGACAACATCAGAGAGTGGACGAGAAGGTCCATAGCTAGAACTAATATCCTAGCACACAACGGAGTGGAGTGGCGGAAACTGGTCCAAAAATCTGCAGTATTGACCTTTCAGATTACGATATTGATGATGAAGATTATAGCTGACCTATTCGGTCATGTTGTCCAACTGGACAAGGAGGTCCAAGCTCAACAGATTCTTCAAAAGACAGTCAACAGTTCTAACGGCCTCTACCCTGCTGACTGGAAGCGCCGGAGAGTTCGTCCTTGAAACACGTGGCTCCAACAGGTAGCAGCCTCCCCATCTGCCTTAAAGGAGCTATGGCAGCACGCAGTTACAACTGGACATGGTGGTGTTCATCCAACGCAACGGGCCTCAGACGCCGAAGCGAACATTATTATTGGCTTTAACAATTGTCATACATAAACGTTTCTCAAGACCAGGTCTTTCTCAATACATACATGCGCCTTTACCTTTTATAATAATTTAATATTGAAAAAAATCAACGTGCCTATGGATACAAAATAAGGACTGTACTGTTATGCAAGTGTTAAGCAAGAAGCACACATATTACTTTATCGTATTATTTATGTTTCTTTAACATTTTGGTAACTGTATTTCTGGTACTTACGTATTAATTCATCGCAAACAAACAAAACTATTTTTAGCACTGGCTATATATTTTTAGCACCGGATTTTTGGGTAATGACGTCCATTTTTTAACTGGGGTGGGGGAAGGGGGGGGGGGGGGGGGAAAGCGGTGAAAAAATATCACGTCTATAACGTCATCACCATACAGTTTATCTAGTTTGTCTCAGGCTTGTCTCATTGCCATACAGTTTGTCTCATCGCCATACAGTTTATCTCGCAGGTGGGTTGTGTAGGGCTGTGCAATTAGTCTGCTCTTCTTGTGGAACCGGCACACCCGCAGAACATGTTCCACTGTTTGTTTGCCCCCCTCCCAGTCTGTAGTGACCCGTTCAGAGTCTGAATATTGTAACTTGATCTGTCCTTGGCAAATCGTCTTTGGAGTTGAATGTTATCGTTGTCTTCATTTCTTCATATGTAACTCAAACAGTAAATGACTCAGTCAACTTGTTGACCATACCACAGGTGCACGTACTCCATGCTTTGAACGTTCTTGTGGAACTGCAAAAGAGAGAAACAAGCGAAAAGTGGCACACACAAGCATATGCATATGCTTGATTCGTACGTGTGCGAGTTCATGTGGCGTCGACGCATCAAAGTTAATAGTTTGGACGAGTTTACGTGACGTCGACACATCAAAGTCAATGGTTTGGACGAGTTAATGTCACGTCGACGCATCAAAGTCAATAGTTTGGACGAGTTCATGTCACGTCAACGCATCAAAGTTAATAGTTTGGACGAGTTCACGTGACGTCGACACATCAAAGTCAATGGTTTGGACGAGTTAATGTCACGTCGACGCATCAAAGTCAATGGTTTGGACGAGTTAATGTCCCGTCGACACATCAAAGTCAATGGTTTGGATGAGTACATGTCACGTCGACAAATCAAAGTCAATGGTTTGGACGAGTTCATATCACGTCGACACATCAAAGTCAATGGTTTGGACGCTTTCATTGCCATTCTTGTCGGCATTGTTCAATTCTGGTCACCTCAATAATTAAAATTGTGGTATTTGGTCCTCGAATTCAATCTGCCTGCCAGGAACTTTACTTCTGGTCCTTTTTAAGGCCCTGCACTGCACTTGTTTTTACTTATTTATTTAAAATAAATTGTATCGGCCTGTCCTCCCCTAAACCGGAAATAGAATATATCGCCACAGTCATCAGCAATCAAATACATACGTATGATGGGAACCAATATAACTCTGTTTGGGGTGAATTAAGACGCAAGTACCGTTTTTTGATATAACTGGTTCTTTGTCATTTTACTTGATGCTTTTAAAAACATTAAACTGAGAATGGGTCCATGACTTTCACCTGACTGACAAAGGCGTCCTTGGAACAACAACACATTAAGAACCCCTGCTATAGGCAGAGAAACCTTCCCTGTAGGGTTCGGGTCCGTTCCTGGAATTCTCTCAAAGTGTGGGGTCCAGTCTGCAAGTGGAAATCGAAACCCCACTCCTATCCTCTGGGCAACATTTGTATGACATGGGGCGCGGCAGAAAATACATAAACTATTAAAGCGCGTGTTTGTATGTGCGTACGTATGTGTGCGCGAGTGTGTATCTGAGACAGAGAAAGATACATTGATAGACATTTAATATGTACAGGCAGTGGTTCTTAAACTGTGTATCGTGGCAGGTAATTGAGTTTTAATTCACCCCAAACAAAGTTCCTGGTTTCCTATTTCGGGTCAAGCGGAGGACACGTCGATATGATTTTATTTTAAATAAATAGGTGAAGGCTTTGATAAGATATAAATGTAGAAAAGATGGTTGGGGTTAGGTTTAGGGATATGGTTAGGGCTAGGTAAGGGTCAGATAACATGGTTGTTATTACATCGTCTGACACCATGGGTAATGCCATGCTGCTGAAGAAACTGGATGCTACTCTCCTTGTTATGGGCCAATGTTGACAGATTCAAAAAATTAATTGCTAAGACGGCAGGAATAAGGGGATACACAAGCGGAAATTCTTGTCTATTCCGTGAAAAAAATATGGTCCACTAAGGGTGAGTAACAGACCTCCCTGTTTGCCCTGGCCGTTATTCTAACTTAAAACATTCTCACACTCATCCACATCATTCATGACCATACTCAGTAAATGACATATCACACAGCAGGTGGCATAATTATTATATAATACTCATACCAGAAAAATGAGTAGTGAAATTACAAACACAATACAATACATATCATCTTAACTAAGTATTCTATTATTATTATTATTATTATTATATATATATATATATATATATATATATATATATATATATATATATATATATATATATATATATATATATATATATATATATAAATATACATATTAACTAAAGCGGAAATTTTAAGCATTAGCTATTGATGGAATTCCCAACTATCTAAACCCAGTTCGATTGCCTTGCAATTACATCACACTCACATCGCCTTAACCGCGTCCTCAACACACCTTATCAAATACTCTTCCTCACTCAAATCCCCTCAGGCGGGCGATCTGGACATGCCTCGTTCACATTGTGTCCTGCTTACAACACAACGTGCAGATTATCACTTAATACAAAACTCACACACCTACTTGAGCGATCCTGTTCTATCACTAACATTCGTGCAACAGTCTATCAATCGCTCCTCTATCTAAGTCTGTGAGTTAAACATACTATCTAAATTCAGTCTCTCTCTCGCTCTCATCTCTCTATCCCTCCTCTTCATCCAGCCTCCTGAGCTAAACTTTGTCTCGAGTTATATACACTCAAGCAAAGTCAGAGCTTGACCAATGGATCTCAGGGGATGGCTATATTCAGTATTATTGGAACGAAACACTTTGCACATCTGTCACTCATTCTCACGCAGCAAGCCCTGCTGCCAATCCGTATGTCAATCATTCTCTCCCTACCCAAATCGGAAGGCCAGTGGTCAGCTCCTACCTGTCCACATTCTTTGCCCCAACTCTGTTCTCCTTTGTTGAGACGGTGAGTGACCTTGACACGCATTCAGGTACATTTGTTATCAGCAACCACATCACCCCTGTACTAAACTCTCTGCTCCGGCAGGAACTGTTACAGGTGCCGTGGACCGAAACAGTTTGGGAGCCACTGTGTAAAGAGCTTTTTGTTGTAAAGTGAGTGGGACGGGGGCGTGTGGGGGTTGTATTGAAGGATGAGGAGAAAAAGAAAGCAGATCGGCACGTAACGAAAACATTACTTATAGCTGTGATTCTACGGCTCGCCACCCCCAGAGGGATCGCGTAAATATTATTGGGGCCGCGGTTAAATAAAAATAAATGTTAAAGCAGAATTTCCAATGCTTCTGGCACTTGTTGCCACATATTTGTGTGAATCGGCATTTTCAACATTGAGGGCACTTAAAACAAAATACTGCTCGTCTTATGAGCATTGAGATTACTACGAGACCAGCAGTGGCGAATATTTGGCCATGATTCGAGTTATTGTTAAGATTAAATTATTTTTATCTTTTTCCATCGTTCAGTAAAATTATCTTTGGTATCTATAGTGTTAGTACCAATTGCATTTATGACATTGAGTGAAAAGTCATGAAAAAATGAATGTAATCAAAAGGGGTCGCTGAGGAAAAATGTTTGAGAAGCCCTGACTTATATGACCTAGAAATGAAATACTGCTAATACACATATATATCCGAGTGGCTTCTGGGACGAACCAAATAGGTCGCTTATATCCTTTCTTGCATGTTGCGAACAGGGACTGAAGAAGGTTGTGTACGTTGTTGGTAACCTCACCACGTACAAACAAACCACTGTTTCAAGACCGAACAAATGACTGGCATCAGGCTTTCCTAAAAGTTCGTTAAGGTAGGCCAAATGGAGTGTTGGATCTATGCTCCAACAAATGAGTCGAA
Source organism: Ariolimax columbianus (assembly GCA_036924085.1). Lineage (NCBI taxonomy): Eukaryota > Metazoa > Mollusca > Gastropoda > Stylommatophora > Arionidae > Ariolimax > Ariolimax columbianus. The sequence goes on from JAVGWX010000004.1 coordinate 65,923,992, forward strand.
TCAGGTTTTCCTAAAAGTTGGTTAAGGTAGGCCAAATGGAGTGTTGGATCTATGCTCCAACGAATGAGTCGAATCAGGTTTTCCTAAAAGTTGGTTAAGGTAGGCCAAATGGAGTGTTGGATCTATGCTCCAACAAATGAGTCGAATCAGGTTTTCCTAAAAGTTGGTTAAGGTAGGCCAAATGGAGTGTTGGATCTATGCTCCAACAGATGACCGGAATAAAGTTTTCCTAAATGTTGGCTGTGGAACGGGAAGCCAAGTCGACAGTGAGCTGGCTTGCTAGGACTGGGATTACACCGTTCCAGGGTTCGAAATAAAGGACGGAAAGACAAATAATCCAGGCGTGGTTCGTACCTGTTACAACCACTCCTACAGTCGACCCAGCTGTAAATGGGAAACTGTATATGAGTTTGGGAAGGTAAAAAAAGCAAGCAAGGTAACTGGCCACCCCACCTCACATAAGCTGTGGCTTAGTACATGAAGAATCACCTTCATCCCCGACGACAACTGTTGCCATGGGACTGACCTTTACCTATATAAAGAAATACCACAAATACACATAAACAAAAAAGCCTTTTTTTTTTAAAGCAGGCCGATCGTGTGCTGTTCACGGCTATTTTAAACTCGTATCAACAACTTGTACGGCTCAGCGTGACCTCATTACTTTCTCGTCGATAAACAGCCACAGATTCTATCATCCCGAGCGAACAATAATTAGCAAGACCATATTTTCTCCTCCACATTGCCGTTTCCCTCCATTTTATCATGCCCTTTAACCTTTCACCTCCACGCACGACAACCAGGTCAAGCATTATCTCTTCCCGGTTCATAAGCATTCTAGGGTTGAAGGTTACCATGAAGATTCGATACCGCGCGCGCGCAAACGGAAACAGCCGTAATATAAAAATGTAGGAATGTATTGAAAAACTTCCTAACTTATTCCAAATACGAAACAAATGCTTGCAGTTTGTGCACTTTTAGCGCTATATATTTTGAAAGTGATTTGCAGAATTTTGGCAAGAGATTCTGGGAAATATGGTAGACAGAACAAGGAAGTATTAAATTGTTGGGGTCGTTAGCTACTTTCAATGTTGTTGTTCATTGTGTTTTTACTATCATTGCTGGGTTCCTGCCGTTGTTGTTGTTGTTGTCGCTCCAGGAGTTGTAATTTTAGTGGTAGTTATTATTATTAATAGTGATTAAAGGCGTTAAGCGAACAAGAATTATGTAAGAATTAGCGAATAACAAATGCAAAACAGCATTAGCCCAGAATCGGGATACACAATTGACACCGAGGAAAAGAAAAATATTATTATTAGCAAACTAGACAACAAAATCAGCACCCCAGATCATACATTTTCAAAAAAAATAAACAAGATAAGTGTCTTCTTCTTTCTTGGAAATATAACGGAGGATGGGAAATAAAAATCGGAGATGTAAACTGACATCATGAGACAAATATAAACATCCAAACAAATAACTTGCAAATTCAAAATTTAGATTGGCGAAGTGTTATGTGTGTTTGTTGTTATAAAATCACACAGGAACATTGTACGAGACCTCAACATGTTTGTTAGGTAGGGAGCCAGTTTCCTTTCTCGTTGGAATAACATCTTGTCATGCAAAACGTGCTGATCAAACTTTGTTAGTCAGGGTCAGGCAAAACTTGCTGATCAAACTATGTTAGTCAGAATCAGAAAAAAAACATGCTGATCAAACTATGTTAGTCAGGGTCAAGCAAAACATACTGATCAAACCAAGTTAGTCAGGGTCAGGCAAAACATACTGATCAAACTAAGTTAGTAGGATCAGGCAAAATATACTGATCAAACTATGTTAGTCAGGGTCAAGCAAAACATACTGATCAAACTATGTTATTCAGTGTCAGGCAAAATATACTGATCAAACTAAGTTCGTCAGGATCAGGTAAAACATACTGATCAAACTTTGTTAGTCAGGAACAGGTTAAACACACTGATCAAACTATGTTAGGATCAGGGAAAACATACTGATCAAACTATGTTAGTCAGGAACAGGTAAAACACACTGATCAAACTATGTTAGGATCAGGGGAAACAAACTGATCAAACTATGTTAGTCAGGATAAGGCAAAACATACTGATCAAACTATGTTAGTTAGGATCAGGAAAAATATACTGATCAAACTATGTTAGGATCAGGCAAAACATACTTATTAAACTATGTTAGTTAAGATCAGGCAAAATATACTGATCAAACTATGTTTGTCAGGATCAGGCAAAACATACTGATCAAACTATGTTTGGATCAGGCAAAACATATTGATCAAAGTATATTAGTCAGGATCAGGCAAAACACACTAATCAAACTATGTTAGTCAGGATCAGGTAAAATATACTGATCAAACTATGTTAGGATCAGGCAAAACATACTGATCAAACTATGTTAATCAGGATCAGGCAAAACATACTGATCAAACTATGTTTTTCAGGATCAGGCAAAACATACTGATCAAACTATGTTAGGATTAGGCAAAACATACTGATCAAACTATGTTAGTCAGGATAAGGCAAAACATACTGATCAAACTATGTTAGTTAGGATCAGGAAAAACATACTGATCAAACTATGTTAGGATCAGGCAAAATATACTGATCAAACTATGTTAGTTAGGATCAGGCAAAACATACTGATCAAACTGTGTTAGTCAGGATCAGGCAAAATATACTGATCAAACTATGTTAGGATCAGGCAAAACATACTTATTAAACTATGTTAGTTAAGATCAGGCAAAATATACTGATCAAACTATGTTTGTCAGGATCAGGCAAAACATACTGATCAAACTATGTTTGGATCAGGCAAAACATATTGATCAAAGTATATTAGTCAGGATCAGGCAAAACACACTAATCAAACTATGTTAGTCAGGATCAGGTAAAATATACTGATCAAACTATGTTAGGATCAGGCAAAACATACTGATCAAACTATGTTAATCAGGATCAGGCAAAACATACTGATCAAACTATGTTTTTCAGGATCAGGCAAAACATACTGATCAAACTATGTTAGGATTAGGCAAAACATACTGATCAAACTATGTTAGTCAGGATAAGGCAAAACATACTGATCAAACTATGTTAGTTAGGATCAGGAAAAACATACTGATCAAACTATGTTAGGATCAGGCAAAATATACTGATCAAACTATGTTAGTTAGGATCAGGCAAAACATACTGATCAAACTGTGTTAGTCAGGATCAGGCAAAATATACTGATCAAACTATGTTAGTCAGAATCAGGCAAAACACACTGATCAAACTATTTTAGTCTGGATCAGGCAAAACAAACCGATCAAACTATTTTAGTCTGGATCAGGCAAAACAAACCGATCAAACTATGTTAGGGACAAGTAAAACATACTGACTTAACTGCTTATTTGAGGCATTTTAAATGTAGATATATAGAGGTATAGGAAGCATCTCGTTAAAAATAAAGCAAATAAATATGGATAAACTGGGGCGTATCAGAATCCGTAAAGCCTGTTCCTTAGCTGCTATCTTATGTTGTTGTTGTTGTTTAATGCCCACGATAAGTAAGTTTACTCTTTTGTGCGCCGTGAAAAGGGCGTTAAGTTGAGGGTTGTACTAGCTTTCCTCGCATCCCAAGCGGGCTGATGAATGTGTACCGCAGTCCTCCAGGCGGTTGCGCTATACTTGGCTTCATCTGCGTGACGCTCATTACTACGGTGATCAAGTCGATCCACATCTCGTTAGCCATGCTGCTTTGAAAACAGCCAATTTCCAGGGAACGCTAAATTAAAAAGAGATAGTGGTCCTGGTCAGTATATTGTGCCTGACCCTAACGCGACGTCCTGATCAGTATATTTTCCTGACCCTAACGCGACGTCCTGATCAGTATATTTTCCTGACCCTTACGCGACGTCCTGATCAGTATATTTTCCTGACCCTAACGCGACGCCCTGGTCAGTATGTTGTGCCTGACCGGACTAGCGTCTCTGATCCTCGCTGCTATCTTATATATTATGGATTATTTTCTTCTTGTTCTTCTTCTTCTTCTTCATCGTACGCAGTCATACATCAACCTTAATTTTTTCGAAAATCAGGCGGTCATCCTGAGGAAGTCGACACTGCCATAGAGCTTGTCTAGTGTTGCCACTGGTGATGGCCACATCTGCTCTCTCTGATCCTCGTATGTCGGGCAGTTTTGCAGCAAATGCTCAGCGGTCATTGTACCGGTACCACACGGGCATTCGTCAGTGCCACCTATCTTCAATTTGTTGAATAGGTGGTACCTCAGTCTATTGTGGCCAGTGCGAAGTCTGAAGACCACGACCTGCTCTCTTCTGTTCAACTGGTAATAGGCATCGTTTTTTGTGTAGCCAGTATGTTCGGTTTCCCATTTGGTCATGTATCTAGCTCTAATAAGCCGTTTTGACTCTTCATAGGTCATACTAGTATCTGGCTTCTCGTTGTTCAAAAACCACGAAGAGCAAGTTTATTCTATTGTGGGCCATGAACAAGGCGTTAGGTGGAGGGTTACAGTAGCTTTCCTTACATCCTGAGCGGGCTGATGAAGGTCGACCTGGGAACTCCAGGCGGTTGTGCTATGCTTTGCTTTATCTGCGCTCCGCTCACTACTATGGGATCACGTCAATCTCGCATCTCGTTAGCCAGACAACCATGAAACAGAATGTTTCCAGGGAGAACTCCGTGGAAGTGATAGGGGTATTGGTCAGTATATTTTACCTGAACCTGACTAACAATGTCTGATCAGTATGTTTTGCCGGACCAGACGTTAGTGGGAAGGAAGACTACCGTCTGGCCAGGCAAAACATACTGATCAGACATGTTAGTCAGGGTCAGGTAAAATATACTGATCAGACATGTTAGTCAGGGTTAGGCAAAATATACTGATCTGACATGTAAGCCAGGGTCAGACAAAATATACTGATCAGACATATTAGTCAGGGTCAGGCAAAATATACTGACCAAGACCCTCACGTCGCTTCTCCGTAGCCATTCCTGGAAAGGGGCTGTTTTCATGCAGCCTGGCTAACGAGATGAGGGATCGACGTTTTCCCTGTAGTAGTGAACGACACGTAAAAGAAGCCAAACATAGCACAACCGTCTGGGAGACCGCGGCCCACCATCATCAGCACTCTCGGGGTGTGAGTAAAGACAACACAACCCGCCACTTAACGCCCTTTTTAGGGCCCACAAAAAAGGTAAACTCACTCATTGTGGGCATTAAACAACAACAACAACAGCGTATCAGACGAGGCTGTTCACATTCGTCTGTTATATGACATAATTACTACCAAGGGGACTGTTAGTAATCTTCCGTTAAACCGCTGCCATCCGCTAGTGGATCACTGGATCCCAGCACTCCTAACTGCGAATATATTATTGAGCCCCGCGTTTCCATGCCGTTTGTTAAAGATGTCTGAAGAGAGTTGTGCATGGCGCTGGCAAACTCACCGTATAAAACACATTTCTATAGAACCCGCCATTGCAAAGTGCTTCGGCGCCGGCTTTCTAAAGAACGTCAACTGTTTTAGTGGACCAATGCTCTGGCTTGAGTGGACAACAGGGCAAGGAGAAACCGCAGCCATTTACTTGTGCGATTGGCCTTCCTGCTACCTAAGTGGTACACAGAAGTCGTATCAGCGCACGACACACACTTGAATTGTTTATCGAATTAAAAATCTCCGGGCAGATGTTGGCTCAAATGTGAAGAGAAGGCAAGGTCTCTGGCGTAGCGAGGAAAGAGCAGGGGTGGGCACAACCGCCCCGAGCAGGCGAGTGGAGAGCGCCGAAAAATCATGTCGTTCGCCAAGTCGATTTTATTATTAGAAATATTGTCTGGAAATCTAGACCGGTTGATTCCGTGGACCGGTTGATTTCGTGGACCGGTTGATTCCGAGGCTGGTAAGGGAAGAGAAGAATGTTAAGACTGTAACATGCGTTAAATGATTGGGAAGGATTGTATATACCGTCAGGTACTCGAGTCTTGTAGAGACTACGAGCTCACTGTTTGCATACTGGATGTTTACTGTCCATGATTCTTTTTCTTGTTCTTCTTCTCCTCCTCCTCCTTCTTCTTACTCTTCGTCCTTCTCTTCCTCCTTCTTCTTACTCTTCGTCCTTCTCTTCCTCCTATTCTCCTCCCCCTCCTCCTCCTCCACCGTCTTCTTCTTCTTTTAGAAAACCATTTATCAGTGTGCACTTGCTGAAGTTACCGCCATGAGCAACCTGTAATTTCAAGACTCTAATTACTGTAATTCTGTTATTTTTTAATCTCAACGAACTCAAGTCAGCAGGCTGGTTCAACGTTCCCTTTTGGTATTTATTATTACTACTAAACCGGTGCTTCAGTTGGACGAGTCTCCCTCAAGCCCGTTACCATGAAATGGTGGTGATGGAGCGTGCATTTCTCAATGATCACATGAGCTAAGCCAACGGAAGTGAAAACTTCCAGAAGGGTCACCCAAGTTGGATAGATCATCGGGTAGGGAATATACTAAACACGGACAACTGGAGTATAATAGGTTAGGTTAGGGCCGACCACCCAAACACAGACCACTCACCTAGAGTATAATAGGTTAGGTTAGGGCCGACCACCCAAACACGGACAACTGGAGTCTAATAGGTTAGGTTAGGGCCGACCACCCAAACACGGACAACTGGAGTCTAATAGGCTAGGTTAGGGCCGACCACCCAAACACGGACACCTCACCTAGAGTATAATAGGTTAGGTTAGGGCCGACCACCCAAACACGGACACCTCACCTAGAGTATAATAGGTTAGGTTAGGGCCGACCACCCAAACACGGACAACTGGAGTCTAATAGGTTAGGTTAAGGCCGACCACCCAAACACGGACAACTGGAGTCTAATAGGTTAGGTTAGGGCCGACCACCCAAACACGGACACCTCACCTAGAGTATAATAGGTTAGGTTAGGGCCGACCACCCAAACACGGACACCTCACCTAGAGTATAATAGGTTAGGTTAGGGCCGACCACCAAAACACGGACAATTGGAGTCTAATAGGTTAGGTTAGGGCCGACCACCCAAACACGGACAATTGGAGTCTAATAGGTTAGGTTAGGGCCGACCACCCAAACACGGACAATTGGAGTCTAATAGGTTAGGTTAGGGCCGACCACCCAAACACGGACAACTCACCTAGAGTATAATAGGTTAGGTTAGGGCCGACCACCCAAACACAGACCACTCACCTAGATTATAAGAGGTTAGGTTAGGGCCGACCACCCAAACATAGACCACTCACTTAGAGTATAATATGTTAGGTTAGGGCCGACCACCCAAACAAGGACAACTGGAGTATAATAGGTTAGGTTAGGGCCGACCACCCAAACACAGACCACTCACCTAGAGTATAATAGGTTAGGTTAGGGCCGACCACCCAAACACGGACAACTGGAGTATAATAGGTTAGGTTAGGGCCTAACATCGCTGGAAGAGTTGGCGAACTCATGGCTGGTCAAAATAAACGAGGAGAAAACCACATGCACAATATTCTCGCTTTCATTAAAACCCCAAAGTACCAAATTAAGTCTAAATGGCAAATTCCTGCAGCCAAACGACAACCCAACCTATCTGGGAGTCACATTTGATCGGCGCATGACATGGAAAAGTCAGATTGAGAGAAACCGAATGAAAGCCAGAGAAAGAATGGCAATCATGAGGAAACTTGCTGGCACAAGCTGGGGAGCAGACGAAGGCATACTAAAGAAACTGTATACTGGAAGAGTGAGACCAGTTCTCGAGTATGGCATTGCGGCATGGACAACAGCAGCGAAGGCGAACTTCGATAAAGTTAACAAACTTCAAAACCAAGCCATGAGAATTATAACAGGTGGCATGAAGTCAACGCCAATTGTGAACCTTGAAAATATTACAAAACTGCAATCCATGACCGATAGAAGAGACTGCAGAGCCCAGCTGCAGTCAGAGAAACTCCGAAGACTGACTGACCATCCAATGCACCAGAGACTAAACAATTTGGGAAATGGGAAACTAAAGCGGAGAAACTTTGCAGAAATAGCCAAAGCAAAGATGCACGAAGATCCCATAAACGCACTAACAACACCAAAACCCATCACTACTGTACGAAAACCTACCTGGAGGCAGGATATATTTCCAGATGTGGTAGAAAATATACCAGGTATTGCAAACAAAAACTGCCAGACTGAAAAAGAAAGGAGAGATACTACCCTAAGCTTCATAACGAAAAGCTACCCAAGCATGGACTGGACCCATGCATACACCAACGGTTCTGTAACAAACACTACACAGAACGGAGGGGCAGGAGCATTCCTGAACCTACCAAATGGCAGACAAATAACACTGTCACTCGCTACTGGTAAGTACACAAGCAATTTCAGAGCGGAGGCAGAGGCACTGAGGGTGGCAGTGGAAGAAATGGTGACACACAGTGAAAATGAGAGCCATATAGTCCTGCTGACAGATGCTCTCGCCGTAGTCACAGCGCTAAAAAGCCAGAAAAACACTGAGCTTAATGACTTAGGAGCAGCACTCTGCAAACTGTGCCAGCAGTCCGCACCAAAAAGGGTAGTGGTACAGTGGGTTCCGTCACACTGCAACATCCAAGGCAACGAGGAGGCAGACAGACTGGCAAAAGAAGGTGCAAGACTACCACAAACAGATACCAGTATGACGTACGAAGAGTCAAAACGGCTTATCAAAGCCAGATACATGAACAAATGGGAAACCGAACATACTGGTTACACCAAAAACGATGCCTATTACCAGTTGAACCGAAGAGAGCAGGTCGTTGTCTTCAGACTTCGCACTGGCCACAACAGACTGAGGTACCACCTATTCAACAAATAGAAGATAGGGTGTACCGACGAATGCCCGTGCGGTACTGGTAAAATGACCGCTGAACATCTGCTGCAGAACTGCCCGACATACGAGGATCAGAGAGAGCAGATGTGGCCATTACCAGTGGAACTGCAAGACAAGCTCTATGGCAGTGGCGAGAGCCTCAGGATGACCGCCGCTTTTTTCGAAAAAATAATGGTTACTGTCTGACTGCGTACGCAGAAGAAGAAGAAGAAGGTTAGGGCCGACCACCCAAACACGGACAGCTGGAGTATAATAGGTTAGGTTAGGGCCGACCCCCCAAACACAGATCACTCACCTAGAGTATAATAGGTTACGTTAGGGCCGACCACCCAAACACGGACAACTGGAGTATAATAGGTTAGGTTAGGGCCGACCACCCAAACACAGACAGCTCAGCTAGAGTATAATAGGTTAGGTTAGGGCCGACCCCCCAAACACAGACAGCTCAGCTAGAGTATAATAGGTTACGTTAGGGCCGACCCCCCAAACACAGACAGTTCAGCTAGAGTATAATAGGCTAGGTTAGGGACGACCACCCAAATCTAATTTTTTTAATGTCGGTTACAAAAACATTGAAAACAATGGGAAAGCAAACGGCCTTGGGAAAGGAAGGGCCTTTAGAAACGAGAAGAATGACGCAGTGGAGTGAAAGCCGCAAGGAAGTTCCACGGCTGATTGCCCGTCTGAATACCAAGAAGAAAACAAATATAGCGACATGGAATGTTAGAACAATGTACTAGGCAGGAAAAAAGTCAAGATAGATGAAGAGATGAGAAATATCAAATTGGCAGTGCTAGGACTGTGCGAAACAAAATGGACACAATCAGGAAAGATGAGACTGACTACTGGGGAAATGATAATGTATTCTGGAAACGAAAGAACTGATGCCCAACATACAGAGGGAGTGACACTGATGCTCTCCAGAGAAGCACAGAGGGTGCTCATAAAGTTGGAAGCTATTACCAGCCGAATCATGAGCGCAGGCTTTTGAATGAGGAACAAACACATCAATATAAACATAATTCTAACGAGGCTGACGATAATAAAAAGCAAGAGTTGTACAACACGCTGGAAGAGGTCATTGACGCGTAGAAAAAGAAATATCTCTTAATTTTAATGGGAGATTTTAATGCTAAAGTGGTAGCCGACAACCTAAGTTACGAACAGATTATGGGAAGACAAGGAATGGGACAGATGAACGAAAATGGAGAAATGGTTGCAGAGTTATGTGCCCTACACAAAATGATAATTGGAGGAAGCATGTTTCCACATAAAAAGATACATAAGGCCACGGGGAGATCACCAGACCATGTATGGGAAAATCAGATTGATCACATCTGTCAGTCAAGCGTTCAGAAGTACACTACAAGATGTAAGAATAAAGCAAGTTGCAGATGTAGCGTCTTACCACCACATGTTGCTGGGGATTTTGCAGAGCAGACTAAAAAAGTATTCAAGAAAAACCAACACAAAGAATGGATGACAACAGAGACATTTAATAAAATAGAAGAAAGGAAAAAGAAGAAAGCTATACACAACAACTGCCGAACTCGAGCCGGCAAAGCAGAAGCACAGAGTAATTATGCTGTTACAGACAAAGAGATCAAGACATGTTTAAGGAAAAATAAATGGGAATATATTGTCAAACTGGCACAGGAGGCAGAAGAGGCAGCAGAGGAAGGAAATATGAGAGATTTCTACTCATTAACAAAGAAAATGGCTAATAGATATATACAGACAGACAGACCAATCAAAGATAGAGAAGGCAGTATATTGACATCATCGGAGGAACAACAGAAACGATGGACTGAGTAGTTCAAAGAAAGTCTAAACAGACCTCCGCCACAAGAAACACCAAACATCCTACCAGCAGAGGAGACCCTGAACTTGGACGGCAACCCGCCAAGTAAGAAAGAATCCAAAGGGCTATATCCAAACTCAAAAAAGGGAAAGCGGCAGGACCAGATGGAATAGCAGCAGAAGACATACTGTCAGATATAGGTAAGGCCACTGATACATTGCAAGGATTATTCCAGAAGATATGGGAAGAGGAGAGACTGCCAGCAGAATGTAAAGGACGTCTGATTAAACTACATAAGAAAGGGGAGGGGGGGGGGGGTGGCATGGCAGATTGCAGCAATTATAGGGTGATTACATTGCTGTCGGTGCCAGGCAAGATATTCTACAGAATTATCTTGGACAGATTAAAAACTACAGCAGACAAAAAGCTCAGAGAGGAACAGGCAGGATTTCATCAGGGAAGATCATGCACAGATCATATAGCTACAATACACATCATAGTAGAACAAATCATTGAAACCATCCCTACACGCAAATTTTATAGACTAGGAAAAGGCGTTTGACAGGGTGGATCGAAGTACTCAATGGCAACTGTTGAAACACTATGGGATACGAGAGATGTACATAACCCTAATCTAGAATATGTACAAAGACACTGTTAGTAGAGTGGTATATGAAGAAGTACTGACTGACAGCTTCGGGATACAAACAGAGGGGAGACAGGGGTTCCTGCTCTCACCTTTCTTGTTCTTGTTGATATAGATTGGATAATGAAGACATCCATCGAAGGAAAAAAAAACCGGGTATTCAGTGGACACTATTGTCACAATTTGAGAACCTGAACTACGTAGATGATCTGGTACTTTTGTCACACAGTCATAGCCATATGCAAGAGAAACTTGATTGGGTGAAAGAACAATCGGCCAATCTGGGACTGAATATCAACATGAAGAAAACGAAGCGCCTTAAACTCAACACTAACAACAAAGAACCAATCATGCTGGATGGCGAGCAGTTTGAGGAAGTGGATACCTTTACCTATTTAGGCAGCACAATAGACACATCTGGATTTACAGATGCAGACGTAAGGATCAGAATTGGAAAGGCACGAGAGGCATTCCTGACACTAAACAATAAATGGAGATCCAGAGATATCAATATTCACACCAAAATTAAAATATTCAACGCAAGTGTCAAGTCGGTGTTGTTGTATTAAGCGGAGACATGGAGAACAACGAAGGTTAAACAACAAAGACTCCCGTCCTTCGTTAACAGATGCCTTCGAAGGATAATGGGCATGCAATGGCAGACCATGGTGGGAAATGAAGACTTATGGGAAAGGAGCCAACAATAGTCATTGTGTGAACCAGTGTGCAACGTAGGATAGTGACCCTCAGTTTCCTGGATGAAGAATACACACAAGACCTCTGGATCAGAGTATACACAGATGGATCAGCACAGAATGCAGTAACGAATGGAGGGGCGGGAGTGTACATAGAATACCCAAACAACATTAGGGATACAGTCAGTACCAACTGGGAAATTCTGCCATACATATGATGCAGAAATACAGGCAAACAAGGTGGCAACTGATAAACTTTTGAACACCAATGTCAGTTCACAACCAGTAGTATCTCTAACAGATGAACAATCAGCACTCCAAGCACTTAAATTTGAGAAACTGCCAGATCTACAGGCTCTACTGTCTGAACTGAGCAACCAGCGCAAGATTTTCATGCAGGGGATACCTTCTCATTGTGGAGTAGCAGGAAACGAGAGAGCAGACCGACTGGCAAAGGAGGGTGCTGCAGACGAGCAACCAAATGTGCCAGTTACATACAAACAGAAGATAAGGATGATCAAATCAATCTGAAAGCCATCAACCGTAACACCATGTGTACATGCGGACAGGCACCCCAGACAGCAGAGCACATACTACAAAACTGTCCCGAATATGATATACAGAGAAAATCTCACTGACCCATAGAAACAACACTGGAAGAGAAACTTCATGGACCTGTATGTGAACTACAAAAGACAGTGAAATTTATACAAGAGACAACTTTGCAGATATAGACAATATTTTCTAGCGAATGAAAGAAGAAGTCATTGGAACAACAAATTAAGCGAAGAAAATGGGACTGGATTAGACAAACTCCGTGGAAGGCACAGTCTAACATAGCCAGACAGGTTCTTACATGGAATCTTCAGGGAAAAAGATAGAGAGGTAGACCCAAAAATACGTTGAGAAGAGAATGTGAGAAGGAGCTGAAATTAAATAATGACCTCCTGGATCTCTCCAGAAAAAACAGTCCAGGACCGTGTACGCTGGCGAGATGTTGTCGATGGCCTAGGCACCGAGAGGAGCGACGGGCTTGATTGATTGATTGATTAGTTGGCCGAGTCCATTACTATATTTGGATTTGCCCTTACGTTTTTCTTCTTCTTCTGCCTCTTCTTCTTCTTCTTCTTCTTCTTCTTCTTCTTCTTCTTCTTCTTCTTCTTCTTCTGTCTCTTCTTCTTCTTCTTCTTCTTCTTCTTCTTCTCCTTCTCCTTCTTCTTCTTCTTTTTCTTCTTTTTCTGCCTCTTCTTCTTCTTCTTCTTCTTCTTCTTCTTCTTCTTCTTCTTCTTCTTCTTCTTCTGTCTCTTCTTCTTCTTCTTCTTCTTCTTCTTCTCCTTCTCCTTCTTCTTCTTCTTCTTCTTCTTCTTTTTCTTCTTCTTCTTCTTCTTCTTCTTCTTCTTCTTCTTCTTCTTCTTCTTCTTCTTCTACAGTCCTCGGACGAGATATGTGGGGTAATTTTTCTTTTCCACAACTCAATTTTGATGTTATTTGATGTAAGGAGCTTTCTCTTCCCACGGAACGCCTTTTTTGCTATTGCAATTCAAGCTCTGAATTCAAATTTGCAACGGCATCGTCTGTAATAATTTGGCTCAAATGCGAAAACCTCTGCACTTGTTCTTCGCTCCCAAAAGCAGGATATAAACTTGTTGGCAAAATTGTAGTAATTTGTTTATTACATTAAGAGTTGGATAAAACCAGTCGATCGATGGGGAAGTTTATTGATTTTTGGTTAAAGCCAGTGCAAATTGGCATTTTGCGTGCAAATGTATTCACCAATCGCCGAGCTGTTTTTGTTCGTGTTTGTTTTCTTTCATTTGCACTGTTTTAAAGATAGTAGTCATGGTCGCACGATAGCGGTTCTCCATTTGTGGAGTTCGTGAGCCTGGCAAATTGTCGTAAATACTTTACCGCTCAAGTCTTCTTCTTCTTCTTCTTCTTCTTCTTCTTCTTTTTTGTGGTTTATTTCTTCTCCTTCTACTTCTTTTTCTTCTTCTTCTTCTTTTATTATTAGTATTAGTATTATTATTATTCTTTCGCTTCTTCTTTCTTTCTGCTACTCCCCCTTGTTCTTGTTCTTTTCGTTTTTCTTCTTATTTTTGTTTTTCTTGTTTTTCTTCTTCATCTTGTTCTTGTTCGTTTTTCTTCTTCTTTTTCTACTTCTTCACCTTCCTATTCTTCTTTTTCTATTTCTTCTTCTTCTTTTCTTCTTCTTCTTCTTCTTTTCTTCTTCTTCTTCTTCTTCTTCTTCCTCTTCTTCTTCTTCTTCTTCTTCTTCTTCTTCTTCTTCTTCTTCGTCCTGGAATTGGCGTTTGTGACGTTGTGTTGTAGATTAAAGCAAGACTGCGATATCTTCGCCTGTTGTCCTGATACATCTGATTTCAGCACGGATTTTTGGGAATCAGGTATGTCATCCCTCTTTTCGATCCCTTATCTCTTAGCCAGGCTGCATAGTTGCATTCTGTTTCCAGGGCCACCACTTGGCCGTGGAATACGGTCCTGGTCAGTTATGAATCACTGACCCTGATGTGAGCAGCCAGAATCGCTGGCTGATGTCAGATCATTCATTGCTGCACCTTCTCCCCAAAGAAGTAGTTAAGTCAAGTGATCCGCATAGGCAACGAGGACCCTTCGTGATGACCCAAGGTTGACGACAGATACTCTCGCAGCATGTAGGGCAGATGAAGTGGGACATTTATTATGTTGGATCTGGTCCACTACGAAGATTATTATTTTTTTTTTTTCGTTCGCCTTATTTCTCTAATACCCAATATGGTGTGAGTTGCACTGTGGTTTTTATTGTGCGCCTGTCGGCTCAGTGCATCTGACTTCAGCGGTCATTTTATGGAAGGGCCTGCTTCCTTCTGCATTTTGTAAGGGTACGCAGCTCCTTCGGGTTTTTAGCCGTGTCACTTAACCATTAGCCCACGCCGTCCCCGCTACTACGGATAACCTTGGGCAACCTAGCAACAGCCATTAACAACATGCCTGTTTGAATACCAGGATTCCATGTATACTGTCGTCTGTTTTTTTTACGAAGATCATGATTTTCAAATGAAACAACAAACCAGATTTGCTGCGGAGGTGTGATGGACAACACAGGAGGTCAACAAGCATGTTGCTGGCGATAGTGAACGGCTGCTTGCGCAGAACGTTTTTCAGTTTGAAGTGGTATGATCTCAGTGAAACCTGAAGCCTGACAAAAGAAAATGGAGGATCGTATTGACGCCTTTGAAATGTGGGTATTCAGAAGACTTGGACGAGTTTCTTGGAAAGATAGGAAAACCAATAATGAGGTCAGAAGACGTGGACGAGTTTCTTGGAAAGATAGGAAAACCAAAAATGAGGTCAGAAGACTTGGACGAGTTTCTTGGAATGATAGGAAAACCAATAATGAGATCAGAAGACTTGGACGAGTTTCTTGGAAAGATCAGAAAACCAATAATTCCAGGTAGAAGACTTGGACGAGTTTCTTGGAAAGATCAGAAAACCAATAATTCCAGGTAGAAGACTTGGACGAGTTTCTTGGAAAGATCAGAAAACCAATAATTCCAGGTAGAAGACTTGGACGAGTTTCTTGGAAAGTCAGAAAACCAATAATTCCAGGTAGAAGACTTGGACGAGTTTCTTGGAAAGTCAGAAAACCAATAATTCCAGGTAGAAGACTTGGACGAGTTTCTTGGAAAGTCAGAAAACCAATAATTCCAGGTAGAAGACTTGGACGAGTTTCTTGGAAAGATCAGAAAACCAATAATTCCAGGTAGAAGAGACACTTCTGAAGGAAATATATAATCAGAAAAATAAAATATTTTGGTGCCGTCAAGCGCCATGGGATCTGATAAAGGTCATTTAGGAGGGCAGAGTAGAAGGCAAGAGAGCCAGAGGGTGACAGAGGTACAGATGGACAGACAACATCAGGATGTGGTCGGGATACAGTTTGACTGTGTGTAATTGTCTTGCGGCGAGATAAAGACAGATGGAGATCCATTTCCGTCAACCTCCGTTGCGGAGACGGCACTTGATGATGATGATTATAGGGTCACATATGTCCTCCTAAGGCAATGAAATTGCAGACAAACTAGCAAAGTGTGGAGGAGCATCCTCAGAAACAGACCTGAGTATTACATATAATGAGGCCAAGACCATAATTAAAGCCAACTTCAGGAGAACGGGATGATCAACACCCCAGCTTACGAAAAGAAGACAGCTGATTCAACTTAATTAGAACAGAGCAAGTCATCATCTTCAGACTGAGAACTGGACATAACAGACTAAAGAGTCATCTTTACAACTTCTTCTTCTTCTTCTTCTTCTTCTTCTTCTTCTTCTTCTTCTTCTTCTTCTTCTTCTTCTTCTTCTTCTTCTTCTTCTTCTTCTTCTGCGTTCTTTCTCAATCTCCCGTTACCAAGTCCTGAACAGGACAAGATGCAGTCCGGAGAACGGAATGCGCTGTGTCGTTAGTTTACCGCTTGAATGCGATATTTGCACCTTTGGGCCAGACACATCCGTCTTCGGAAGATCTTTACAACAAAATTAGGACTGGGACATGTGACAGGTATCCATGTGGGGAGCATACCATGACCATGGAACACATCCTACAAAGCTGCATCCTCACGCAGGAAAAGAGAGACCAATACTGGCCTCGTGAGACAGATATGAGACAAAATATGTAGGGAGATAAAACAGCCTTACAAACAACGGTGTGCTTTGTAAGATAAACCGGGACTTTGATCTAATAATGAACGAAGAAGAAGAAGAAGAAATGTCCACCTGTGGTGCAGGTTGAACCATCTGTTGGGGGCACAATAGGTAAAAAAGAGTTGATGGGGTACATTAGTTACATCTTGAGCAGGGATATTGGTAGCATTACTCGACAGGGTTTCTACTGGAACCAGGTCGGAAAGAGAAAGAGAGGTAGACCTCGACACACTTCGAGACGAAAAATGCATGCAAATAGAGATATCACTGGCCGGTCGTGGATCAAGATGGAACAGCAAGCCGGCGATAGAAGGTCATGACGATTATTTGCTGTGAGCCTTTGCTCTGTACAGGGTGAAAGGATTTTTATTGATTGATTGAATGTTGATTGATGATCCACGTTTCGCATCCGCACGATCTCATTCTTCTTCTCTTTCGCCACGTTCTGCACGAAATATCTGGATACAGGTTGCTGTAGTGAGGAGTTTTTTAAGGCTTCCAAACAGTTTTGTGTGGAGATTCGTCTCCGGGGTCCGTGCTCAGTTTTGTGTGGAGATTCGTCTCCGGGGTCCGTGCTCAGTTTTGTGTGGAGATTCGTCTCCGGGGTCCGTGCTCAGTTTTGTGTGGAGATTCGTCTCCGGGGTCCGTGCTCAGTTTTGTGTGGAGATTCGTCTCCGGGGTCCGTGCTCAGTTTTGTGTGGAGATTCGTCTCCGGGGTCCGTGCTCAGTTTTGTGTGGAGATTCGTCTCCGGGGTCCGTGCTCAGTTTTGTGTGGAGATTCGTCTCCGGGGTCCGTGCTCAGTTTTGTGTGGAGATTCGTCTCCGGGGTCCGTGCTCAGTTTTGTGTGGAGATTCGTCTCCGGGGTCCGTGCTCAGTTTTGTGTGGAGATTCGTCTCCGGGGTCCGTGCTCAGTTTTGTGTGGAGATTCGTCTCCGGGGTCCGTGCTCAGTTTTGTGTGGAGATTCGTCTCCGGGGTCCGTGCTCAGTTTTGTGTGGAGATTCGTCTCCGGGGTCCGTGTTCAGTTTTGTGTGGAGATTCGTCTCCGGGGTCCGTGCTCAGTTTTGTGTGGAGATTCGTCTCCGGGGTCAGTGCTCAGTTTTGTGTGGAGATTCGTCTCCGGGGTCCGTGCTCAGTTTTGTGTGGAGATTCGTCTCCGGGGTCCGTGCTCAGTTTTGTGTGGAGATTCGTCTCCGGGGTCCGTGCTCAGTTTTGTGTGGAGATTCGTCTCCGGGGTCCGTGCTCAGTTTTGTGTGGAGATTCGTCTCCGGGGTCAGTGCTCAGTTTTGTGTGGAGATTCGTCTCCGGGGTCCGTGCTCAGTTTTGTGTGGAGATTCGTCTCCGGGGTCCGTGCTCAGTTTTGTGTGGAGATTCGTCTCCGGGGTCCGTGCTCAGTTTTGTGTGGAGATTCGTCTCCGGGGTCAGTGCTCAGTAAACAATTGGCTAAGCAGATAACAGTCTTGCAGGATATGTTCGGCTGTCTGCACTGCTTGTCCGCACGTACACATGAGTGACGAAGCCAATTTTAGCATGTGTACGTGGTTATTCAATCTGTTATGTTCCGTTCTCATGAGGAACAGGCTCACTTGCTTCGCTCGATCAAGACAGTGATAGTTGCCTCTCGTTTGGTCGACTATAGCTTGGATTAGGGTCTTTTTTTGTTGTTTGTTCTTTGCGTTCTTATATAGCTCCCTACTTTGCTAACGTGTCAACTGTCTCGTTTCCTGGTATGACACAATGTGATGGTATCCACTGTTGCATTACCTATCTCTTGGCTTTTAGTTTGCCTGAAGCCTTTTTAAGCTAATGGAGTTTATCATTATAGAAGGTTTGCAGCATCCGGACGCTGCCACATGAAAGATTGATATCCATACAATATTTTTCTTTGTTTATTTGTGTTCTGCTATGCGTTCCTTATTTTATTAGCCGCTGTGTTGCTATGGATAATCTTCTGACTTTATTTTGGGGCATTCTTCATGACGTCTGCCAAGCTACTAAAAGTTATTCCATTTTTTACTCCAGAAGTCAGTTTCGAGCTAATAAAAGGTGAAGCCTGCTCTTGAACAAAAACCGTTTTCCACAATTTTATAAATTAGTTAGTTGCGCATCGCAAGCGATCGGGGCGACATCATCAGTCGGTTTGGATTATATTGATGGAAGAAACTGCGCTGGTCATTGACCTCACTATCTCATTCCGATCACATTGGAACAGTGGCAAGACGACCAATCGAAACGACTGGATGCAGGCACTCTGGCCTTACCTGCCTTGATGCTAGTGGTCGCTTGTAACTTGTGGGATTCAATCGCCCATCATTTCCATTCATCGCTTTGAGGGGCTAGTGCTTACCTCTTCAGCGCCGTGACATATTCCAACATAAATACGGTGGAGTTATAGAATAAATACGGTGGAGTTATAGACAACCAAGGCTTCGATCTACGGACGACCGAATTACTAATATGTCTTACTGTAAAAAGGCCACTAATTATGCAATTCTGCCAACTAGATGTCCCCTTGAAAGGGGCATTGCCACCTGAATGTCCGTAGTTTGAATCCGAATTAATTTAACTTAACGTTTTTTATACTGGTTTAGAAGACTCATCAGAGTCTGTAGACAACGAGTTACATTCGTGTAACCTTGCTGTAAAAGCAATGCGCATCCAATCTATTATTTAATGCATTAAGAGTTATACTTTATTTTCCACTGTCAGGTGTTTATGTTCTCTGAGTTTTTGTTGGCTGGTGTCTGTCAATAAGTTAGATGTGTATGCATATTGGTGCATGCATACGACCCATGAAGAACTAAGATGGCAGATGCAGCAGATCTGAGGTAAACACTATTGGGTCACCCCTAGACCGGGAAAGGACTGTGGACTTCATCCTGGCGATATGACTTTAGATTTAGCATGATCAGAAAACCCAAACGCAGAAGAAGAAGCATGCATACCAAACTTAAACAGAATTAATAGTAAGGCACAGCAAAGCACAGGAAAAGTTAGAAAAGAAATAAGAAGAGATAAAACAAGATACACAGTGAACACATAGAAAATCAAATCTACAGCAACAAGGCAGGGAGATGCCTTTAAGGCGATAATAACAATCAAAAGGGAATTTCGGCCGGTTCTGCGTGTCATCAATGACAAAGAGGATAACACATTAACAGATACCAAAGACATACTGAATAGATGGAGAGAGTACTGCAGAACAATGTATGTTAGACGAGTATGCTTAATTAATTCGCCGTTCTATATAGCGAAGCATATGTCTAACACTGGATTCAAGATGATTAGCAGTGCATGAGCTGCAGCAGTAAGAGAACCAAAGCTGACTGCTAGCGTCAGGGCAGACGATACAGAAATGTCAAGACCCTTCTACACCTCCAAAAGCGGTGATTCCGGATAACAGGCTGCAAAAGGGCAGACTGGCTAAGGAAAAGGGATCGAAGAGGAATGGCTAACCCGGTATTTAAAAAATGCCTGCTGCCGGAGACGGGTGTGTCGGACCGAAAGGCGCAAATATCGTAGCCAAGCTGTAAACTACGACACAACGCATTCCATTTTCCGGACAGCGTCCTGCTATTTACAAAGCCCTGTTTCAGGCTTGGTATCGGGAGATTGAGAACGAATGTATAAAAAGAAGGTCTAGCACAGCAAATGGTTTACCGTAACCCGTGTGTTTGTAGTGTGTTTTCAGTTGCAATGATTATTGGATGGTGATGTTGCTAGCCTTATGCCCAACCTTCAGAATGTCAATAACGTAAGGGGATCAAGACGCTAAGCAGTGCATGAGCTGAAGATGTCAGAGACCGATAGCTGGCTGCTAGCGTCAGGGCCAGCGACCAACAGCTGACGAGACACTTCTCCACATCCACGTGGTGATCCTACTTCACAGCACAACCCGTTCTCCGGACTACATCCTGCTACTTGCAAAGTAATTCTCAGAGCTTAGTAGAAGGAGTTTAAGAACGGTCAGGGCTTGGTAGAGAGAGTTTGAGAACCTTCAGGGCTTGGTAGAGGGAGTTTAAGAACCTTCAGGGCTTGGTAGAGGGAGTTTGAGAACCTTCAGGGCTTGGTAGAGGGAGTTTGAGAACCTTCAGGGCTTGGTAGAGGGAGTTTGAGAACCTTCAGGGCTTGGTAGAGGGAGTTTGAGAACCTTTAGGGCTTGATAGAGGGAGTTTGGGAACCTTCAGGGCTTGGTAGAGGGAGTTTGAGAACCTTCAGTGCTTGGTAGAGGGAGTTTGAGAACTTTCAGGGCTTGGTAGGGGGAGTTTGAGAACCTTCAGGGCTTGGAAGAGGGAGTTTGAGAACTTTCAGGGCTTGGTAGAGGGAGTTTGAGAACCTTGAGGGCTTTGTAGAGGGCGTTTGAGAACTTTCAGGGCTTGGTAGAGGACCCTAAGCTTCATATCGAAAAGCTACCCACGCATGGACTGGACCCATGCATACACCGACGGTTCTGTAACAAACACTACACATAACGGAGGGGCAGGAGCATTCCTGAACCTACCAAATGGAAGACAAATATCACTGTCATTCGCTACTGGTAAGTACACAAGCAATTTCAGATCGGAGGCAGAGGCACTGAGGGTGGCAGTGGAAGAAATGGTGACACACAATGAAAATGAAAGCCATATAGTCCTGCTTACAGATGCTCTCGCCATAGTCACAGCGCTAAAAAGCCAGAAAAACACTGAGCTTAATGACTTAAGAGCAGCACTCTGCAAACTGTGCCAGCAGTCCGCACCAAAAAGGGTAGTGGTACAGTGGGTTCCATCACACTGCAACATCAAAGGCAACGAGGAGGCAGACAGACTGGCAAAAGAAGGTGCAAGACTACCACAAACAGATACTAGTATGACGTACGAAGAGTCAAAACGGCTTATCAAAGCCAGATACATGACCAAATGGGAAACCGAACATACTGGTTACACCAAAAACGATGCCTATTACAAGTTGAACCGAAGAGAGCAGGTCGTTGTCTTCAGAATTCGCACTGGCCACAATAGACTGATGTACCACCTATTCAACAAATTGAAGATAGGTGTTACCGACGAATGCCCGTGCGGTACTGGTAAGATGACCGATGAACATCTGCTGCAGAACTGCCCGACATACGAGGATCAGAGAGAGCAGATGTGGCCATCACCAGTGGAAATGCAAGACAAGCTGTATGGCAGTGGCGACAGCCTCAGGATGACCGCCGCTTTGTTCGAAAAAATAATGGTTACTGTCTGACTGCGTACGCAGAAGAAGAAGAAGGGCTTGGTAGAGGGAGTTTGAGAACCTTCAGGGCTTGGTAGAGGGAGTTTGAGAACTTTCAGGGCTTGGTAGAGGGAGTTTGAGAACGAGCGACGACGACGACGAAGAAGAAGAAAAACAGAAACAAGGGTAAATCCAAATGTAGTTTTGGAACTATACTGGGCCAACTAAAGCACCGGTTTAATAATAATAATAATAATAAATAACGAAGGTGGATGTTAGACCAGTCTGCTGGCTTGAGTTCGTTCAGAACGTATATGGTTGTTAAAAAATAACAGAATTACAGAAATTAGAGTCTTGAAATTACAGGTAGCTCATTATGGTAACTTCAGCAAGTGCACACTGATAAATGTTATTATAAAAAGAGTGCATTGCTGTTTCTACCATTTTTTGGGGGATGAAATTTGAGTCTCCATATAAATAAATGATGCGTCTCTTCAGCTTTATTTGTTTAAAAATTAATTTAAATATTTATTTACATGTGCACGCCATTTGCGCATTAATTTGTTTGGTTTTTATATCACTTTTTCTTCTTTGACGTTTGTCCTGGAAAGGACGTTGTAACGTAGTTTACAGCGCGGCTGCGATATCAGTGCCTTTATCTGCCGAAGACGGATGTGTCGGAACCGAAAGGTGCAAATATCGCAGTCAAACAGTAGACTAGCGACACAACGCATGCCGTTCACAGGGCTACATCCTGCTACTTGGAAAGCCCTGTTAGGGGCTTAGTAGCCGGAGATTGAGAACGAACGCAGAAGAAAAAGAAGGAGTGCTTTTCGACCCGACACATCCGGTTTCAGCTGGCATTATTGGTTACCTAGTGAGTGGGACTATGATGGAGTGCGTCGTTATCACGTCCTTACAGTCCATGGCCTGCGTTGAGAGCTAGTGTTCTCGAACTTCCACGGCAAAGCGGATCCGATGTCTAAATATGGCCAAAACGGCGACGGTTTAGCTTGTTGAATATGCTTCCAGGTCTGTCCATCATGGTGAATATGCTTCCAAGGCCTGTCCAGAATGGTGAATAGGCTTCCAAGGCCTGTCCAGGATGGTGAATATGGTTCTAAGTCCTGTCCAGGGTGGTGAAAATGCTTCTAAGGCCTGTCCAGCATGGTGAATATGCTTCCAAGGCCTATCCAGGATGGCGAATATATTTTCAAGGCCTGTCCGTAGGTTGACTTCGTCGTTTAACACACTGGCATACCAGTGGCTCGCTAGATTGCGCCTCTGGCTACGCATGTGGAAGGCTTCAATGCTCTTCTGATCGCTCTGCAGAATTGTTCAGTTTTAGAAATCACCCAGCAGGAAGGGGGCGATACAGGTTATATAAATCCAAAGCTTGGATTTCTGTGAAAACCTCTACTTGTTCCAGCCATGTTGTAGGAGACGCCCCAGGAGGGTTATACATTGGACAGGCTACCATGATCCGGTGGATACTATAATCCACACGAAAGTTACAAGACATGTATACCAAATGTTTGATGACGAACGATTAGGTTGAGTCAAGATTTCAACATTTAGCAGCTACATTATTTTATTATCTGTGTTTTTGTTTACGAAACCCATTTTTGGATGTAACGTCGGAAGCCCATTATTGGCGAAAATGTCGGAAGCCGTTTATTAGCGATAACGTCGGCAACTCCCAGTTTACACTACAATAAGTAAAACAATATTTTATACATTTAGCATTGTTAATGTGTTTTTTTCTGTACTGTTTTTCCTTGTCCAGTCGTTGATAAAGACATTTATTGTTGTAATGGTCTCCACTGGCCTCAAATGTTGTATGTGCTTGAATGCTGATCTGTTCTTAAGAATCGACTTCACTGCGCTCCATGCATACTCATAGGTGTTTTGACTCTTACAGTAAATGGCGAAGGAGTGTGGATACTGACAGTTCACGTATGTAGCTCCTTTGTCATCTAATGAGGCCGAAGTCGCTGGACCCCCACTTCTTCATTCGTTCGCTTGAAAAATATATCAATAACTGCACCGTTGTCTCTTGTATTGTTGTAGTTGTTGCATATCCAACATGAGGAACTTTACTTTTGTACGCTTTGGAAAGGTCGATTAGTGATGGGTTGAATTAGCTTTACTGACATACGGAGCGGGCTGATGAAGATGACCCGTCCAGGTGGTTGTGCTATAAACTTCGCTGTCTTTTATAGTTCACTAATAGATTCATAAAGTTTGTTTGCAGCGTTGTTTCTTTTGACCAGTTGAATCAGTATAGTCAATTAGCGACAGTTGTGTGAACTGCAGTCTGACCGTTATTTCTTCTTCTTCTTCTTCTTCTTCTTCTTCTTCTTCTTCTTCTTCTTCTTCTTCTTCTTCTTCTTCTTCTTTATTTTCTTCTTCTTTTTGATTTTCTTTTTCTTCTTTTCTTCTTCTTCTTCTTTTCTTTTATCTTCTTCTTCTTCTTCCTAATTTTCTTCTTCTACATTTCTTCTTCTTCTTTTTCTTCTGTTTCATAATTTTCTTCTCTTCTTCTTCTTTTCTTTTTCTTCTTCTTTTTCTTCATCTTCTTCATCTTCTTCTTCATCTTCATGTTATTTTTCCTGTACATCTTCCTCGTGCTCTTGAAGTCGAATGTGTCGGACCGAAAGGTGCAAATATCGCAGTCAAACTGCAAGCTACAGCACAACGCATTCCGTTCCCCGGACAACATTCTGGTACTTGCAAAGCACATTTCAGGACCTGGTATCGAAGGATTGAGAGCGAACGACGAGGAAGAAGGAGTAATCTTCCCACTTCTTCTCCTCCTCCTCCTCCTTTTTCACATTATTCTTCTTCATCGTCTTCTTTTTCATCTTTTCATCAGCCTTCCTCTTGAAAAAGACGACGAGACGTTATGTAGCAGTTTACAGCAATCATTCGATTTCTGCGCTTTTCGGCACGACACATTCGATCTCAGCTGGAGCTTATTGTTACCGTGTTTACCTTTCCAGAACAATCCATATTCTCTTAGCCAGACTGCACTAGTGCATCCTGTTTCCAGGGCCGTCGCTTAGAAGTGGAGTTGGGTCTTTGTCAGCTCTGGTTCGCTAACCCGGATGCAAGCAGCCAGCTATGAGTAAGTGCCTGCTGTCAGCCCACTCACGTCGGTCTCAGATGAGGACTTGTTCAGTATGTTTCACCTGGCTGTTATTAGGAAACTGAGACGCTAGTCCGATCAGACACAACATACTGCTATATATATATATATATATATATATATATATATATATATATATATATATATATATATATATATATATATATATTAATATATATATAAATATATATATATATATATATATATATATATTAATATATATATCACACACGCACGCACGCACGCAGGCAGGCAGGCGCAGGCAGGCAGACAGACAGACAGACAGACATAAAATATAATCTTTAATATTACGTTTGCTGGAAACAGGCTGTTTTCAAGGCAGGCTGTCTAATGTTGATCAACGACGTCCCTATGGTAGTGGGCGTCACGAAGATGAAGTCAAACATAACACAACAACTTGAAGGACCCCATCCATCTTCACCAGCACGCTCGGGATGTGAGGAAAGCTAATGCAACCCGACAATGAACGACCTTTTCTGGGCGCACAAAAGAGTAAACTTACTCATTGTGGACATTCAACAACAACAACAATATTAATATATATTCAGCCAATAATTGTGCGTCGCTCATTTCGAGGCAAAGACCAATGACAACCCTCCTCTAGCAAATTCAATCTTGAGCTGCCCTTTCTGGCTCTCTCCAGTTAAGGTCCAGGGACCGAAGTTTATTTCTAGTTTATCTTGGTCTTCGTTTTTTGCTCTTCCCCTGTGGATTCCTTGTCAAAGCCTGTCTGGTCACGTTTAAGAATGTCTTCCGAATAGTCTGTCCTATCCATGTTTGATCTGTTGCGTCACTGTTTGTTCTTCTCTCCCCTTCCTATAAATCTTTCATTCCTCACGTCTTGTCAGCCTGTACCCATTACCAGCCCTAGACATTTACTGATGAATGACTGCAGTGAGTTTCCTCTGTATTGCAATACATCTCTTAGTTATCTGATTTTCTCCTCTTCTTATTTACTTTTTTCCCTTCTTACAGACCTTTACTTGTTAAGCGAAGACTTGTTTTAATGCGACTGTCTTTAACGCGTTGAAGCAAATATAAAGTAACGGAATGCTTGGACACGCGCTCACTTGGTCAAGAGACGTGTCTTTTATCCGCTCGACAAGACACTCCTCATGATTGTAACACAGCCCACTATTAAATGCTGTCTGGGATGAAGTGTTAAGAACTTCTTTGCCCTGGGTCTCAACTGTCTTATGAGGTGAGGTCTCCAGTTCCCTTTCTCACTTTCTTTCTTTCTCTATAATAAACCAGCTTACCTATTTGACAGTGCGATCAACCAGAGTTTGTAGATAACAGGGATAGAAAAGAACCTAATACATTTGCCGCGAGGAGCGAGCGCACTACCGCCCTGCAACACGCTCTATTCATACTACTAATTTCAACATTAGCACAGCAAAGAACGCCCAGGCGCCATTGTCTACAAATATGTGTCACTATTGATTTCAACATGCGCGGCCAGGATTTCAGGACTAAGGCATGGAAATCAATACAAAACGTTTGATTGATTTTACGGAATATTTCCAAAGTCTTTCTTAATGACATCCAACAGGCAGAATTGATTGTTTGATTCGTCTTTTTGCTCCAAATGAAGCATACAACTACCAATACAACTAGTCTATTGCTTGAAAGTGTGTGTCCAAGATTTGGAAGTGGCCGTTTCAGCAACAATGGTTTGTAAATGTTGAATTGCACTCGTTATGGCTTTCATCGTATTCTCTTTTCTGTCACACACAGAGGTAGTTGCCCATCGGTAGCAATGATGGCGACACCATCATACGGTTTTGTCATGATGATGTAACTTGCGCTGTATTTGGATTATAGTGAGGAAGTAACTGCGCTGGTCATCAACTTCACTCTTTGGTCTCAAACTGCCTTGGGCCAGTGGCAGGACATAAATCAAGACGAATGGAAGTAATTATAGATGCAGGCACTCTGGCCTCACCTCCTTTGACATCAGGGGTAGCTTGAAACCCACGTCGTTTCCGCTCATGTCTTTGACCACAACGACCCCTCACACAAAGTCACACTAAATATTCAGGTAAAAATCGCGGAACTTAAACATGTCAGAGAATTCAAATACTTTTAAAACGTGTTCACACAAGAAGGATGGATATAGAGATGGAAAGCAAATGCGGTTTCATACCAGCTCTCATAGTTATTAAGACACACACACACACACATCGCAGTGGTGCTGCGTACATGTGTGGAGTCCTTGTCGTAGAAGGGATATAAACATGATGGACATGATTCAAAGAAGGACGACAAAACTGATAGTGGGATTCCGGACAAAACTGATAGTGGGATTCCGGACAAAACTGATAGTGGGATTCCGGACAAAACTGATAGTGGGATTCCGGACAAAACTGATAGTGGGATTCCGGACAAAACTGATAGTGGGATTCCGGACAAAACTGATAGTGGGATTCCGGACAAAACTGATAGTGGGATTCCGGACAAAACTGATAGTGGGATTCCGGACAAAACTGATAGTGGGATTCCGGAATTATATGAGGAAAGACTCAGAATAACCAGTCTGCAGTATCTAGAAAAGGAAGAATTAGAAGTGATTTAAAGAAAATGAACGAAAAGGAAGAATTAGACTATAACAAGTTTCTCAAAATACAACCACCTCCAAGAACAAGAGGACACATCTACAAATTAATTACTGTAAGGTCGAGATTAGATATTAGGAAATTGTTTTTTAGTCAAAGAGCGGCGAATGATTGGAATACATTTCCACAGGAAATATTGGAAGTAGTGTCAATTAATGCATGCAATAATAGATTGTATGCGCATATGTATTTTTTAGATCAAGTGAATGTTAAAGAAACTGGTTGAATACAGCTCTGCAGAGTCTTCTTAATCAGTACAAAGAGCTTAAGTTAAGTTAAGTGACTCACATCAAATAGACAGTTGATAAAAAGTATTGTTATACCAACTCTGTGCTACGAGTGTCACACATGGACTCTCACATAATCACAAGAAAGAAAAATCATGGTATGAGAAATGAGGTGTTTGATAAAAGCTGACAGGGTTGATGTTGTTGTTTGGCCACAATGAGGTTAATCTTTTGTGCGCCCTGAAAAGGGCGTTAAGGGGCGGATTATCGTCACATCCCAAGCCTGCTGATGAAGGCGGGTGTGGGTCCTCCAGGTGGTTTTGTTATGCTTGGTTCCATCTACGTGTCGCTCAGTACTACTAGGATTACGTCGATCCCTCACCTCGATAGCCAGGCTGCCATGAAATCAGCCCGTTTCCAGGGAGAGCTTCGAGGAAGCTGAGGTGAGGGTTTTGGCCAGTATATTTTGCCTGACCATGACTAAAATGCCTGATCAGTATATTTTGCCTGACTCTGACTAAAATGCCTGATCAGTATATTTTGCCTGGCCAGACCTTAGTCTTCCTCCCCAGCTGACAGGGTAACACGGATGGACAGAATAAGAAAAGAAGAGATCAGACAAGGCTGATGCTGAGGTGGATCTATCGAGGTCGGATTTGGATAAAATTAAAAACTTACCCGAGAGCTGGCTATGCCTGTGAGATATAAACAGTTACAGCTGACCTTCAACGAAGAATACAAGCCTTGGAGATGAGATGTTGCCGAAGACTTAAACGTCACGTACAAAGATCGAGTTACAAATGAGGAAATACGAGATAGAATTACAACAGCAATAGGGCCTTTTGAAGACCTCTTGGCAACTGTCAAAAGAAGGAAACTCGTTTGGTACGGTCACATATCGAGATCAAATGGTCTTGCAAATACGATCCTCCACGGAAAGGTGCAAGGCAGACGACGAAGAGGCGTCCCAAAAAAGAGGAGGGAGGACAACATAAAAGAATGGACCAATCTCCGACCAGAAGAGGCACAGGCAGCGGCGGCTGACAGAGAGGGGTAGCGTGGGCTTGTGGGGATGTTTTTATGTATGCCCCAACGACCTCATCGGTTACGGGATGACCTGATCTGACCTGGACCCGAGAGCTGGCAGATTAAGTTTAATATAGATAATTGTACAGTCATCCACATGGGAAAATTAAAAAGGAAAACAAATAAAAATCGTGAGGAAATGCATCCGGTATGGCAATATATAGACGTGAAACATGGTTTATCTTACAAACACTAAAACTGGAGAACGCTTGTGTGCACTGCAGGGCGGCTTTGATGAGAGTGACGTCCTGCAAGGATATGATAAATTATGCTATGACATCTCCTCTCCCCTGCTCCCCCTCATCTCCCAAAACTACTCAAGCAAACACAGATAAGGATAAGATGATTGCTTTAGTGCGATTTACCGGCTCAAATGGGATCAATTCAGCAGTTCGTTGGTTGCCCTTAACGACGTGCATTAACTGTTTGAGTCCAACATCCAGGAAACATGCAATAGGAGCGACTTGCTAGATGCAAATGGCAGGGCAATCCATGTCGCTGAATACTAGATGCATGTTGAATGGCTTGGCTTCGTTCGTTCTCAATATCAAATTGCCAATCCGTGAAAAGGGCTTAAGTAGCAGAATGTAGTCCAGAGAACAGAATACGCTGTGTCGTAGTTTACAGCTTGACTGAGATATTTGCACCTTTCTGTAAAACACATCCGACTTCAGCAGACATTTTTTGAGTACCGGGTTAACCTTCCCTCTTCGATCACTTCTCCTTAGCCAGCCTGCCCTCTTCGATCCCTTCTCCTTACCCATCCTTCCCTGTTGCAGCCTGTGATCCATGATCAACTCGTGGAGGTGCCTGAAGTGGAGCTTGGGACATGAAAAATAAAAAATAAAAAAAATAAAATGGGTTGAGTCGTTCTCTATTAATTCCAACTCTTGTATCACTTGGGAATAGAGAGAAACGGGTAATCAGGGTCAGGTGAAACATACACCCACCTTGCTTAGTTGTTTGTCCTAGAAGCAACAATTTTTTTACAATGTGTCGTAATTTACAGTAAGACTACGATATATGTTCCTTTTAGCTAAATACATTTTTCAACACAGCACATTTTTGGGACAGTTTTTGCTTTCTTTCTTCGATCCCTGATCTATCAGCCAGACTGCACAGATGCAGCGTGTTTCCGGGGACGCCACTTGGAGGCGGAATAGGGTGATGGGCAGCTATGGTCGCTCACATTGATGCAAACTCGTGCAGTGCGTCTTCGAAACATACTGATCACGACACACCCTCACGTCCTTATACGTATTCCTAAAATAGATTAACGGATTTTGTTACATAAGTCCTGCCAAGAAGATGTGGATCAATCATTGTAGCCACCATGTCCAAGCCATAAGGTTAGTCGGCTAAATGAGAGACAACTATCACTGCCTTAATCGAGTGGATGAAGTGTTCTTGTTCCGCTTGAGAACAGGACCTAACTGATTGAATGGCCACTTTAGCAGGCTAAACTTGTCTCTATCATTCATCTGTACGTGCGAACAAGCAGCGCAGCCAGACAACCATATCCTACAAGCTTATAAGCTTAGTAAATTGTGTAGTGAGCACTGTTCCACTGGGGCGAACATCCACACAAAGCTGTTTGGAAGCCTAGAATAACTTTCTACTACTTGAAAACATGAACTCTGGTATTGAATCAGGCAATGTTTCCCGATGCTAGGTAGCCAATAGCTGCTTGCATTTGTGTCTGTCCTTGATGGTCCAAGGGCGTGGTGCAGATCATTTCTCCATCTCATTGGTGGGCGTCCTCGCGGACAGTTGTAGTTGTATAACCACCAGAAAGACACCGTCTTCGTCTATCTATCGTTAGTCTCTACTACAGCAACCTGTATCCAGAGAACTGGACATCACACGTAGACGTAATTTAAAAAAAGACGGAGAAGAAGACCCACTGTAATGCACATAATGGTGAACTTACTGAGGAACCTCGGTTTGCACTACAGCCAGGATGACTGTGAATGCATTGTGTAGTCTCATTCGTTATTAAGAAACGCTGGTAAACAAAGTAGAAGAGTTTTATAGTTATAAGAAGTAACATTAACGCGCAAGAATATGACAGAATGTATAAGTCAGAGGTTCTCAAACTCCCTTGACCTGTGCCTAAATCTAAGCGGCTCAACTTTATATTATATGTAAACAACTGTACCCAAAAAATATATATCATAATATCGAGCCCAAAACTTTTCCCAAGCCAACATAACGCCTTTAGCCGAGGGCCGCGATGTCTCTGAGAGCCGCGACGTCCCTGAGAGCTGCGATGTCCCTGAGAGCCGCGATGCCCATGGGAGCAGCGATGCCCTGGGAGCCGCGACAAGCAGTTTGACCACCTATGGGAATATGTGTTTACGAAGCGCCGTTTATTGTAGACCTTCAAAATGTGATAGTGTTAAAGTTAAAGACGCCTCTGTGTATAAGAGGAGCCACTGTATCCAGCAAACAATAAAAACGCCCGGAAGAGTTAACTCAACCAACAACAGCATCCGCAACAACATCAACACTAACAACACCAGCAATAACCAGTTGTGTATCTTAGTAGGGTAGCCTCTCGCTAAGTTTCTCAAACAGCAATAACACCAACAGGATCAATAAAAACATTACCAACAACACCAACAACACCAACAGCAGCAACAAGAATAACAACAACGTCCACGACCACTTGGGTATCAAATAGGATAGTCACTCTTTGACTCTCTCAAACAACAACAATGACAACAGCAACATCAACAATAACAACAACACCAACAATAACAATACCACACATCACTAACAATAACAACAACAGCACCGACAATAACAACACCAAGAATAACAACCCGACCAACAACACGACCAACACCATGACCAACACCACGACCAACAACACGACCAACAACACGACCAACACCACGACCAACAAAACAACCAACAACACGACCAACAACACGACCAACAAGACGACCAACACCTACAACATCCATCAGCACTTCAATGCCACTTAGTAATTCTCTCTCTCTCTTGCACTCTCGCTCTCTGTCTCTCTCTCGCTCTCTTTTTCTCTCGCTCTCTCTCACTTTCTCTTTGAGAAACTCAGTTTAATCTCAATCTCCAGACTACCCAGCTGTAAATGTGTACCTGACTTACAATTAGGGAAGACGGTACTTCGATGAGGGATTTAGTCACCCCAGGAAGAGCTGAGATCTAACACAATGAACACCCTTGCACTTTATCCCCGGCATTAAGTGTCACTCGTAGACCTATCTTTAACTTAAGCTTTTCATACAATCTCTTTTTGAAAGCTTTTATTTAACTTAGCATGGCTGCTGCCCGGATACGTGTACTTCTATTTCTCAAATGTTAGCGAGGAGTAGCGGGGTCTGGGCTGGGCATTCCGCTCGTTAAAGGAAAGTGAAGCGTCTGATATAGCCTCTCCTTTCCAGGTGTAGAGATCGCCGCTGGATTCACTGTTCGGCTTGCCGTTCAGGAGTTTCCATGCCAATGACCTCTCCTACATCAGTGTGTCCCCAGCAGCCCCTTCATGAGGGGGCCCCCTGTTTCTTACAGAACCTGCTGTGGGGCGCGACCGAGTACCAGGGTTTATAACTAGGCGGGTAGATTCGGCTTATTAGCCTCGGTTGGTAGCCTATCTAAGGGAAGGTAAACTCTGACTATAAACCCGAGTAGACGAAGCTCGTTTGCCTGTTTAGGTAGTTCGCCTAAGAGAGGAGAAACTCTGATTTTAAACCTAAGTCCCAGAGAGGGGTGGCTAGTCGTGGGACGATGAGCGTATCATCGGATGTCTCGAGTAACTAGCATCTGCGCGCAACGACTCCACTGCCTTGTGGAAACTTCGGGAGAGACTAGGGATACGAGAGTATACCCAGACAGAAAATCCAGAATGGTAGCACCCAAGGCTGATGGTTTCAAAATTGCGAACTCATTCCGGCGGCTCCTGCAGCTGAACTGGTGCTAAATTGTCATGCTTTGCACTCCTTTGGATTACACCAGCGAGGCCGAGAGTCTTAGTCGACCTGGTCTTTCTACAATGGCGGATGCCCCCGTGTAGGTCCCATCTTTGGTGTGAGACTGGGTGTAGAATTTCCTACTTAGCGGGCTAGGCTCGAACAGCTTATTACTCCGCTGCGTTGGGACAAGCCCTTAAAAGGGTGGTTAACCGATGTGAGCGTCCATCTTAATACACTCAAACACTAGAGCAAAGTATACTCGCAGCCTGTTAGACGCCATCTTGCTGCTCTAAACAAACCACCTAACAGTGGCCAGTGGTTTGCCGCGTCACACGGTTAGTTGCCTCTTACGGCATGCTCTCTGTGGGGCAGTGGTGCTAGTCTTCTAATTCACAAAGACCCCGGCGGACCATTTAGGACGCTAGTGAGCCTTTTTTAATCTATCCAATTTTGATGAATATTGGACAGGCCATTCATTTTAATTATTACTAATATTTATGTTAAATTCCACTCATTCCCAGCCTCATGACTCCTGGTCACGGTGTAGATTCAGAAAGCTTAAGACCGAAATTCGTGGCTGGTTTTTTACCCGAAAGTCCTCTCCCCCCAAAAAATAAACAAACAAACAAACAAACAAACATGTCAGTGTAAATAAAAGCTTTTTATTTTAAAAAAAATAATTTTTTTTTGGGGATATATTTACTGGTGTAAGATCTCTTTTGCAACAATTTATCATTTTAAACTTTCTCCCTATATCTTCTATTGGAATTCCTCTCACACAATCATTTTTAATTCTCTCTTTCATTCTCTCTTTTTAATTCTCTTTCTCTCTTCTCTTCCCCCCCCCCCCCCCGCTCCCGCCCCACTCCGGGGAACTGAGACGATGGTCCGGTCAGGCACATTATACTAACCAGGACGTAGCGTAAGTGTAAGACAATATACTAACCAGGACGTAGCGTAAGTGTAAGACAATATACTAACCAGGACGTAGCGTAAGTGTAAGACAATATACTAACCAGGACGTAGCGTCAGGGTCAGGCACAGTATACTAACCAAGACGTGGCGTCAGGGTCAGGCACAATATACTAACCAGGACGTAGCGTCAGGGTCAGGCACAGTATACTAACCAAGACGTGACGTCAGGGTCTGGCACAGTATACTAACCAAGACGTGGCGTCAGGGTCAGGCACAATATACTAACCAGGACGTAGCGTCAGGGTCAGGCACAATATACTAACCAGGACGTAGCGTCAGGGTCTGGCACAGTATACTAACCAAGACGTGACGTCAGGGTCTGGCACAGTATACTAACCAAGACGTGGCGTCAGGGTCAGGCACAATATACTAACCAGGACGTAGCGTCAGGGTCAGGCACACTATACTAGCCAGGACGTAGCGTAAGGGTCAGGCACAATATACTAACCAGGACGTAGTGTAAGGATCAGGCACATTTTACTTACCAGGACGTAGTGGCCGGATCAGACACATTTTACTTACCAGGACGTAGCGTAGGATCAGGCACATTTCACTTACCAGGACGTGGCGTCAGGGTCAGGCACACTATACTAGCCAGGACGTAGCGTAAGGGTCAGGCACAATATACTAACCAAGCCCACTATCTCTCTTCCGTGTAGCGTTCTATGGAAAGAGGTTGTTTTAAAGGCAGTCTGGCTGACGAGAAGGGGTTCGACGTAATCCCCGTAGTAGTGAGCGTCACGCCTTTGAAGCCAAGCATAGCACAACCGCCTGGAGGACCACTGCCAACCTTCATCAACACACTCGGGATGTGAGAACAGCTATTAAAACCGACCGCAATACCGTTTTTAGGGCGCACAAAAGAGTGTGTTTGTTTCGAATGCCTACAGTGAGTGGGTTGACTCTTTTGTGCGCCATGAAAAGGACGTTAAGTGACGGATTGCAGTAGCTTTTCTCACATCCCGAGCGTACAGATGAATGTGGTCAGTGGTCTTCCAGGCGGTTGTGCTATCCTTGGCTTCATTTGCGTGTCGCTCACTACTACGGGGATTACGTTGATTCCTCACCTCGTTAGCCTGGCTGTTATGAAAATATCCTGTTTCTAGGAAAGGCTACGAGGAAGCCGAGGTGAGGCTCTTGGTCAGTATGTTTGCCTGACTCTGACTAACATGTCTGACCAACCAGTAGGGTGTGTCTGACCAGACGTTAGTCTTCCTCCCCACACAAAAGAGTAAACGTACGCATTGTGAGTGTTAAACAACTTTTTTTCTCTCTCTCTGTCTCTCCTTCTCTCTCTCTCTCTCTCCATCTAACTGACAATATTTCGTATATGACTCACTCTCACTCAATATCTTCATGTCCTGTCCATTCATCTTTCAATCTTTGATCAACGACTGCATTTGTTGCTGCTGTGTTGTTTATCACATCCCTGTGTTGTTTATCACAAACCTGTGTTGTTTATCACAGCACTGTGTCTGTTTGCTGTATTGGCACAAATATTTGCTGTATTGGCACAAATATTTGCTGTATTGGCGCAAATAACTCTCTACTCTCTTGAAAATCTTTAAAAAAAAGCGGTTCCGTGTTGATGTCACGGCTAAAGATGTTCACGACATCACATACAATCACGACAATTGCAGGAAACAGGCGTAATCGTCAAGTGTCAAGTTTCTCACCCTCTTTATGATCATCTCCTGCTATGTAATTCTATCATATCTTTTATTCAATGGCGTATCTCCGAAATAAGGTGTGCAACATTCTTAGAATGTGTTTCTAGAATTACTTTCATTAAGCAAATGTTAATTTATGATTTATTTGAAAAATCGTCTAATTGTGTTCTTTCATAATTGAACCAAATCTCTTCTCAATTGTCAGGGGCGGGTTGCATGGTACCATGGTTGCTAGTGCGCCTCCTGGTCTGGTACCTCTGTCTTCAGCACCTGTTCTTTGACGGAGTGTGCTCCACCTCCCCCATCTGGCTGAGGGCTCTGACTTCGTCTTTACTATGTAATTGGTTGTATACAGACTCTGCAGGGTCTTCTAAACCAGTATAAAGAAGTTAAGTTAAGTTAAGTTAAGTTACCTCGTTTGCTGTCCCATCTTACCTCCCGCTGGGGTTAACACCATACCTTTGGGAAGATTACTGGGTATAACAGGATCCACCAACGTGTAGGTGAGGTAGACTTGGGCAGGAGGGGCCAGGAGACATATGAGTATTGTATTCTGCGATCACTGTCACATTTGGATCCCATTCCATCAAATAGAAGGAATTTAACTTAAGAATATATACAATAATTTCACAACACCATGTACCAGTGGCGTGCCGTCAATGGAGTAGGACTAGGCTTTTCTCCAGACATTTTGTTATTTTGAGTTTGAGTTTCTACGGGACATAAAAGCATAACAAACAAATATTGAATAAACAGCATTAGTTGTTTCCAATGTCCACAATGAGTAGGTTACTCTTTTGTGCGCCCTGAAAAGGGCGTTAAGTGGCGGGTTGCAGTAGCTTTCCTCACATCCTGAACGTGCTCATGAAGGTAGACCAGGATCCTCCAGGCGGTTGTGCTATGTTTGGCTTCATCTGTGTGTCGTTCACTACTACGGGGATCACGTCGATCCCTCACCTTGTTAGCCAGGCTGCCATGAAAACAGCCCGTTTCCAGGGAGGGCTACGAGGAAGCCGAGGTGAGGGTCTTGGCCAGTATATTTTGCCTAATCCAGACTAACATGTCTGATTATTATATTTTTTCTTATCAGACGTTAGTCTTCCTCCCCAAATATCATTAGTATTCATTACTATCTGCAGTCTCAATTTGCGTCATAATACTCAGCGATATTCCCACTATTTGTGTTACCAAAATGACATCGGAAGCGCTCGTGTGCTATCGTTTCTCCCAGTGTAGAGGACTAGATTAAGCTACCCTAGTCCCTCTGTGCAATAGGATACATGCTAACCAATTGGCGTTCCATCATAAATAAATATAATTTCCATTTGCTTCTCATGAGTGGTAGTGTTGTGTTTATTAAGCTTATGTAATTGTGTCCGTTAATGAAAACGAACTTGTGAAGTGTTCAAGTGTACTATTTTCAACATAGTTGAACAGTGTTTCAAATGATGACATATGGAAGAGGACTTGGAATTGAAAACTGCTCCTTCACAATAGTTATATGAATTGCACTACCACATTTCGTCCTTTCCAACATCCAATTGTAGTACCAATTCAGAAGGGAGTCACCCAGGAGTATTCTATATGATCGAATCTCTTCTCCGCATGTTTAGAATCAGTCATTAGTCGATGCAACTGGGACACCTTTGGCATCCTTATTGACGGCAGACACCTAAATCAACTTCGATTTGTCGACGATATAGTGCTCATCACTGAGTCAG
This sequence comes from Ariolimax columbianus, assembly GCA_036924085.1. Lineage (NCBI taxonomy): Eukaryota > Metazoa > Mollusca > Gastropoda > Stylommatophora > Arionidae > Ariolimax > Ariolimax columbianus. The sequence continues at coordinate 65,961,340 of JAVGWX010000004.1, forward strand.
CAGCAGACGTTAGCCAAGTGATGCAGTTACTCGATGGAGAATGCAGGAAAGCGGGACTGGAGATGAATATAGACCAAAGTGTTGCGCAATTGCGTCGCCACTTGTGATCCAGTCTTCCTTGGCGAGGTACGATTAGATGATGTCAACAAGTGCATCTACCCTGGGCGCCTTCTCATTATGGAGAATTACCCGGAACCTGAACTGACAAGACTTCACCGCTTGAGCAGCCTTCTCGTCTATTAACACGGTCCTGGGTGGTTGTCATGACCAAAACCTACGAGCCACCCTGTTCAATTCCCTTGTACTCCCTGCGATTGTGTTACGGTGCCGAGACGTGGACATTAACAGAATTACTAGAATATAAATTGAGTAACCCAGGCCTCTCTTGAGAGACGCTTAGTCGGAATCACTCTCCGGAACCAACGTATGTAAGGCCTCCACAATTTAGACATAAGACGATTATCCCTGGTGAATGATGCGGTAATCCATGCTGACAAGGCAAACCATAGATGGGCAGAGGTAATATGTTACGACGAAACGATGGTCGATGGAGCACAGCGACAGCAGTCTGGTACCCCCGAGGTAAGATGAGACAGTGGGGAAGACTCCAATGCCTTGGTCAGACTCCCTTGCTGTACGCTGCAACATGTGAGATGCATCTAGAGGAGCACTTACCACGCACTGAATTTCCGTGGCCCAGGACAGGGTCTGCTGGAGACGAAGTTGACCCGCAACTACGCTGAGGAACAGGTCATCAAGGTCAATATCAAGATCTGTCACAAGAAAGCTTGCCAGAGACAAGAAAGAGGAATAGTATAAGTAGGTCAGCGGTATATAACAACACCGATTACGTGTCACAATGGTGTGTTCTCTACCGCCTTTCCATTTAGTTCAGAACCTTTAGTTTTGAAGAAAAGCTGCAACTAAAAACGAAAGGTAAGCCAACTTCAGACATTTCCGATAAAACAAACATGAAAGATTATACACGTCATTTCAAAACAGAGTATTATCATTCTTCAAAATGGTTGCCTTCATGCAAATCAATAAAGATACTGTATTGTTGGCCTTTTAGCCTTGAGTGCTGTTCGAAAAAGATTAAGGGGTCTGTTTTAATAATGGCTTTTGTGATATCAGTAATTTTTACAAAGCCAGCTAAGAAGTGCATCGAAAAGACACACTCACACCTATCCGTATCAACTAAAGTTTTTAAAAACTTTCGATATATATATATATATCAGGTCATCCCGTAACCGGTGAGGTCGTTGGGGCACACATGAAGACATCCTCATATCCCTCTCTGTCAGATGCCGCTGCCTGTGCCCCTTCTGGTCGGAGACTGGTCCATTCTTTTATGTTGTCCTCCCATCTCCTTTTGGGCCGGCCTCTTCGTCGTCTGCCATGCACCTTCCCGTGGAGGATTGTATTTGCAAGACCATGTGATCTCGATATGTGACCGTACCAAGTCAGTTTCCTTCTTTTGATAGTTGCCAAGAGGTCTTCGAAAGGCCCTATTGTTGTTGTAATTCTATCTCGTATTTGCTCATTTGTAACTCGATCTTTGTACGTGACGTGTAAAAGTTTTCGGAAACATCTCATCTCCAAGGCATGTATCCTTCGTTGAAGCTCAGCTTTAACTGTCCATGTCTCACACGCATAGATGAATATTGACAGGACCAGTGTACGCATTAATCTGATTTTCGTGCGTAGTGCTAACCGTTTATCTTGCCAGATTTTGTTAAGCCATGCAAGCGCCGCTATTGTCTGTGCTATTCTGGCCAACACCTCACATTTTGATCCTTCATCACTGACAATCGACCAAAAATATTTAAAACGGTCAACCACTTCGAGTTCCTGACCGTTAGTTTTTATTCTGCTGTTGAAGCCCGTGGCGTTGTTGGTCATTAATTTTGTCTTTCCAGCGTTTATCTCCATACCATAGTCAAGAGGTATATATTTATATATATATATATATATATATATATATATATATATAAAGTTTTTTTTATATCTAAAGGATATCATAGCTAGCCATTGCAGTTAGGAGAGTCGGCCGTCCCACACTGCGATTCAAGGACGTATGCAAGAGGGACATAAAGCATCCCATCCGAGGGCTGGAAACAAATTGCTCAGGATCGAGCTATCTGGAGACAGTCAGTTGGCAGGGGCATAGTTGCTGCTGATGCTCGTAGATGTCTTCTGACTGCAGAGAAAAGAGAAAGACTGAAGAGATCAAGGAAAATCCAGGCATGCCATCCACTTCTGGGCAGCGCATGAGCTGCAGTGGTCAGCAACCCATTGCTGACTGCTAGCGTCAGGACCAGCGAAACAGAGCTGCCAAGACCCTTCTACACCTCCAAGCGGTGATCCTGGATAATAGACTGCAGCAGGTAAGACTGAATAAGGAGAAGGGATCGAAGAGAGAATGCTAACCCGGTACTAAAAAATGCTTGCTGAAGTCGGATGTGTTGGAGCGAAAGGTGCAAATATCGCAGTCAAGCTGTAAACTAAGACACAACGCATTCCGTTCTCTGGACTACATTCTGCTACTTAAGCCCCTTTATTCAATGTCTAAATATTGTTGATCAGTTGAAGTGAGCTAAACTGCATAAACTCTGACCAGTAAAAGTGTCACTGGTAAGCTACATATTGTACATTATATAGAGAGTATTCCTCTTTAGCCAGATAATGAAAGGTATCCTCAAACCTAGTCCCCTTTGAGAAAAGCCACCGCACGCCACCGCTATGTACTCTAATAGATACTCTCCACAATAGCAATTAAACCTGTATGTACACGCTTAGGGAGCCGCGTAGGGCAGTGGTTAGCCAGCTGGCTTCGCATCTCAGTGGTCCTCAGATGGTTAATACCTCACACCCTTACTGTAGTAATGCTACTGGTTACTTTACTTTTCTGTTTACACTTCTGTAGCTATAAAATGTCTATAAATCTAGTTGAGTAAAGGACTTTTGGCGTACACATGTCAATGGTTAGCTAAACGCTAACACCAATCCGTGACGTGCTTCGCTCCAACACTCTCTCATCTATGCATAGCATAGTTTGTGTGTTGTGCTTCTAGCCCCACGCAAATAAAGGCCCGGTACTCTTCTGAGCATCAAAGCAGTGAGTGTCTGTTTCACGCAATGGTTTCTTAACCAGCAACACAATTTTTCGAAAATTTGCAAAATAATTATCTTTTGTTTAATAAAAATACTCTCATCACTGGCTCTTTCCGTCCTGGCAGACAAAAGTAAGGGGTCAAGATACTGAGCTGTGCATGAGCTGCAGGAGTCAGCGACCCATAGATGAAGCCAGCGCCACTGGCCAGCGAATCAGAGCTGTCAAGACACCTTCTACACCTCCACGCGGTGATCCTGGATAACAGGCTGCAACAATGCAGACTGGCTAAGGAAAAGAGATCGAAGAGGGAAGTCTGACCCGGTACTCAAAAATGCCTGCTGAAGTCGGATAGAAAGGTGTAGATATCGTAGTCAAGTTGTAAACTACGACACAACGCACTCCGTTCTTCTGAAAACATTCTGCTATTTGCTAAGCTCTTTTTAGGGCTTGATAACGGAAGTTTGACAACTAACGAAGAAGCTGAAGACGAAGAAGAATACAAAGACGACGAAAGTAAGTTGTGCTTTGAAAAAAAAAGGATGTAACTACAGTCCATGACGATAATGAATGTGACTCGTAAGACCAATCCATGCAGAGAATCGTCTTCCACAGTGCGTGCAAAGAAAATCAGGACTGTTTGCGGCATCGCATGGTGTGGCGTGCCTTCTCAAATGCTGGGTTCTTAGCCTATCCGCAATCAGTAACTCTATGTTTTCCATGCTTAATCCTGCCCTCCATATAACACTATTCATGGCGTACTGTTCCCATAATTCCAAATCGATGCCCGCACCATTCATACCCGGAAAAATACTCTCATAACATACTATTAAAAATAGATTTCAGGAGTATTACTTGGGCGGGCTGGTACATATCGAATATACGTCACTGCTTTCATTGTCGTGTGATGTTACTGTTGCTATAGATTGAGCAGCATTCGGTCTCTCGCAATTCAGCACATCGCATTGCAGATCAATGCCATGTAAGGGAGTCTGTATGTGTATGCTTCTTGTTGTTTAGTGCGATACAGAGTGTTCAATGTGTCTGACACCGGAGGAAGATGCATTTTTGTGAACATCGTTAGGCGAATACCACTCAGGGAGATGACGATTCCGTATGGATGGCTGGCACACTGGATTACGTTGTGATTGGATTCTGTTCAGGTGCTTCTTAAGTTGGATGTTTGGGTTCTCAGATGGAAAATGGTGCTCTGATCTCCGTTTGTGAGTTGATTGATGCTCTCATATGAATTGGGGCTGGCCATATGTCTGGAGACTTCCCTCCCTGTATTTCATCATCTTCTGAATCACCTTTCATTTTTTTGGGTGTTTTTTTGTTTTGTTTTTATGACTTGTCTGAAAAATGCAGAACTGTTGCTGTGTGTTCTTGGCTTGGCTTTGTTCGTTCTCAATCTCCCGCTATCAAATCCTGAAAGGGCTTAAGTAGCAGAATGTAGTCCAGAGAACGGAATGCGTTGTGTCGTAGTTTACATCCTGACTGCGATATTTGTACCTTTCGATCTAACACATCCGACTTTCAGCAATCATTTTTTGAATACCGCGTTAGCATTCCCTTTTCGATCCCTACTCCTTAGCCAGTCTGCCCTGCTGCAACCTGTTATCCAGGATCACCGCGTGGAGGTGTAGAAGTTTATTTCTAGTTCGCTGGTCCTGACGCTGACAGTCAGCTGTGGGTCACTGACCACTACAGCTCATGCGCTGCTCAGCTTCTTTATCCCATATTTATATATAATAGTTATTTATGTATTGTTATATTTATTAATGATTTTTATTTATGTATTTTATTATTTACGTATGGCTGTTATTTAAGTCTGATTATTATTTACATGTGATTGTTATTTATGTATGATTGTTATTAATGTATTTGATTATTTATGCACAATTGCTATTTATGTGTTTTATTATTTACGTATTTTTGTTGTTGATGTATAATTCTAGTTATTTATGTATTATTATTTTGTATGTATTATAATTTTTAAAAAATTTATATATAAAATATAAAATATAAATATAAAAATATATGTTATTTATGTATTATAATTTATTTATTACTGCAATTTTTGTATTAGTATTATATATTTATTGTTGTTATTTATGTATTATTATTATTTATGTATTATTATTATTTATATATTATTTTTTTGTATTATTATTATTTATGTATTGTTATTCTTTATATGTTATTATTATTTATGTAATATTTTTAATATTATGTATGTTTTATTATTATTGGTTCCATTGTTATTTATGTATAACTCTTATTTATGTATTATTATTAATTATGAATTGCATTTTATGTATTATTGTTTTTTAATGTATTATTGTTATGTGTATCATTTATACTTCTGTATCTTTTGAAGCCTAATTATACAGTAATTTTCTAATAGTCCTGAAATAAAAGGTAAATGCACTTTTTAGTCAGTCTTGGAAAGGGTTACAATGGCATTCAGAGGTACAATGAAAAAGTTGTACTGGGCATTAACGGTTGATGACTTCTGAATCAGAACTCTCGTGTTGTTTTTTAAACATCTGAAATATAAATAAGTTTATAAAAATAAACCTGTGAGTGAGATTGATGTCCAGCATAGTTTCTTTCTCACTATAATCCAAATTCAGCGCAAGTTACATCTTCAGGACGAGGACAGTATAGGGATGTCGCCATCTTCGCATAGATAAGCAGCTTACTTCCTTACTTAATTACTCGTTTAAATAGATATTATGTCTCCGAAGTCGAATGCACTGGGTCGACAGTCGCAAAATAAAAACTGCAACGTACACCGTCTTAGGGAATAGACAAATAAGGCGAACGCAAAAAAAAAAAAAAAAAAAAAATACATCGACACAAAAATGCCATGTTGAAGTCGAATATGTTGGACAGAAAGGTGCAATTATCGCAAACAAGCTGTAAACTACGACAAAGCGCATTCCGTTGTCCGGACTACGTCCTGTTACTTGCAAAGCCCGACTTTAGGGCACGATAGCCAGAGTTTGAGAACGAACGAAGAGGAAGAAGAAGATGTGCTGTCCATGCTGCTGTCATTCCGTGTTTCTTCAGTGTATCACTTACACCGTCTATCCATCTTTCTCTTCTTCTCCTTCTTGCTCTGCAACCCTCTTGTTTGGTGTTGTAGATCCGCGCAGCTGGTAACCTGGGTTGCATTCTTGTCAACTGTCCGGACCATTTTATTCTGTCTTTCCACGTATTCCACGCATCGTGTTACACCTACCCTTTAACTTATTTCTTCGACTCGTACTCTGTTCAATCTTGTGATTCCGACCGCTTTTGTCAAATTCTTTCTTTCGAATACCATGTTTTTTCTTTCTTTATTCTTCGAGTCCATGTCTCACACTGGTAGCAGAGAGTTTGATATAAAAATACTATTTATTAACTGTCTCTTGGTCTCCGCTGGGATGTGTTTGGGTCTTAATAAAGGTAAGAGCTGATGGCAAACCGTATTTGCTTTCTGTATTCTGGATTTCACATTTTTATCTTAACTGAACTTAACCTCTTTAAACTGGTTTATATGACTCTTCAGATTCTGTATACAACCAGTTTCTTTTATTCCACTTGATCTAAAATTAACTATGTGCATCCAACATATTTTTAGATCCGTTAACTGGCTCTGCCCCCACTGTATGCACTTAAAACATTTACCTTTCTCTGACTAAACAATACAAAATGGACTATCTCATCTCTGGACCTTTCTTTAAGTAATTTATAAATGTGCCATCTCGTTCTTATAACCAGTTGTACTATGAACAAAAATGCCGTTTTGGTTAGGGTTAGGGTTAGGTGCCCTCTAACCATGTGCCAGAACGAACAGGAATGTCCTGCTGACATGTGCGACATTTCTAACGATCTTGGCGAACTGTGAGAGACAAAGTCATAACATGATTTTTAGCACACAGTCGGACGGTGTGTATAATTCGTCTTTCCTGCAAAAACTGCGCACAATTTATTTTCTTGTGTGTCAAGTGTGACAACTGCAATAAATCCATCTTCCACTTACGGTGTTACATCTGAAAGTGACATGGACATAGGTTTACCGCGCGAATTGAAGACGTGCGAATTGAAAAGTATGGTGCTTCGTGTGGCTACATTCTACTAAATTTGACCTATTAAAATCCGTGGGTGAATTAACGCACAAGTACCAAAACTTGTTATAGTTTAATTTATCCCTTCTCTTGATTGGCAACTATCCATCATTCCATCTTGTGTGAACTCGCTATCCAAGTAGATATATTCTCTGGTCTGTTTACGCTTTGTGCATTAACCTAACAAATTGAGTGTCTTCTCTATTCTGTTGATTTTCATTGTCTTTTGTCTCTGTCACATTAATCTATCATACTTTCATACACAACACAAATGGTGGATAAAAAGATTGTGCATGGGACTAGCAAACTCATCATGGTAAAAAACAAAACATTCCTATATTTCTGCCAACACAAAACCTCGTATACAGGATTCTGTAATTGGTGGAACTTCCACGTCCCACCCCCCAACCGCACACCCACCACCACACCAGGCCACATGCTTTAACCCTACCCCCCCCCCCCGTCTTAAAATAGCAAAAATAAAATAAATTAATGTAAATATATTTAAAATCTCAGCCAAGGGATGGCAGCACAAACCTCAGCGTCGCCACATCATTATCTTCCTTAGCGTGCCTTTCCCTTGGAAAATTGTACAATTGGCTTGGCTTAGTTCGTTCTCAATCTCACACTACCAAACTATGAAAGAGCTTAAGTAGCAGAATGTAGTCCAGAGAACGGAATGCGTTGTGTCATAGTTTACAGCTTGACTGCGATATTTGCACCTTTCGGTCCAACACATCCGACTTCAGCAAGCATTTTTTGAGTACCAAGTTAGCATTCCCTCTTCAATCCCTTCTCCTTAGCTAGTCTGCCTGCTGCAGCCTGTTATCCAGGATCACCGCGTGGAGGTGTAGAAGGGTCTTGGCAGCTCTGGTTCCCTGACCCTGACGCTAGCAGTCAGCTATGGGTCGCTGGCCACTGCAGCTTATGTGCTGCTCAGCATCTTGATCCCGTACCATCAATTGAATAAGATCAAACGATGATGATGCCTTTTCATTTTCAGCTGATATAGATGTCAAGCCAGCTAGTCTTTATTGTGATATGGAAGAGCAAATGTACGTTTCTGTAAGCTTGAGCCTTGAGAAGCTAGATTTACCACTTGTCATTGATGCTGGAAGTGCGAGAGGGATTCTTAGAGCAACAGAAAAAGTAGGCCGTCATGCTATTCAGGAGTTTTTGTTGAATGAAGAGAAGATTGTTTCTTCCTCGTTCGCCTTCAGACCTTCATCTTCAATTACTCTAACGAAGGCGGCAGTTTACTCAAGGTTCTGTACACTTCCGTACAGCTTCTCGTGGAAGAGGGAGAAGAAGGAGAAGACGAAGAAAAAGAAGAAGAAGAAAAACAAGAATCCACAGCGGAAGATAACGACAGGTAGACCGAGAAACGGCTGGAGAAGAGACAATGAAAATGAACTTCGTTCCCTGGACCTCAATTGGAGAGAGGCAGAAAGGCCAGCTGCAGATCGAACTTGCTGCAGTAGGGTTTGTCAAAAGGCCTACACCTCGAATAGAACGATGGGCATTGGCTGATTGATTGTAGATGAAACATATTGTACTGTAAACATTTATAAAGTCAGGAATGGACAAACAACTAACAATGACCTACATATAATGACTTCTTCTTTTCCCATTCTCGCCCCAAGTGGAGCATAAGCCCACCACTACTGCAAGCGGCCTGCTAGGAAGTCTGTATTCGAGCATCTGTAACAACGATTTCAAAAGCAGTGGGTTTAAAATGATGCCATTTCACGACGTATTTGGTAGATTATATTGGTTCTATTCTTTCGCCCCCCCCCCCCCCTCCTCCTCACGTACTATCCAATGCCCGCCTATGCAACGGCAAAAAACAAAAACAAAAAAACACTCACGGGGAAACAAAGCAGGTTATGACGAAGTTAATTGTCAGAGAAGTGAACTTCTTGCAACATATTTGTAGCGCTTACAATAACGTGAGCGCAAAGCCGCCATTATGGTCATAAACAGCCAATTATAACCCGCCCCTGCAAACGAGAAACCAATCAATGGACGCCATTGTTTACTCGACTCACTGACATTATTTTCATTCGCCGTAGTCTTCTTCTTCTTCTTCTTCTTCTTCTTCTTCTTTTTCTTCTTCTTGTATTTATTGTTTGTCTTTTTATTTTATTGTTTTTTTCTCTTCTTCTTCGTCATCCTCTTTTTGTTTTTTTTACTTTCTGTTTGTTTTCGTCTTCTTCTTCTTCCTCTTGTTTGTTCTCTTCTTCTTCTTCTTTTTCTGCTTCTTCTTCTTCCTTTTTCTTTTTTTTGATCTTCTTCTTCGTCCTCTTCTTCATTTTCTTCTGATTCTCTGTCCTCTTACTGTAAGTGGGTTTTTTCTCTTGTTCGCCATCGTCTTTTTGTTTTCTTCTTTTTTGTTTGTTTTCTACATTTTCTTGTTCTTGTTGTCGTTGTTGTTGTTGTTCTTCTTCTTCTTCTTCTGCTTCTTCTTCTTCTTCTTCTTCTTCTTCTTTTCTTCTTCTTTTTCTTCTTCTTCACCTTCTTAATCTTCTTCTTCCGCTACTTTTTCTGTTGTTGTTGGTCATCGTCGTCGGCTTCTTTGTATTCTTCATCTTCTCCTTCAACCATTCTGCTTCTCCTTTTTCCTCTTCTTCCTTTAAATATATTTTTCTGTTCTTCTTTTTAATCTAACCTCGCCTCCTCCTCCCCCCTCACCCGCCGTCCCCAAAATAAACGAGTTAATTACTTGCATTCCTTTATGACCATTCAGGTTTTATTTCTGTGACTTTTATTGAAACCAAGTTGACAATTCCACAATAAACCTCAAAAACCACCGTCCATAACATGCCCATAAATTTGCCTACAGCCTGTAAGTTCTCAATAACCCATACAGTTGCCTATTGTTTCTGGCCGTCATGCCATTCACAACGCTGCGGAAAACGCATTCGTTAAAGAAAAAAGCATAAACACAATGTGCGTGCGTTACTCTGTGCCAGCCTGCATGTTTATTTGTTTGTTTTTCTTCAGTATCGCAGCAGCGTCGCTTTATTTGCACTTAGTTCCTTTTACGGTTATTATTAGCTGTTCTCTCGTTATCTCCTCATCAGCTTATTCCCTCCTTCATTTCATCCAATCAATCCACCAAAGCACGTCGCTCCTCTCGGTTGATAGGTCTTTGGCAACATCCCACCAGCACGGACCTGGGCTCCTCCTTCTGCCTCTCTCCAGGTGTAATCATTTAATCTCCGTGTGTCTACCTCTCTTTCTCTTTCCTTGGGGTTTCCAAGTAAGAGCCTGTCTTCCTATGTTGGACGATGCCTCACTTAGAGTATATCTTATCCAGCCTCATTTTGGCTGTGGATGTTGTTGACCTGCCCTGCTGCTTGGTGCCCATTGTCCATGAATCATCATGTCCCCGGATCTTCATGTTTTCTCATTTCATTTCTGTATTTCATTTCTCATTGTTTGTGTGATTCCTTAGTTGTTTTATTTGGTTCGTTATCCCTGCCAAAAACCTTGTGATCGTAACGGGCGTCTCGTTTTGTTCTTGTCTTTGGGTTATATCTGTTTTGTTTGTTTGTTTGTTTGTTTTTGTGTGCGTTCGCCTTATTTCTCTATTTCCCAAGGCGTGTGCGTTACACTGTGGTTTCTATTTTGCGCCATCGGTGCATCCGACATCAGCATCCATTTTATGTAAGGGTCTGCTTCCTTCTGCATTTTCTAAGGGTTTGCTTCCCCGGGGTAACGGCCGGTGCTCTGATGGGGATCGAACCCAGCACCTTCTGGTTGTAAGCCGTGTCACTTAACCACTAGCCCACGCTGTCTCCATACCAGTTTATGATATTATCGACTTTTGACCTTCAGTGCCGTCGCATCTTCGAATTTCTTCCCGAAGCTTCCAGTGCCGACTTCTTTACTCTTGGCGACGTTTCTTTGGTAGCCAATTACAGTGGCTCTTCTCACATCCCGAGCGAAGCGTACTTGAGAAGGGACTTCGGTCATCGTGGATGTAGTGCAATGCAAGTCTCCTTAATATGCATACCACTTATGAGGGATGGCAGTGTTGATCTCCACCTCGTTGGACAGACAGTTTTCGAGAACCTGGCGAGGACGAAAGGTGAGAACTTGGTCGGTCTGTTTCACAAGAAAATTGTTGTTTTTCTGTCTCTTCTGTTGATGTTAATGGCATCAGACGAGTACTAGTGATGAACTTGACAGTTGTTTGGAGCTCTTCTGTAACTCTGTTGTACAATTGCGAGTTTAGTAGATTTTTCTCTACCGAAGACGAATGTGTCGGATCGAAAGGTGCAAATATCACAGTCACGCTGTAAACTAGCGACACAAGGCATTCCGTTTTCCGGAATACATTCTGTTACTGGCAAAGCCATGTTCAGGGCTTGGTAGCGGGGGATTGAGAACGTTCGGGGCTTGGTAGTGAGAGTTTGAGAACGTCCAGGGCTTGGTAGCGGGAGTTTGAGAACGTTCAGGGCTTGGTAGCGGGAGATTGAGAACATTCAGGCTTTGGTAGCGGGATATTGAGAACGTTCAGGGTTTGGTAGCGGGAGTTTGAGAACGTCCAGGGCTTGGTAGCGGGAGCTTGAGAACGTCCAGGGCTTGGTAGCGGGAGTTTGAGAACGTTCAGGGCTTGGTAGCGGGAGATTGAGAACGTTCAGGTCTTGGTAGCGGGAGATTGAGAACATTCAGGGCTTGGTAGCGGGAGATTGAGAACATTCAGGGCTTGGTAGTGGGAGATTGAGAACGAACGCAGAAGAAGTTGTGTTCTTTCGTTGAGTAGGTGCATCTTATGGGAGCCGCGTAGCGCAGTGGTTAGCCACCTGGCTTCGTAACTGAGTGGTCCTGGTTTCATTCCCCAGTTGAGGCGGAAATATTTTTTCAGACCCCGCAACGGTTCCCGGGTCGACCCAGCTTTAAATAGGTACTGGTTCAGTCTGAGAAGTAAAAGCGGCGAGGGAGAGGAGATGGATACCGCCCTCATATAGCCGAGCCTTTGAAATGTGAGATCGCTAACATCTCACACCCCTACCGCAGTAACGGGTTACTTTTGTAGGTGCATCTTCCCTAACTGACTATACATGGGGCAGTCCTGCAATAATAATAATAGTCGGCTATCATCAAGCGAAGATGGCGACTGCATCATTTTTGTGCTACGAGATGTTTTTTCAATGCTGGCACTGCAGATTCTACCGCAATTGGGACACACTTATGATGAGTTGGCTGTGGGTTCGCCGTACGCTCTGCTCTGTCACATGGCTAGCTTTCTCTTAGCTTAGCCGATAACGTTCCGCTCTGCGATCTGAGCACCTTGTGTGATGCCAGCGCGTGATCATATTTTCAGATAGATTTTAAAGGATTCTGTATATCGTTTCCGGACGATTGGAGGCGTGGGAGTGGCCGCGTCCGCTGTACTCTGGCAAATATCAGTCTCTCCTTCAGCCCAGGTTTCTTTCCCCCCCCCCCCACCCCCTCGCCTTATTTCTCTATTCCCCTAGGCGGTGTGCCTTGCACTGTTTTTTTTAAAAAGGTTGCGCCTGTCGGTCCAGTGTATCCGACTTTGGCACGCATTTTATGTAAGGGTCAGCTTCTTCCTGCATTTTCTAAGGGTTTGCTTCCCCGAGGCAACGGCCCGTGCTAAGTTTAGGGAGCAAACCCAGCACCTTTCGGTTGTGAGCCATGTTATTTAACAACTAGGCCTTTCCGTCTCCCCCTCCCCCACCCCTAGCCCATGTTTGCCTGCAAGTCTCAGCCGCAAGGCATGGTAAGGGTCGACCGACGCAACAAGGCCTTAAATGCCTAGGCAAACATTATTATTATTATTATTATATGGTTTCATCTATACCCCCCCCCCCCCTTTTCAACACTTCCCCGCTCCCCTGATACGCGAATACCTTTTCTTCTGAGTTCACCGTATATCAGCTGCGAAGGGGTGCTCATCTGGCATGCGAACAGCAGGTACCGTCCATCTTATCCTGGGCTTTCTGGCAGAGCTTTTCAATGATCAACGCGTTTGAGTTTTTAACAAATTACAGAGTTACGTGACTCCTGATTTTAAAAAAAGAAAAAAAAAAGGAAAAAAAGACTGCTGCATACAGCTCGCGTGAAAACGATTAAGCTGAGATACAATACGGACATCTAAAATAATATTATCTAGATGTCCGTGGATACAACTTAGCGAGTTTATATGTTTAGTCCATATGTGCCCAGTAGTGAAGTCGGAGATTGTATATGTGTCTGTTAAGTCCGTGTGGATGTTCGTGTCTATCTCTTATACGCAGTTCTACTTGCACGATTTCTCACTCACGTTATCTTTCGATTCCTCTCACAGAAGAACATGTTTCTGAATTCCCTACATATTAAGTACATATTAATGTGATTATTTCATTGAAGTTGCCCTTTACTTTATTGACATTTATCGATCTCTTTCTCTTTATTTCTCTCTCTATCCTTCTCTGCACCTCTCTTTCTCTCTCTCTCTCTTTCACTCTCTCTTTCTCTCTTCTCTATCTCTTTCTCTCCCTTTCTCTTCCACTCACATTCTCTCTTCTATCCTTCTCTGTATCTCTCTTTCTCTCTCTCTCTCTTTCACTCTCTCTTTCTCTCCCTTTCTCTTCCACTCACATTCTCTCTCTCTTTCTTTTTCTCCCTATCTTTATATATCTTCCTTTCTTTCTTTTTTTCTTTCTCTCTCTTTCTTTCTCTCGCTATCTCTTTCTTTTACTCTTTCTCTTTTTCTCTTTTTCTCTCGTTCTCTCTCTCTTTCTCTCTCCCTCTTTCTCTCTCGAGCTCTATTTATATCTTTCTCTTTTTCACTCTCGCTCTCTCTATCTCTTTCTCTCTATCTATCTCTTTCTCTCTCTTTCGTTCTGTCTCTTTCTCTCTCACCCTCTCTTTCTCTTTCTGTCGCTCTCTCCCCCCCCCCCTCTCTCTCCGTCTCTCTCTCTCTCTCTCTCTCCCCCTCTCTCGCTCCACCAACACCCGAACAAAGTCAGACAAGAGAAAACCGTTTCTCTTTAAAGGGACAATGGTAGGTCTTGGAAGGGACAAAAGGTATTTTTCTTTGATTGAAAATGTGTTTTCAAGGACGGAAGGTTGTTTTTATTACTAAAGAGGTATTTTCAGAGACAAAAGGTTGCTGTGAAGGATAAAAAGGATCTTTTAAGAGACAAAAGGTTGTTTTCCGAGACAAAAGGTTGTTTTCAGAGATAGAAGGTTGTTTTAAGAGATTAAAAAATCTGATACGTTGCCTCTGTTTGAAAGTGTATGACCTTCGTCGAGGGGAAGGCAGACTATAGTCTGGTCAGGCAAAACATACTGATCAGACATAGTAGTCAGGGTCAGGCAAAACATACTGATCAGAAATAGTAGTCAGGGTCAGGCAAAAAATACTGGTTAAGACTCTCACCTTGGCTTCCTCGTAGTCCTTCCTGAAAATTGGCTGTTTTCATGGCAGCCAGGCTAACAAGGTGAGGGTTCGATGTGATCCCCGTCGTAGTGAGCGACACGCAGATGATGCAAAGCATAGCACAACCGCTTGGAGGACCACGGTCCACATTCATCAGCACGCTCGGGATGTGAGGAAAGCTACGACACCCTACCACTTAACGTCCTTTTAGGGTGCACAAAAGAGTAATCCTACTCATTGTGTGCATTCAACAACAACATAAAACAACAACAACATAAAACAACCTTCGACGAGAAGATTCGTAAACCTTTAACGAACAAATTATGGAATCGCGTCTCTGAGATAAAAGTATTTAGAGAATGGAACTAGGTCTCTGAGATAAAAGTGTTTAGAGACTAGAACTAGGTCTCTGAGATAAAAGTGTTTAGAGACTTGAACTATGTCTCTGAGATAAAAGTGTTTAGAGACTAGAACTAGGTCTCTGAGATAAAAGTGTTCAGAGACTAGAACTAGGTCTCTGAGATAAAAGTGTAGAGAATGGAACTAGGTCTCTGAGATAAAAGTGTTTATAGATGCAAATAAACCTACAGTTAATGTTTATGGAACTGGGTCTCTGGTATAAAAGTGTTAAGATAATGGAACTAAGTCTCTGAGATAAAAGTGTTTAGAGAATGGAACTAGGTCTCTGAGATAAAAGTGTTTAGAGACTAGAACTATGTCTCTGAGAAAAAAGTGTAGAGAATGGAACTAGGTCTCTGAGATAAAAGTGTTTATAGATGCAAATAAACCTACAGTTAATGTTTATGGAACTGGGTCTCTGGTATAAAAGTGTTAAGATAATGGAACTAGGTCTCTGAGAAAAAAAGTGTTTAGAGAATGGAACTAGGTCTCTGAGATAAAAGTGTTTAGAGATGCAAATAAACCTACAGTTAATGTTTATGGAACTGGGTCTCTGGTATAAAAGTGTTCAGATAATGGAACTAGGTCTCTGAGATAAAAGTGTTTAGAGATGTAAATAAATACAGTAATTGTTTATGAAACTTGGTTCTATCGATACAGGTATTTACTGATTTATAAAATCGCTTACCTAATGGGTATGGTTTTATTTACTGTACAGCCACCACGGATGATGAATACCTCACTCTCTCTCTCTCTCTCTCTCTATCACTCTCTCTCTCTCTATATCTCTCTCTATCTATCTCTCTCTATCTATCTCTCTATCTCTCTCTTTATCGCTCTCTCTATCTCTCACTATCTCTCTCTCCCTCTCTATATCTCTCTCTCTCTCGCTCTATCTATCTCTCCCTCTCTCTAACTCTCTATCTCTCTCTATCTCTCCATCTCTCTTTATCTCTCTCTCTCTTCATCCACTTGGAAAATGCTCGGTAAATCGATGATCCCGCAGGGGACTGAGTAGCCCAGTGTGGGTCTGTAAAAATATTGGTCGGTGTTGGCAGGAAAGGGCTCGTCTGCTGTGAGAACTTCTTTTCGCGGGCTTTTCTAGCTGTCTTCGCTATTCAGCTGTTAATTTTATTGATGTATCGTATGTCGCCGCGCCTTCACGAAGAGCGGAGCGCCAAGGGATTAGGTCTTGTGCAACAGCTTCCCATGTGTCGGGTATAATGCCAAAATCTTAAAGTTAAGCCTTAAATGGGTCTTTGATTCGCTTCTGGTGACCAAAGAGGCAACTCAGGGAATGACCAGACATCAGCTAACGTCTCATAGCAGACAGATTTTTATTCCACCTTCACGCGGCAGCCCTGGAGACAGGATGGGCTAGTGTAGACTGGCAAGAAAAATAGGGATCGCAGTGGGGAGACAAATCCGAACATGAAAATGCCCTATTGAAACCGGATGTATCAGACCGAAGGGGCAGATGTCGCATGATAGTGTCATAAAGTATGATACAGCGTTACAACGGTATCTTCAGGACGAACGCCGAAGAAGAAGATAAAGATGAAGAAGAAGAACGTTTGGGAGAGTTTTCCCTTCTACAACATGCAATAATATTTTTGATAGCTGATGGTTTGGCAAGGGGACTGCATGACCCGCCCAGCAGATGTGGGAATGCATGACCCGCTCAGCAAATGTGGGACTACATGACCCGCCCAGCAGATGTGGGACTGCATGACCCGCCCAGCAGATGTGGGACTACATGACCCGCCCATTAGATGTGGGACTGCATGACCCGCTCAGCAGATGTGGGATTACATGACCCGTCCGGTACATGTGGGACTACATGACCCGCCTGGTAGATGTGGGACTACATGACCCGTCCGGTAGATGTGGGACTACATGACCCGTCCGGTAGATGTGGGACTACATGACCCGCCTGGTAGATGTGGGACTACATGACCCGCCTGGTAGATGTGGGACTACATGACCCGTCCGGTAGATGTGGGACTACATGACCCGCCCGGTAGATGTGGGACTACATGACCCGCCTGGTAGATGTGTGACTACATGACCCGCCTGGTAGATGTGGGACTACATGACCCACCTAGCGGATATGGAGATGTGGGATTACATGACCCGCCCAGCGGATGTGAGCCTACACGAACTACCCAGCGGGTGTGGGCTTACACGACCTACCCAGCCAATGTGGGACTACATAACCCGCCCAGCGGATGTGGTCCTAAATGACCTGCCAAACGGATGTGGGCATACTTGACCTACCCAGCAGATGTGCACCTGCATCAGAATAGTATTGAAACTAGGGATACCAGCGCTGTCAAGAACGGATATATCCGGGACCCCGATCTGCCATTTAATATATACCTGGAACTGACTCGTGGAGATAAGAGTATTTAGAGACGGACAAACACTCACACTTAACATGAACGGACGTTACATTTCCCAGTTTATTTCCTCCCAACTACAAATTCATGGACAATCGAATGTTCACAACTCAGACAATGTTGCGGGGCCAAGATCATGAGCAGTGCATGAGCTGTAGCTGGCAGTGACCTAAATCTGCCAAGACCCTTTTACAGCTTCACGTGGTGATATTGAATAACAGACTGCAACAGGACAGACTGGCTAAGCAGAAGGGGTCGAAACAGGAAGGCTAACCCGGTATCAAAAAACGTCTGCAGATATCGGATGTTACGGACCGAAAGTTGCAAATATCTCATTCAAGCTGTAAAGTACAACACAACCGATGCCGTTCTCCGGACTACATCCTGCTACTTGCAAAGTTCTTTTCAGGGATTGGTTGGTTGGTCGGTTGGTTTCTAATGTCTACAATGGGTTGGTAACCCTTTCGTCCGCCCTGAAAAGAACGGAACTTGTGGCTGATTGTAGTAGCTTTCCTTGCATCCCGAGCTTGCCAATGAAGTGGATCGGGGTCCTCCAGGCGGTTGTGCAATGCTTGGCTTCATCTGCGTGTCACTCATTACTACGGTGATCACGTCGAACTTCACCTTATTAGCCAGACTGTTGTCCTCGACAACATCCCGTTTCCCGGACTACCGAGAAGGTGAGCCAAGGGTCTTAACCAGTATATTTCTCCTGACCCTGGCTAACATTGTCTAATCAGTATGTTCTGCCTGACCAGACGTTAGCCTCATCGTCCCGTCAGGTGAGGGTCTTGACCAGTATATTTCTCCTGACCCTGGCTAACATTCTCTAACGAGTATGTTCTGCCTGACCAGACGTTAGCCTCATCGTCCCGTCAGGTGAGGGTCTTGACCAGTATATTTCTCCTGACCCTGGCTAACATTCTCTAACGAGTATGTTCTGCCTGACCAGACGTTAGCCTCATCGTCCTGTCAGGTGAGGGTCTTGACCAGTATATTTCTCCTGACCCTGGCTAACATTCTCTAACGAGTATGTTCTGCCTGACCAGACGTTAGCCTCATCGTCCCGTCAGGTGAGGGTCTTGACCAGTATATTTCTCCTGACCCTGGCTAACATTCTCTAACGAGTATGTTCTGCCTGACCAGACGTTAGCCTCATCGTCCCGTCAGGTGAGGGTCTTGACCAGTATATTTCTCCTGACCCTGGCTAACATTCTCTAACGAGTATGTTCTGCCTGACCAGACGTTAGCCTCATCGTCCCGTCAGGTGAGGGTCTTGACCAGTATATTTCTCCTGACCCTGGCTAACATTCTCTAACGAGTATGTTCTGCCTGACCAGACGTTAGCCTCATCGTCCCGTCAGGTGAGGGTCTTGACCAGTATATTTCTCCTGACCCTGGCTAACATTCTCTAACGAGTATGTTCTGCCTGACCAGACGTTAGCCTCATCGTCCCGTCAGGTGAGGGTCTTGACCAGTATATTTCTCTTGACCCTGGCTAACATTCTCTAACGAGTATGTTCTGCCTGACCAGACGTTAGCCTCATCGTCCCGTCAGGTGAGGGTCTTGACCAGTATATTTCTCCTGACCCTGGCTAACATTCTCTAACGAGTATGTTCTGCCTGACCAGACGTTAGCCTCATCGTCCCGTCAGGTGAGGGTCTTGACCAGTATATTTCTCCTGACCCTGGCTAACATTCTCTAACGAGTATGTTCTGCCTGACCAGACGTTAGCCTCATCGTCCCGTCAGGTGAGGGTCTTGACCAGTATATTTCTCCTGACCCTGGCTAACATTCTCTAACGAGTATGTTCTGCCTGACCAGACGTTAGCCTCATCGTCCCGTCAGGTGAGGGTCTTGACCAGTATATTTCTCCTGACCCTGGCTAACATTCTCTAACGAGTATGTTCTGCCTGACCAGACGTTAGCCTCATCGTCCCGTCAGGTGAGGGTCTTGACCAGTATATTTCTCCTGACCCTGGCTAACATTCTCTAACGAGTATGTTCTGCCTGACCAGACGTTAGCCTCATCGTCCCGTCAGGTGAGGGTCTTGACCAGTATATTTCTCCTGACCCTGGCTAACATTCTCTAACGAGTATGTTCTGCCTGACCAGACGTTAGCCTCATCGTCCCGTCAGGTGAGGGTCTTGACCAGTATATTTCTCCTGACCCTGGCTAACATTCTCTAACGAGTATGTTCTGCCTGACCAGACGTTAGCCTCATCGTCCCGTCAGGTGAGGGTCTTGACCAGTATATTTCTCCTGACCCTGGCTAACATTCTCTAACGAGTATGTTCTGCCTGACCAGACGTTAGCCTCATCGTCTCGTCAGGTGAGGGTCTTGACCAGTATATTTCTCCTGACCCTGGCTAACATTCTCTAACGAGTATGTTCTGCCTGACCAGACGTTAGCCTCATCGTCCCGTCAGGTGAGGGTCTTGACCAGTATATTTCTCCTGACCCTGGCTAACATTCTCTAACGAGTATGTTCTGCCTGACCAGACGTTAGCCTCATCGTCCCGTCAGGTGAGGGTCTTGACCAGTATATTTCTCCTGACCCTGGCTAACATTCTCTAACGAGTATGTTCTGCCTGACCAGACGTTAGCCTCATCGTCCCGTCAGGTGAGGGTCTTGACCAGTATATTTCTCCTGACCCTGGCTAACATTCTCTAACGAGTATGTTCTGCCTGACCAGACGTTAGCCTCATCGTCCCGTCAGGTGAGGGTCTTGACCAGTATATTTCTCCTGACCCTGGCTAACATTCTCTAACGAGTATGTTCTGCCTGACCAGACGTTAGCCTCATCGTCCCGTCAGGTGAGGGTCTTGACCAGTATATTTCTCCTGACCCTGGCTAACATTCTCTAACGAGTATGTTCTGCCTGACCAGACGTTAGCCTCATCGTCCCGTCAGGTGAGGGTCTTGACCAGTATATTTCTCCTGACCCTGGCTAACATTCTCTAACGAGTATGTTCTGCCTGACCAGACGTTAGCCTCATCGTCCCGTCAGGTGAGGGTCTTGACCAGTATATTTCTCCTGACCCTGGCTAACATTCTCTAACGAGTATGTTCTGCCTGACCAGACGTTAGCCTCATCGTCCCGTCAGGTGAGGGTCTTGACCAGTATATTTCTCCTGACCCTGGCTAACATTCTCTAACGAGTATGTTCTGCCTGACCAGACGTTAGCCTCATCGTCCCGTCAGGTGAGGGTCTTGACCAGTATATTTCTCCTGACCCTGGCTAACATTCTCTAACGAGTATGTTCTGCCTGACCAGACGTTAGCCTCATCGTCCCGTCAGGTGAGGGTCTTGACCAGTATATTTCTCCTGACCCTGGCTAACATTCTCTAACGAGTATGTTCTGCCTGACCAGACGTTAGCCTCATCGTCCCGTCAGGTGAGGGTCTTGACCAGTATATTTCTCCTGACCCTGGCTAACATTCTCTAACGAGTATGTTCTGCCTGACCAGACGTTAGCCTCATCGTCCCGTCAGGTGAGGGTCTTGACCAGTATATTTCTCCTGACCCTGGCTAACATTCTCTAACGAGTATGTTCTGCCTGACCAGACGTTAGCCTCATCGTCCCGTCAGGTGAGGGTCTTGACCAGTATATTTCTCCTGACCCTGGCTAACATTCTCTAACGAGTATGTTCTGCCTGACCAGACGTTAGCCTCATCGTCCCGTCAGGTGAGGGTCTTGACCAGTATATTTCTCCTGACCCTGGCTAACATTCTCTAACGAGTATGTTCTGCCTGACCAGACGTTAGCCTCATCGTCCTAGAAAAATAACACTGTCAGCGGCATCTGGAAAATACTCAAGCAACTCAGGCAGAGGCACTGAGGGCTGCAGTAGAAGAAATGGTGACAGGCAAAAGAAATGAAAGCCATATAGTCCTGTTTACAGATGCCCTGGCCGTAGTCACAGCACTAAAAAGCCAGAAAAATACTGAACTTAATGATTTTAGAGCAGTACTCTGTCAACTATGATAGCAGTCCGCACCAAAAAAAGTAGTGGTACATTGGGTTCCATCCCACTATAACACCCAAGGCAACGAGAAGGCAGACAGACTGGCAAAAGAAGGTGCAAGACTACCACAACCAGATCCTAGTGTGACCTACGAAGAGTCAAAAAAGCTTATTAGAGCTAGATACATGACCAAATGGGAAACAGAACATACTGGCTACACAAAAAAACGATGCTTATTACCAGTTGAACAGAAGAGAGCAGGTCGTGGTCTTCAGATTTCGCACAGGCCACAATAGACTGAGGTACCACCTATTCAATAAATTGAAGATAGGTGGCACTGACGTGTGGTACAGGGAAAATGACCGCTGAACATCTGCTGCAGAACTGCCCGACATACGAGATTCAGAGAAAGCAGATGTGGCCATTACCAGTGGCAACACTAGACAAGCTCTATGGCAGTGTCGACAGCCTCAGGATGACCGCTGCTTTTTTCGAAAAAATACAAGTTGACGTCTGACAGCGAACGAAGAAGAAGAAGAAGAAGAAGTCTCATCGTCCTAAGGATTGGTAAAACCACCACACAACGCATTCCGTTCATCGGACTACATCATACTACTTGAAAAACCCTTTTCATGGCTTTTTAGCCGGAGTTTGTGAATGAATGAAGAAGAACAAGGAGAACAATAAGAAGCTGATCCATTGCAAGGTCATCATTCAAAAAGTGGTCAGTGGCGGATTTCAATATGTCATTCCTATGCATATCTAGTGTGCCAATTATGGGTGCTTGTGAAGCCAGTATATCAGCTCTTCATTGCTTCTAAAATTGCACTGCAAACAGAAGGATTAACTTAACTTAACGTCTTTATACTGGTTTAGAAGACTGCAACCAGTTTCATTTACATTTCCTTACTCTAAAAGCTATGCGCATCCAATCTATTCTTAATTGCATTAACTGCCCCTGCATCCACTACTTCCTGTGGCAATGCATTCCAAGCATTCACCACTCTCTGACTAAACAAAATATTTCCTAATATCTAACCTGGATCTTTCTTTAATCGATTTGTAGCTATGCCCTCTTGTTCTTGTGGGTGGTTGTATTTTGAAAAAAAAACTTGTTATAGTATAATTTATCCTTTTCTTTGATTATCTTAAAAACATGTATTAAGTCACCTCGAATTCTTCTATTTTCTAGACATTGTAGGCCAGTTTTTCTGAGTCTTTACTCTTAACTGTAATTCTGAAATCCCACTATCAGCTTTGTTGGTTCTTTTTTGTATCCTTTCTAGCATTTTTAGATCTCCTTTAGGATACTTTTGTTTTGTAAAGTGTTTGCCTCTGGCGTGATCTGCTATACGATAAGGACTCCACACCCGTACACAGTACTCCAATCAAGGTCTAATGCTTTATACAGTTTGACAATCACTTCCTTGCTCATATGTTTAATATTTCTTTTTATCATACCTAACGTCAGGTTAACAACAAAGATGGCGCCATAACTGGATGCGGGTCTACATTGCTCTTCTGTTTTAGTTCATTATAGATGCCGCCAGACCATGGATTTGCCGGGAATTCACACTAGTCGACGACTTACACTTGGGTTCATGGAAACTTGTTGTTGTTTTCCAGTTGGACTGGTTGATTCGTTCGTTTTGTGTGTTTTCTTCTGTCTAATTATCCTGGAATAGACATCGGCTACATGAATAGCACTACGCTTAATCATGTGTCGTATTTCATGGACTAGTTCACACGGCTGAACTTCACGAGATTGTCGCCCTTCGCCCTAGCTGAAGACACTCAGCGTAGTTGTATGGAATTTAGACACAACTATAATGAACTGCCATCTGAAGAGAGATGGGCTCCGTCGTGTGTGGTGGCCCAAGACACTACCTTGTTGTATGGCTGGAGCTCGTACTACCCACTGCAATAATGGTGCCTCAACGACCTTCTAGGTTATGGGACTGATGATGGTACCTAACGTCATCTCTACCATAGCTATAATATCTTTCGTCGCACTGAATATCAGCATGCTACTTGCAAAGCCCTTTTCAGGATATAGTAGCAGGAGTTTGAGAACGAAGAAGAAGAAGAAGAAGAAGAAGAAGAAGAAGAAGAAGAAAAAGATTATGTTTTCACATTAAATGGAATAAATAGGAAATGTTAAATAGTAGTGCTCTTTTTTCTCTCCTGTCGAGGACGGATGTGTCGGACCGAAAGATGCAAATATCATAGGTAAGCTGTAAACTAGCGACACCACGCATTCCGTTCTCCTGGCTACATCTTGCTACTTGCAAAGCCCTGAACAGGGCTTTGTAGCGGGAGATTGAGAACGAACGCAGAACCAGAGGAAGTGTTTTTAAAATTTAATTTCCGCCATGCCAGAAACTCAATTTATCATTGTATACGATTTCAGTTACCAATTAAACAGCCATATCTGTAAATTAAATATTACCCACCAGTAACGTTCCCGTAAGTTAAGACTGGGGAATAGGGAAATATTTATTGCCCTTAGCTCTGTTATTGATTTAGGGCCCTATTCGGTGACAATACACTCGCACGCGCTCGCCATGTTGGCTCTGGGAGTTGTGTTTTGACATTACAGACTGTTGGTAAAAAATCTGGTCGTGAGCTCGTGAGTGTGAGGCGTTTGGGTATGTCTATTGTGTGTGTGTGTGTGTGTGTTTGTGATTATGCACGTGTGTATTTATGTCTGTGAATATATGTGTGTTTGTGTATGTTTATGCATGTGTGCACGTTTTTATATGTGTGTTCGTGAATGTTTGTGATTATATATGTGTGTGTGTGTGTTTGTCAGCGATATGCTTGTTTGTGCGTGTGTGTGCTTGTTTCAGTGTGTGCGTGCGTGGTTATTTTTGCGCGAGATTGTGTGTGTGTGTGTCTGTGTGGATTATATGTGTGTGTTGATGCGCGTGTGTGCTTCTGCGGGGTGTGCCTATCTGTGAAATCAAAGGCGAGTGGGTGTGGTTGAATGGTGACTTGATAGGTAGGTGGATATAATGATGGATGAGTGGATGGACAGCGGTTTGTGTGGATAAAGGGATGAACTGTTGCTTGGTTTATTCAGTAGACAAATATTAATATGCTTTGATGATAGATTGGATATGTGGTTGGAAGGAGGAATTATTGCCTGTGTGGATCAATGGACTAACGGAATTATGGACGGATGGGAGACGGATGACTGCTTTGAAGGATCTGTTATAAAGTGGCTTAGATGGATGGATTGGTAAGTGGATCTATGGAATGAAAGACGGCTGGTCATATAGATGAATAAACATACGGACGTTTGAATGAATATGTGGAATGGAACAAGATTTGATTCAGTATTGCGTAGATTGATAGATGGACGGAGACATATATGGACGAATAAACAGACGAATGATTAATCGTTTGGACATGTGAATGTGTGAATCAAGATATGGAATTGTGAGTGGAGGAATGATTGATCTGATGGATGAATGGAAGAGCGAAAGGATAGTTTAGAAGAAGAGTGAATGTACAGTTAAATGAATAGATGGATGGATGAATTGATGGATGGATGGACGAGCGAAAGGATAGTTTAGAAGAAGAGTGAACGTACAGTTAAATGAATAGATGGATGGATGAATTGATGGATGGATGGACGAGCGAAATAGGACTTGGGTTTGATTGTGTTGTTAGTAGGTGGATAACAGTAACATATTATTCCAGTCGATTTGATTAGATGGATTGGTGGATGTAAGGATTTATTGATGCACGGATAAATGGATGCACGTATGAATCGATGTATGCATCGTCTTATAATGATTGTTATTTTACTTTCAGAGTGAAGTTAGCAGCAAGGAATATGTCCCTAGTCTTAATGGCGACATTCAGATGGAAACACTTGGGCCCCCAAACCTTACAGCCTCTGGGGACCCCGAAAGGGCGAACTGGGGAGGCAAGATGGAGTTTCTCATGACCTGTATTGGATACGCAGTCGGTCTTGGAAATGTTTGGCGATTTCCATATTTGTGTTATAAAAACGGTGGAGGTAATTATTTATTTTCCATTGTTTTAATGTATCGTCTTCTGTTTATTTTGTCTCTCGTGTAGCGTTGATCAATGCTTCCAAGAGAGGTGGTCATCGAACTTGTCCGCAAATGGCGTCGAAAACTGACCAATAATAGCGCTAGTTCATTAACCTAATTCTCTGGGGAACTCAGACGCTAGTTCTGTCAGGCACAACATACTGACCAGGTCGTCGCGCCAGTACCAGGCTCAATACACTGACCAAGACCACAATCTGTCTTCCATGTAGCGTTCCTAGGAAACATGCTGTTTTCAAGGCAGCCGGGTTGACGAGGTGTGGATAGATGGTATTCCCATAGTAGTGAGCGCCACGCAGATGAAGCCAAGCATATCACAAGGACAGCGTACTCGGGATGTGAGGAAAGCTACTACAACCCGCCACTTTACTTCCTTTCCAGGGAGCACAAAAGAGTAAACTTACCCATTGTGGGCATTAAACAACAACAAAAACAACCCAATTCTTTAGGTTTGGTTTCCTGTTTTTCTTTGTTGACCGACAAGTGCCAGATATGTTATAAATTATTAAGAATAACTCTCACAACTAAATGTCACGAGTTGTCAACACTGACGTCACTTAGTAACGCATAATCTCGATTCAACATTTGAAACGTCACTTGCAGTAAGCGTATCTGCGTTCATTAGATCTTCAATACCTAGCGAACCCAGCGTTCTAGGAATCTCAAAATGTAAGCACAAAACTTCTTCCGTTGGACTGTTCTCCATAGAACATTCAAATGAAAATGTAAGTTTTAAAAAAAAATTTCAATGTAAGTGTTTGCATCTTCAAAATAAGATTAGTTATTATTACGGAGGCATTGATTGAATGAGATTTTCTGAGTGAAAATAGGCGGTAG
Organism: Ariolimax columbianus; assembly: GCA_036924085.1. Classification (NCBI taxonomy): domain Eukaryota; kingdom Metazoa; phylum Mollusca; class Gastropoda; order Stylommatophora; family Arionidae; genus Ariolimax; species Ariolimax columbianus. The sequence goes on from JAVGWX010000004.1 coordinate 65,987,652, forward strand.
ATGTGGAGCGAAAAGGAAGAGATCGTAACTACTTGTGCACACAGATTGATCGATCATACAGAGAACAAAAGGGGAGGCAGCGGAATCTACATCGCACACTCCAACGGCAACATAGAAAACCACGTCCATACCAGCATGAGAGACGTGTACACATTTCAGAGCTGAAGCAACAGCTGTACATGTACCATCTCAGATTCTTATCAGCCAACAGATAACTACAAGAAAATTATCATTTTAACAAGACTCTAGGAGCGTACCCCAAGCCATCTCAAGCCCCAAACAAGATAGACTCACACAAAATAAAATGTAACTCCGGGTAGATATCCCATGAAAACCAAATATAGTCCTACAGTGAATTCCGGCCCACTGTGGGATCATTGGGAACGAGAAGGCTTATGGGATTGCAACAGCCGGAAGCTGCAACACGAAGACTCGCTTATACACAGAGCTATAAACAACTACAGACGCTCATGAAACAATCCATGAAGACGGAATGAACACGATGAATGAAAACCATCAAATGACAGCGTAGACAGACTTGAGATGGCAGACAAAGATCTTAAGACTCAGAACGGGACAATGCAGTTTCAAAGCCCACCTGAAAAGAATGGGTCTTAGAGACACCCTCACAAACGATTGTGGTACACCCAAGTAAACACCAGAATATATTCTGCAGGACTGCCACACTTATACAGACCAATTAGAGGCCGTCTAGTCCGGGGTGGCGTAAGGGGGGGGGGGGAGCATGTTTGTAAAGATGTGGGAGATCGATATAGAAGCTAGCATAAGAAGAATAAGAAAAAGAAGAAGAAGAAAAATAGAAGATTACCAGGATTCTAAATGTTCCAAATCTGAGAACAGAGTTCAAGACTGATTAATTCTAATCTGATGGAAAAATAAGTTTTCCAAACTTTGACAATTAACAACTTTCCTATGGTGAAGGATTAGAGTGGATCTTCTTACATCCCGAGGCGAACATAAAAATGTGGATCTAGATTCTCTTGGCTGTAGTACAAGCAAAAATTATCAGTAAGCTCACCAGTATAGCGGATCACCATATCGATCCATACCTTGCTGCCCATTTTGCTGTGACAGTCTGTTTCCAGGAGCGCTACAAGAACGTGGGGTGGAGGAATGAATCAATGTGTTTCTTGGCTGAACGAATAAAGGGGAACTTTGGTGAAAATGTATCATTTGTTACTTACAACAGGGATATAGTGAATACTGTCGCACTGTTACATCGAAGAAACGATGAGGCCGGCAGTCCAGTCTAGCCAAAGATGGAACTAAAATGATCCATACCTGATCAACTTTGAAGAAGCAACAGTCATAATAAAAGAACAATACAATGTAAAGTAGGAAGAAGAACATCCCAAATACCACGGAGATGACGGAGACTATCAACTGTCCAGATCTGACCCGGCTATCATTCAACGTCTTCGTACCGACCACACCAGAATTAGACGCCACATGTAATCCAAATTCAAGATAGGTACCACCAGCCTATTTTGCTGTGGTCTGACAAACATGTCTGCTTCACGTGTGCCTCAGGACTGCCTCCGATCACCCACATCCGAGAGAAGGATGTGGCCCGGCCAACTGCCACTCGAGAGGAGAAACTTTATGGCGGTATTGAGGTCCTGAAAAATCCAGCAGAATTCTTCTTCTTTTCGCTTATCCTGTTTTGCCCTTCAGCAGCAGGTTATGAAGAGATCTCTAGAATGTGTGTCTCGTGCACAGTGGCGTTCACCGCCTCTGATATTTCCGTAAGCCACCTATTTCGTGGTCGGCCTTTGACCTTGAATCCGCTGAATCTAAATAACATTGTTGGGGAAGGGGGGGGGGGGGGGTGTTGTTTGGTAGTAGTCTTGTTATGTGGCCAAACCATTTTAGTTGCTGTCTTTTGATGTAGTCTTACTGGTGTTGTTCCCACCAGTCTCCTGGTGTCATCGTTTCGGATCCTGTCTCTCCTTGTTTCACCCAATATTTTTCGCAGACATTTCATTTCATTTCTGTTGTTACGATTTGTCGTTTTTCAATTAATGTTAGTGTCCAGTTTCGACATTGGTAGCAAAGTGTCGGGACGGGCATCGTGTTGAAAAATACTCTTTTGGTAGTTATTGCCATGTGCTTGCAATTGTATTGGTGTTAATTGTCTAATGATCTGATTTACCTTATTGCATCTTTGTTGAATTTCCGCTGTGGTTCTTCCATCTGCTGATAACCAGCTCACTAAGTACGTGAAATCTTTCACTTGTATAGTTGCTGCTTCGCAAGAAAGACAACATAATTTGTTGCAGAATCCAGAATATCACTGTAAATGAGCAATGATCGAGGCAAATTCATCGCATTTCAATTGACGAAGATATTACTTTTCGCTCCATAATATATGTATTCTATATGAGATATTGTTTCTAAAGCTCTCTTTCAAATCCAGTAAAAATAGTATTGGACATTCAGTAAAACCTATTTGTGTGAAAGATGGTGTGTGCAAAGAATAAAGTCAAGTCAGATAATCCGGCTAGGCAACTACAGCTCGTCGGGCTGAGCATCCATGGCCACTGCTGATGGAAGAATCCCTGACTGCATGCAGGCAGATGAAGTAGAGGCGATGTGTCTCAGCCAAGTGTTGCGCCTGGCCCTGGGGACGACTCTATGAATAGGGATATCTTTTACCCTAGACGCTGACCCAGATTGAATATTGATAGAGAGCTAACATTTGAAAGTTAATACAAGCATCAAGTCTTACAGCATGCATCCAGTGTTCAGCGACATGGATTGAGCATGCATCCAGTGTTCAGCGACATGGATTGAGCATGCATCCAGTGTTCAGCGACATGGATTGAGCATGCATCCAGTGTTCAGCGACATGGATTGCCCTGTTGTTTACCTCCATCAAGTCGCGCATATTGCATCTTTCCTGGAGGTTGGGGCAGGTCATAAGGTGGCCTAGGTCCTGTAGTGCGCCACAGTCACACCGTCTTGCACCGTTATACACAAGTTTGTTCAGCGACTTCCATGTTGTGTATGGTAGAGGATGTCCGGGGGCAGGTTCCTCCCGAAGTTCCATCTCTGAGGCCTGCATCAATTCGCACCATCTCTCGATACGGCTGCTTCCAGGTCTAGTCTGTATCGAGGTTGTTTATTTTAGGAAACCATTTCTGGATTGAGTCTTGTATTCTGAACCCGATGCACACTTTGGATGACTTTGATCGTGCTCCTATTTTTTTAGTTAGATTTCTGCTGCGAGGCGTTCTTCGGATCTCGGGTGGTGTTTTGCCAATTATGGGGTATATCTTATCAATGGGGGTGGGGGGGGGGGGGTGTTCAAGCCCGATGGTACTATCCAACCCGCTTCATTTATTACTGTGTCAACTGTAGTTTCGCAGATTCATAATTTTTCCAAACTGGTGCGGCTTATTCGGAAAAACGCAGGGCAAGTGCCGAAGGACTGATGGCTGGTCTCCCCCCCCTCCCCCCCCCCATGTTTTGCCGGTCAATTTTTAGATGATATTATTTCTTGCGCGTATCTTACACTTTTGTTTCCTGGCAGTGTGTTATGTAGGACAATGTGCGGTGTGACTTCACGTCTAGGTAATTGAGAGCAGGCCAGTGTTCAAGCTCCTGCCCTTGCAGGAAGTTTTTTTTCTTGTCTCTTTGTTTCTGAGGGGGTATGCACACAACCTGCGTTTTAACTGAAATTTGGCTTAATGATAATTGATCAGTGACTGTCTCTTGAAGGATACCACTGCAGTCCATGAACCAGCAATCCGCCTATTACAATATTTTGGAATCAGAAATGAATCCAGCATAGAAGAAGGTTCTGAGTGGAATGCGCAGTTATGCGTACACCCAGTGAACTACGGGAGCCGTCAGTATCTACATCTTATGCCGTTTGCTGAGACGGACTGATCATCGATGTTCCTAATAAACTACGAGTATTTGATCTCTCATCTTCTCTCACCAGTATACTGTTTATCCCTCAAATAATCGCATGCATTTCCCTAATAAACTGCGAGTATTTGGTCTGCCTTGGACTTTTCTCACCAGTATACTGTTTATCCCACAAATAATCGCATGCATTTCCCTAATAAACTGCGAGTATTTGGTCTGCCTTGGACTTTTCTCACCAGTATACTGTTTATCCCACAAATAATCGCATGCCTTTCGCTTATTACCTATGCACGGGCTTGTTATCAGATACACGCTAAGTGTTGTTCATATTTGTTAAGTTGACATACTCCTGAGTGCTCCGTCTGGGTCTTTGTGTATGACAAGGACAAGAATAACACAACCACCCCACAGAGAGCATGTCGTAAGAGGCGACTAACTGTGTGACATGGCATACCGCCGGCCATGGTTAGGTTGTTTCTTTAAAGCAGCATAGATGCGCCAAACAGGCTGCGGGTCTTCTTTGCTCTAGTGTTTGATTCTATTAAGATGGACATCGGTTAACCTTCCTCCGCGGCACTTGTCTCAATGCAGCGGAAAAATAAGTTACTCGAGCCTAGCCCTCTAAGCAGGAAATCCTCCTTCCGGCTTACTGCCCGTACTCACTTTTCGAGACTCGGGACAAGTCTGGTGAAGAAGACTATTCAGCTAGTTAAACTCAGTTTCCAAATGAATCATGTTTGTGTTTCTCCTCATCGAGTTTCCAAATGAATCATGTTTGTGTTTTTCCTCATCGAGTTTCCAAATGAATCATGTTTGCTTTTCTTCTCATCGACTTTCCAAATGAATTATGTTTGTTTTTCTTCTCATCGAGTTTCCAAATGAATCATGTCTGTTTTTCTTCTCATCGAGTTTCCAAATGAATCATGTTTGTTTTTTTCCTCATCGAGTTTCCAAATGAATCATGTTGGTTTTTCTTCTCATCGAGTTTCCAAAGGAATCATGTTTGTTTTTCTTCTCATCGAGTTTCCAAATGAATCATGTTTGTGTTTTTCCTCATCGAGTTTTCAAATGAATCATGTTTGTTTTTTTCCCCATCGAGTTTCCAAATGAATCATGTTTGTTTTTCTTCTCATCGACTTTCCAAATGAATTATGTTTGTTTTTCTTCTCATCGAGTTTCCAAATGAATCATGTTTTTGTTTTTTTCCTCATCGAGTTTCCAAATGAATCATGTTTGTTTTTCTTCTCATTGAGTTTCAAATGAATGTTTATTTTTTTTTCGTCATCCAGTTTCCAAATGAATCATGTTTTTTTCCTCATCTAGTTTCCAAATGAATCATGTTTGTTTTTTTTTCCTCATCGAGTTACCAAATGAATCATGTTTTTCTTCTCATCGAGTTTCCAAATGAATCACGTTTTTCTTCTCATCGAGTTTCCAAATGAATCATGCTTATTTTGTTTCTCTTCAACCCACTAGGTGCATTCTTGATTCCCTATATACTGATGCTGATTTTTGTGGGCCTTCCACTCTTCTTCATGGAGCTGGCGTTTGGCCAATTTGCTAGCCTGGGTCCCATCACAGTCTGGAGAATAAACCCATTGTTTAAAGGTAATGGTGTGTTAAGTAAAGGTATATTACATAAATATTTGATGTCAAGCTAATTAGCCAGTTGTTAGTTTCCCATCCCAAGCGATGATCAGTCGATTTTGTCTTGATGATGTAACTTGAACTGTATTTGGATTATACTGAGGGGAAGAAACTGCGCTGGTATCAAACTAACCTCACTATCTAGTCCCGAGCTGCCTTCAAACCAGTGGCAAGACATGTCAAAATGAGTGTAGGTAACTCAGGATGCAGGCATTCTGCTCCCACCTCCCTTGTGATTTCCCACCATTTCTGTTCATTGTTTTTTTTAGAGGCGAGTGTCTTACAGTTATATGCTAAGAAGTGGCAGCAGAAAGAAGACTGCCCCAGGTCCCGATGAAGTACAATACTGTCACATTCAACAGCTGAAATTAGAAACGTTGTGAAAGATTGCAATTCAACTACAGAAAAAGCATCAGTGCCTGAAGACTGGCTCCAAAGTTATCTGCACATACACCTGATAAGGATGCCATGTTCCTTATTAGCTATGGACCAATCATTTGGGGTTGAATATGTAGCACAGTGAAACAGCTGACAGCAGTTAGTGACTCATAGGCTGGCTGCTTGCATCAGGGTCAGTGGCCCGAACTGACCAAGACACATTTCCACTTTCTTGCATTAGTGCAGCCTGACTAAAAGAATATAGACCACAGTGGGAAGGCAAACATGGTACACAGAAGATCATACTGAAATCTTGATATGTTGTGCCAAAAGGTGCAAATATCACAGCCTCTCTGTAAGCTAGGACAAAACGTCACAACATGCTTCTCAGGAAGAACATCGAAGTAAAAGAGGAGAGCTAGTGACTATGGAATCAAATTCCAGTCTTCTAGACGGCACAAGTGTCATGCTTCACAATGAGAACATGTTAAAGGATTCAACGAGCTGAACACTGGAAATAACAACATGACATTTGACTAAAATTATGACATCCAGCCTGCAGACCTTCACCAAGAATATGACATCCTTCCTGCAGAACTTCACCAAGATTATGAAATTCAGCCTGCAGACCTTCACCAAGATTATGACATCCATACTGCAGACCTTCACAAAGACTATGACATCCACCCTGCACACCTACACCAAAATTATGGCTTCCAAGCCTGCAGACTTTCATCAAGATTATGACATCTATCCTGCAGACCTTCAGCAAGATTATGACATCCATCCTGCAGACCTTTACCAAGATTATAAAACTCAGCCTGCAGACCTTCATCAAGATTATGACATCCATCCTGCAGACCTTCACCAAGATTATGACATCCATCCTGCAGACCTTCACCAAGATTATGACATCCATCCTGCAGACCTTCACCAAGATTATGACTTCTATCCTGCAGACCTTCACCAAGATTATGACATCCATCCAGCAGACCTTCACCAAGATTACGACATCCATCCTGCAGACCTTCACAGATATTATGACACCCATCCTGCAGACCTTCACCGATATTATGACATCTATCCTGCAGACCTTCACCAAGATTATGACATGCATCCTGCAGACCTTCACCAAGATTATGACATCCATCCAACAGACCTTCACCAAGATTATGATATCCCTCCTGCAGACCTACACCAAGATTATGACATCCAACCTGCAGACCTTCACAAAAATTATGACATCCAACCTGCAGACCTGCACCAAGATTCTGACATCCAGCCTGCAGACCTTCACTAAGATTATGACATCCATCCTGCAGACCTTCACCAAGATTATGACATCCAGCCTGCAGACCTTCACCAAGATTGTGACATCTATCCTGCAGACCTTCACCAAGATTATGACATCCATCCAACATACCTTCACCAAGATTATGACATCCATCCAATAGACCTTCACAAAGATTATGATATCCAGCCTGCAGACCTTCACCAGTAGATGTTCATGTCACATTCTTAATTTGGGGAGGGCGTGGAGGAGTGACATAAAAAAATTGTTCCTTACAAGGCTCGCAACCCAAAACTGTTCTTTTTCTAAGAATCGACTTCACTGCAATCCAGGCATACCCATAGGTGTTCAGCCTCTCTCAGTAAATGGTGGGGATCAAGATGCTGAGTAGTGCATGAGCTGCAGCAGTCAACGACCCATAGCATCAGGACCAGTGATACAGAGCTGCCAAGACCATTCTACACCTTCATGTGGTGTTCCTGGATAACTGGCTGCAACAGAGGAGACTGGCTAAGGTGAAGGGATCAAAGAGGGATTGCCAACCGGGTACTAAAAATGGTTGCTAAAGTCAGATGTGTCAAACCAAAAAGTGCAAATATCGCGGCCCATATGTAAACTACAACACAACACATTCCGTTCTCTGGACTACATGGACTACATTCTGCTATGTAAACCCCTTTCAGGGCTTGGTAGCGGGAGATTGATAATGAACTAAGCTAAGCCAAACTGCCTTTAGATAAAAATAAGGTGAAACTGTAGTGGCACTGGAGGTCGAAGGTAGATAAAAACATAAATTAGGTATAACTAAGAAACAAAACATATTGTTTCTGTACTGGTGCTGTAAAGGTTGCCGCATAGCGCAGTGGTTAGCATGCTGGATTCGCATCTGAATGCTCCTGTGTTCATTCCTCAGTTGAGGTTGAAATGGTTTTTCAGACCGTAATGGCTCCCAGGTCGACCCAGCCTTAAATGGGTACTGATTCAGCCCGTGAAGTAAAGGCGGCTGGCGTGATGCTGACCTCATCATCCACTAAGTGCCGTGGGTTACAAACTAATATGGGCCTAACACCATATTTCCTATGCGCCGCACAGTGTGATGGGACCTTCACTTTACTTTTACAGGTGGAGCCATAATCACAAATGTTTTTTTATCAACTTTGTAATATAATTTTTGTGTCAAAAGCTGAGCTTGCGCCCTGGTCAACATGTCATGGCTTAATTGCCTGGATGACTGTTCATCCCCATTAATTAAAAAAATGACGAACAGATTGTTCTTAATGTAATAATATTTTGTTGTTTTTCTTAGGTCTAGGTTATGCCATGGTCATTGTGTCGTGGCTTATCAGCCTTTACTACAACGTGATCATTGCCCAAATATTGTTCTACCTATTTTCATCCTTCACTGATAAGCTGCCGTGGACTACCTGTGATAATCCGTGGAATACAAACTTTTGCCTACCATACAACCACACAGAGAACAACATTCAGATCAATGGTAAATGTTCATTGATCTTTTTTTGAAAATTTTGTTTGGACGAGTGGTTTCCTAGAAGTTTCTGTGTGTGAAAGACAAGAATGATTATAGTAACTTAACTTAACGTCTTTATACTGGATTAGAAGACTCTACAGTCTATATACAACCAGTTTCTTGGAGGGTGGTTTTTACCAGTGTGCGAGTCCATCTTAATAGAATCAAACACTAGAGCTAAGTAGACCCGCAGCCAGTTAGGCACCATCTATAGCTGCTCTAAACAAATCACCTGGGAAAAGGCACAAATAACGGGTAGATTTTTAATTTGAATTTTGTCCGGGCAACGGCTGTTAAGCGTACTCCAACTGCTACGGAATTTTTAATGGGCTCGACACTGAACATGGGAGTTCGATATCACCACCCAGAGATCAGGGGAATTTTTACCAGAAGATCCACATAAAAAAAATCCTGGTCTCCACCGTGTTTCGAACATGCGACCTCTGGCACCTTAGGCAGACACCTTAGCTTGATACCACTGAGTCCCCCTATAATGATGACATAATCTCTTCTAGTGACATATCCCAGTCTCTGATACATGATGTGCTACATTCTTAGAATGTAAAACTCTATGAAATCAATGTTTCTAGAATGACTTTCACACATCATTTTTTCATTGAAAATTTATTTGTCAGAATATCTTGTAATATAGGATTGTGTTCTTCCATAATTCCATGAAAAAGACGGAATTTAACTTTAAAATGTATAAAATACATGTCACAGCACTATGTTCTTTGTCCATCATTTCTGAAGAGGACCACATTGTCATCTGTCAATCCTGGAGTGGGTTCGTGGGTAGCTGATCAAACCAATCCGAGCCCGGAAGCGTCTGTCACACTGTGGGCAGACAAACACTGTCTGACCGCCAGATGGAGGCAACTCGTCTCTTGCTTTTTGTGTCACTCATCTCTGCACATCTTCTTTGATTCTTGTCTGCTTGATATGTGTCGTCCCAGAAGAAATGTTGCTGTGCCAGCAGTAATGGTTCTCCGACTCATCAGGGTCAATGTCACAGTTCTTCAGTGAGGCTTTCAGAGTGTTTTTGTAACGTTTTATTTGACCACCGTGAGCTAGCTTGCCTGACTCAATCTCGGCATAGAATATTTTCTTTGGATGCCGCTCCTCTGACATGCGGACAACATGGCCAGTCCATCTAAGCTTCGATTTGCACAGAGTTACGTGAATGCTTGTCATTTCAGCTCGTGAAAGAACTTCTACCTCTGTGATCCTTACTTGCCATTTAATGTTTAGCAGTTTCCTTAGGCAGCCTAGATGAAAGTGGTCAAGCTTCTTTGCATGTCGACTGTACACAGTCCAGGCCTCACAGACATACAGAACAGTTGGTAGAACGACTGTCGCATAAATCTTAAATTTGGTTATAAGCTTAATTTCTCTCTGGTTTAAAACTGAAGATCTTAGTTTTCCAAATGCTACACATGATTTGGCAATTATCGAGTTTACTTGTAAATAAGCCAGTATGTACACTTCTGTAGATGTAATACTTTTATGAATTGCAAAACTCTTACATTTAGTCTAGCTGAGTGAGCGATTTTTGGTGCACACATGTCAAAGGTTGGTTAAACACTAATACCAAACCATGATGTCCTTCGCACCAGCCTTCTGTCACCCAAATCTAGCATAGGTTGTGTGTTACAATTCTGGGCACACGCAAGTACAAGGCCTGTACAGTCGAACACTGATATGTCAGCAGTTATAACACCTAGTGACATCTTAAGTTGCAACAAATATTATGAAAATTTGAAAAATTATTTACCTTTTAATTAAAATGAATAGTTTGTTAGTCATTTGCCATCGCAAGCGATGATGGTAACATCATCTGACAATTTCATTAAGATAACACTGTCAGTGGCAACTGGGAAATTCTCGAGCAGTTTCAGAGCAGATACAGAGGCATTGAAAACTGCTGTAGAAGCAATGCTGACAGGCAAAAGCAGTGAAAGCCTGATAGTCTTGTTTACAGATGCCCTGTCCGTGGTTACACCACTAAACAGCAAGAAAAGCACAGAACTTAATGATTTAAGAGCAGTACTCTGTTAACTATGCCAGCAGTCTACACCCAAAAGAGTTGTGGTACAGTGGGTTCCATCTCACTGTAACATTCAAGACAACGAGGAGGCAGACAGACTGGCAAAAGAAGGTGGAAGGTTACCACAATCAGATTCTAGTGTGACCTACGAAGAGTCCAAAAGATTTATTATGGCCAGATGCATGGACTAATGGGAAACAGAGCAAACTGGCTACACAAAAAAATGATGCTTGTTACCTACCAGTTGAACGGAAAAGAGCAGGTGGTGGTCTTTAGGCCCCGCACAGGCCACAACAGACTGAGGTACCATCTATTCAATTAACTGAAGATAGGTGTTACCGACGAATACACCTGTGGTACTGGGAAAAGGACCACTGAACATCTGCTGCTAAATTGCCCAACATACAAGGATCAGAGAAAGTACATGTGGCTATCACCAGTGCCAACACTAGAAAAGTTCTATGGCAGTGTCAACAGCCTCAGGATGACTGCTGCTTTTTTTCAAATAAATTCAAGTTGACGTCTGACAACGTAGGAAGAAGAAGAAAATGAAGACAATTTTGACTTGATGATGTAACTTGCACTGTAGTTGGATTATAATGAGTAAGAAGCTACGCTGGTCATCAACCTCACTTTCTGGTCCCAAGCGACCTTGGATCAGTGGCAAGACGTAAGTCAAGACAAGTGGAGGTAACTCAGGATGCAGGCACTCTGGTCCCACCTCCCTTGAGACCAGTGGTTGATTGACTGTGGGACTTGATCCCTTGCCATTTCCGTTCATTGCTTTGAGAGGCGAGTGCTTTACCTCTCAACTATAACTACTACTATAATGTTTCATTGCTCTCTAAGTCACTCAGAGCTACTCAGCATCTGTTTTGTGCAATTTGCACACTTCACATCTGTAAATCATTGCCTAGAATGACCTTGGAATTAGAAAGGTGTGCTCTTGTACACATCCAAGGGCCATCAACCTATGCAATGGTGGAATGGACTGACTAAAGCCCTAAACCTGCAGTGGTACAGCATTGCAAAAAATTAGGACGTATACAGAATATTGTTGGCTTCCTTGCGTAAGCCATATTTGTCGAACTCATGCTGAGGATATTGTGATAATTGGGGACTACAACTTTACGAATTTTCATAAACTGTTGTAAATTAATAACCAATTTATGATGAATTTATTGTCAGCAAACGGAAGAATATTGGTGGAAATCCAACAAAGGCCTAATAAGGTAAATCAGATCATTGGACAATTAACTCCAATACTTAATTGCAAGTACGTGACAATAACTACCAACAGAGCTTTATACAACACGATTTTCGTCTAGACACTATGCTATCAATGTAAAAACTGGACGCTAACATCAAATGAAAAACGCTACATCGTAACAACAGAAATTAAATGGTTGTGAAAAATTGTGGGCGTAACAAGGAAAAACAGGATCAGAAACGATAACATCAGAAGACTGGTGGGAACAACACCAGTATTGGACTACATTAAAAGACAGCAACTAAAATGGCTTGGCCACGTAACATGGCTACCACCATGCAGCACCCCCCCAAAAAAAAAAGCAATGCTATTTATTAGACACAACGGATTCAAAGGCAGGGCACAAAAGAGGTGGCTTACAAAAATATCTGAGGCAATAAATGCTACTGTGCATGAGGCACACAGACAGTCTTGTTCTAGAGATCTCATCATAACCTGGCACTGAATGGCAAAACAGGATAAGCGAAAAGAAAAGAAGATGAATTTACGAGTATATTGGCTCCTCTTATTCCAAGTCATCGCGTAGAAACTATGTATAGTGCAGATCAAAAGTGCAGTAATGTTTTTCCCATATTTAAGAATACACTGAATAACAATGTCTTTTGTTATTTATTTTCCAGAGAGCACGACAAATGCAAAGCTTGACTTTATTACTGCAACAAGAATGAAATTCAGCAATCAGACTTTTGTGAATGGCTCTGGTCTACCATCCTACCTTGTAGCATCGACAACATCATCATTACTTAGCTCGGATTCCGGATTTCTAGCTAATGATGTAATGAGCACACCTGCTGAGGAGTATTACAGGTGACCTGACTTAGTTACTTTGCTTATAATGAGGTGTATAGTCTTCTACGCTTGTCCTTGGAAACGGACTATTTTCATGGCAGGCCTAACGAGGTGAGGGATCGACGTAATTCCTGCAGCAGTGAGTGACACGCAGATGAAGCCAAGCACAGCACAACCGCGTGGAGGACCCTGGTCCAACTTCATCAGCATGTTCGGTATGTAAGGAAAGCTACAAAAAACGGTCACTTAACATCCTTTTCAGGGTGCACAAAAATCTACACATTGAGGGCATTCAACAACAACAACTCGTACTTTATAGTATGAAGTAACATGCCCAACCCTCCTCAGTATGACGACTTAGTTTCTTCCATGGGATATTTTGTTGCTATCTCATAGCTGCTGAGCATGCCTGCTCTTGGCAGTGTGATACCACTCTTATATAAATGCAGATCTTCTTCCATTGTTTCACTGTGCTATGCAGTGTAATGATGATTATTGTGAAAAAACAAAACAACTGACAGTGATACTAACATGTCCAACTCTGACCTTAAATGCTAAATATGTGGAAGGAGTTTATATGCCAAATTGGATTTTACAGCAATCTCCAGACTCTCTGGTGAAGTGCAACATAACATGCTATTGCTGTTGCTGATTATTGTTGATTAACTATGTCTGCCGAGCTGTTTGCTCTTTCCCAGTCAATGCCAAGCTGTAGAATTTGCAAGTGTTTTGTAGCTTGTGCCTCTCCAAATGTAGGCCAACCTTGACGGGGTTGGAGAGCTTGCGTGTCCCAGTGATCCAGGGAGCTATGCCGGCGAGAGTTTTACTCCTGTTAGGGTCACCCAAGCCAGACAGGTCCTTAGAGAGGGGCCAGACTAAGAGGCCAAGTAGCAGGTGGAGCCCTTTAGGTGGAGCTGCAGAACCCACCGGCGAGTGGTACATGCTCTGGGCTAAACCAATCCACCCCCATTTCATGGGTTAAATGCATTCTTGCCTCGTTCTTTACTTTTGTCTTCTATCAGTCATCCCAATGGACGTAGAAGAGATGCAGACCAGCGGACATTGCACCCCTGTCCCTTTGTGACATCCTCCCAGGTGGCGGGGAATGCTAGGCATACCATCACTACAGAGGAGCCGAGAATACTAAAAGGCAGTAAGGAGATACCTCACTCACATGTATATGCTACGTTTCTGGCAGGACGTGACGATCCTGGGACACAGACACACTGGACTGCCTCTCTTCGGGGATACTTGAAAAATGGGTCCATAAGTCCATCATATCATCATCATCACACCCTTTCGAGCAAGACCACAGTTTGCCCAAGCAACTTCAAAGTGCTGAAGACTGAGGCAACCAGCCAAAAGGCGCACCACAGCGATCAGGATGCCACGCAACTACGCAACATGAAAGTATACCTATGGACAGTGAAGTTTATACAAGAGACAACATTGCAGATATAGACAATATTTTAAAGTCAAGTTTATACAAGAGACAACATTGCAGATATAGACAATATTTTAAAGTCAAGTTTATACAAGAGACAACATTGCAGATATAGACAATATTTTAAAGTCAAGTTTATACAAGAGACAACATTGCAGATATAGACAATATTTTAAAGTCAAGTTTATACAAGAGACAACATTGCAGATATAGACAATATTTTAAAGTCAAGTTTATACAAGAGACAACATTGCAGATATAGACAATATTTTAAAGTGTTAACGAAAGAAGAAGTAGCTTGTGCGTGGAGCTATATAAGATGTTGGTGATTGTTGGGGTGCTCAGCAATAACTTTTCTCTGTCTGTGGTGAGCATATGTTGCACTGTCTTGTATGGTTGGGTGCAGTTGCGGAAGTTAGGTTTGTGTGCAGGGTCTAACTTGTTGTAGTTGACAGCAAGGCTGCGATATCTGTGTTTTTCAACCCTACACGTCTGGTTTCAGCACTGCAGTTTTTGAGACCAGGTTTGTCTTTCCTCTTCTACTCCTATTCTATTAGCCAGGCTGCATGGGTGCAGTCTGCTCCCAGGGCCGCCACTTTGGACGCAGAAAAGGGTCTTGGTCAGTTATGTTTCTAATGATAAAAATCATCTTCAAAGACAAATGGCATAGAAAATACCCATGATTTTATTTAGGAGAGGGATTAAGATGCTAAGCAGTGAATGAGCTGCAGTGGTAAGCCACCCATAGCTGACTGCTAGCATCAATGCCAGTGAACAAGAGGTGCTAAGACCATTCTACACCTCCATGCGGTGATCCTGGGTAACGAATGCAAAAGAGCAGACTGGCTAAGGTGAAGGGATCAAAGAGGGATTGCCAACCGGGTACTAAAAATGGTCTTCTGGCTCCATGAGAGGAGTAGGGTGACTACATGGCCCTCCCCAACACAATTGTGAGATAAACTGTATGGCGACACGAGAAAAGAGGACTTGCCAGGCTTATGAGGAAAATAGATGCTATTATTTGGGAGCGAACGACAAAGACGAAGAAGGAGAAGAAGTTATGTTTCTCTGACCCTGATGCAAGAAGAAAGCTCTGGCTGTTATCAGATCATTTACTACCTTGAAAACAGAACAGCCAAAGTTCAAGTACAATAGCAGATGAGCAAAAAGGTGACACTGGAGCAAGGAGTACCCCAAGGGGGAGTACTGTCACCCACACTTTTTCTGGTGCATATAAACAACATCATAGAGAATATACCAAGAAGAGTCTACAGCTCCATGTTTGCAGACGATCTGGCTATGTAGACCTCTGAAAAAAATCTCACTGTAGCAAACAATCGGATGCAGCAGGCCCTAACATCGTTGGAGGAGTGGGCGAAATCATGGCTGGTCCAAATAAATGAAGAAAAAACAACATGTACGATATTATCACTTTCAAATAAACCACAGAACACCAAAATAAGTCTTAACGGCAAATATCGGCGGCCAAATGACAACCCAAACTACTTGGGCGTCACATTTGATCGGCACATGACATGGAATAGTCAGATCGAGAGAAACCGAATGAGAGCCAGACAAAGAATGGCAATCATGAGGAAACTTGCTGGCACAAGCTGGGGAGCAGACGAAAGAATACTGAAGAAACTGTACACTGGAAGAGTGAGACCAGTTCTCGAGTATGGCATTGCGGCATGGGCAACACCAGCAAAGGCGAACTTTGATAAAATTAGCAAACTTCAAAACCAAGCCATGAGAGTTATAACAGGAGGCATGAAGTCAACGACAATTGTAGAACTTGAAAATATTACAAATCTGCAATCCATGACCGACAAAAGAGACTGCAGAGCCCAGCAGCAAGCAGAGAAACTAAAAAGACTGACAGACCATCCAATGCATCAGAGACAAAATAGATTTGGAAAAGGGAAACTAAAGCAGAGAAACTTTGCAGAAATAGCCAAAGCAAAGATGAGCGAAGACCCTATGAACACCATAACAACACCAAAGCCCATCCCTATTCTACGAAAACCCACATGGAAGCAGCATATCATTCCGGAGGTGGTAGAAAATATACTAGGTATTGGAAACAAGAACAGTCAGACTGAAAAAGAAAGAAGAGACATAACCCTGAGGTACATAGCGGAAAACTACTCAAGCATGGACTGGACCCATGCATACACTGACGGTTCTGTAACAAACACAACACAGAATGGAGGGGGAGGGGTATTTCTGAGCCTAACAAATGGTAGAAAAATAACACTGTCAGTGGCAATTGGAAAATTCTCAAGCAATTTCAGAGCGGAGGCAGAGGCACTGAAGGCTGCAGTAAAAGCAATGCTGACAGGCGAAAGCAATGAAAGCCAGATAGTCCTATTTACAGATGCCCTGGCCGTGGTTACAGCACTAAAAAGCCAGAAAAATACTGAACTTAATGATTTAAGAGCAGTACTCTGTCAACTATGCCAGCAGTCCGCACCAAAAAGAGTAGTGGTACAGTGGGTTCCATCCCACTGTAACATCCAAGGCAACGCGGAGGCAGACAGACTGGCAAAAGAAGGTGCAAGACTACCACAACCAGATTCTAGTGTGACCTACGAAGAGTCCAAAAGGCTTATTAGGACCAGATACATGGCCAAATGGGAAATAGAACATACTGGCTACACAAAAAATGATGCCTACTACCAGTTGAACAGAAGAGAGCAGGTCATGGTCTTCAGACTCCGCACAGGCCACAACAGACTGAGGTACCATCTATTCAATAAACTGAAGATAGGTGGCACTGACGAATGCACCTGTGGTACAGGGAAAATCACCGCTGAACATCTGCTGCAAAATTGCCCGACATATGAGGACCAGAGAAAGCACATGTGGCCATCACCAGTGGCAACACTAGACAAGCTCTATGGCAGTGTTGACAGCCTCAGGATGACAGCTGCTTTCTTCGAACAAATTCAAGTTGACGTCTGACAGCGTACTAAGAAGAAGAAGATAATTTACTGCTGCATCTTCGACGAATGATTTAAAAAAACTTATTAATCTTTTCATCTTGGTTATAATCATTGTTTTATCTATTCAACAGTTACAATGTTCTTCAGAAATCTCCCAGTATTGAAGAGTTTGGTACAGTTAACTGGAAGCTGGCTGTCTGTCTCTTACTAAGTTGGTTTGTTGTTGGTGGTGCTCTAATTAAAGGAGTACAGTCCCTTGGAAAGGTAAGTGATCGGTTTTCTCAATTCAGTTGGGGGAAGGAGGGATTGAGTGACATGTAAAGGTAGTTCCATCATAGCAGATACTGTTGTCAGGGATGACGTGTTGTAGAGTTGAGTTCTATACTGTCAAGAGAAAGTAGAAAACTACCTGAACCTTCTTCTTCTTTGTCTTCTTCTTCTATCAACTGATGCTATGCTTCTAGCCCGGTGAGATTCATGAAGGAGACTGTGCTTTTCAAGTCTTTGGCTGCTCCAC
Source organism: Ariolimax columbianus (assembly GCA_036924085.1). Lineage (NCBI taxonomy): Eukaryota > Metazoa > Mollusca > Gastropoda > Stylommatophora > Arionidae > Ariolimax > Ariolimax columbianus. The sequence goes on from JAVGWX010000004.1 coordinate 66,005,402, forward strand.
CACAGTTTGTTGACCATGGTCACTACTCCGGACCAGACTGCCTCTCTTTGGTCTGAATAAGTGGGGCAGTTCCGCAGGATGTGTTCTGGTGTTTGCTTAGGTGCTCCACAATCGCACATGGTGGTGTCTCTAAGATCTATTCTGTGGTGGTGGGCATTGAGTCTGCATTGTCCCGTTCTGAGCCTGAAAATCTTTGCATATCTCTGCCAAGTTTGTCTGTGCTGTCATTTTCTGGTTTGTATTCTTTATGTTGGTCTCTCTATTCCATCCTCATGGATTGTCTAATGAGTATCTTCAAAATTGTATAGTTCTGTGGAGGGTGAGTCTGATTGCCGCCACTTCCGGCATTTGCAAGCTCATCGGCCTTCTCCTATCCAAAAATTCCACAGTGAACAGGAATGCACTGTAGAACTAAATCTGTTTTTTGGGGCAGCAACCAAATGTTATATTTTGTTTCATGAGCGAGTCTTTCTAAAGTGGTTCATCAGCATCTTTGTGTATGACAAGGACAAGAATAGCACCACTGCCCCACAGAGAGCATGTCCTAAGAGGCAACTAACTGTGTCACATGGCATAACACCAATAATGGTTAGGTGGTTTATTAAGAGCAGCAAAGGGACGATGAGGCATGTTAGCCAGGGTCAGGAGAAATATACTGTCCAAGACCCTCACCTGACCTCATTGGTCGTCCTGGAAACAGACTGTTGTCGAGGACAACAGTCTGGCTAACAAGGTGAGGTTCAACATGATCTCTGTAGTAGTGAGCGACACGCAGGCGAGGTCAACCATAGCACAACCGCCTGGAGGATCCTAGTCCACCTTCATCAGCATGCTCAGGATGTGATGAAAGCTACTGAAACTCGTCACTTAACGCCCTTTTCAGGACACATAAGAGTAACCTACTCATTGTGGGCATTCGAAACAACAACAAGAGCAGCAAAGATGGAACATAACAGGCTGCGGATCTACTTTGCACTAGTATTTGAAGTTATTAAGAAGGACTCACACATCGGTTAACCACCCTCTGCGCACTTGTCCCAATGCAGCAGAGTAATAAGCTTCTCAAGCCTAGCCCGTTTTAGCAGCAAATCCTCTGACACTGTGAAAGTACAGGTTTACTAAGACTAAGAAGTCTAAGTGAGAGTCTACCTTGTTTTGGGCTTGAGATGGCTTGAAGTATGTTCCTAGAATGAACGTTTTTCTTTTGGTTGTGCTTTGGCTGATAAGAATCTGTGTTGCTGCATGAACAGCTGTTGTTTCAGCTCTAAAATTGGTACAGGTCGCTCCTGCTGTTATGGAGTGGTTTCCTATGTCGCAGTTGATGTATGCGATGTAGATTCCACTGACGTCAATTTTTTCACTGATCCATCTGTGCATACATACATGAACCTGATGTTGTTGTTGTTGTTGTAATTGTTGTTGTTGAATGCCCACAACGAGTAGGATTACTCTTTTGTGCGCCCTGAAAAGGAAGTTAAGTGGCGGGTTGTCATAGCTTTCCTCACATCCCAAGCATGCGGATGAAAGTGGACCGGGGTCCTCCAAGCTGTTGTGCTATGCTCACATAACTACCTGGCATAACCTGCCTGTTTTAATACCAGGATTCCAAGTAATGAGTCAAGAAGTCGTAACAGATGCACTTATGTCCAAATGCATTTTAGTATGTACACATTGCAGTTGAGGATGAAGTGTTTTTTAATCCTATGTGACTTTTCTCCAATATTTATGCAAAATAAATATTGTTTGTTTTTACAGGTTGTGTACTTTACTGCCATTTTTCCATACATTATGCTGACAGTCCTTCTTATCCGAGGAGTGACTCTAGATGGTGCTATCGATGGAATTATTTATTATGTAAAGCCGGACTTCAGACGTCTTGCAGATCCAAGGGTAATCTTGCTTTAAAAATATTTTTTTTGTAAACCTACTTAGTCGTTCCTATACTACTTATTTATGTGGCTAATAGATTCTGCAGAATAGGGTAGAAGGACTTGTGGTCATTTTTTAGTTTTTTGTGTGTGTGTGCGTTCACCTTATTTATCTATTTCCCAAGGTGGTGTACATTGCACTATGTTTTTATTTTGTGTTTGTTGGTCCAGTGCATCCGACTTCAGCATGCATTTTATATAAGGGTCTGCTTTCTCCTGCATTTTCTAATGGTTTGCTTTCCTGGGGTAACGGCCGGTGTGATGGGGACTAAATCCCAGCACCTTAGGGTTTCGAGCAGTGTCAACTTAACCACTAGACCACGCCGTCCTCTCATTTGGTCAATGAAATGCCAGGCAGGTTACAGAGCTATCATTATTTGTCCCCTTTTTAGCTCCAGTAATAAAAAGGTGTTTTTGTTTTCCCCTGTTCTATTTGTATAAATTTGTGTCCAGTTTAGTTCATCCCTTGACCTCTTGAGATCATTGGGGCACCCCTGCTGACACCTCCACAATCTCTCTGTCTGCGTTAGCTTTTTGTGCCTTCTCGGGTTGTAGATTAGTCCATTCATGGATGTTGTCTTCCCATTGGTTTCTCGAACGTCCTCACCTTTGCTTGCCCTGTACTCTGCCTTGTAGTATGATATTTGCAAGTACATTGGACCTCGAGATAGGGTCATTCCAAGTCAGCTTTTGCTTCCTAGTAGCCCTCCTTGGAAATGGGTTGCTTTCATGGCAGCCTGGCTAATGCCAGGGCGCACAAAAGAGTAACCTACTCATTGTGGGCATTTGCAAACAACTTGTTTTTCTTGGTTCATTCTCAAATTCCCACTACAAAGCCCTGAAAAGGGCTTTGCAAGTGGCAGAATGTAGTCCGGAGAATAGAATGCATTGTGTCGTAGTTTACAGCTTGAATACGATATTTCAGTCCAACACACCTGACTTCAGCATGTCAGTTTTGGGTATCAGGTTAGTCCTCCCTCTTCGATCCCATCTCCTTAGCCAATCTGTGCTGTTGCAGGATCCAAGATCACCACATTGGGGCGGAGAAGGGTTTTGGCAGCTCTGGGTTGCTAGCCCTGATGCTAGCAGTCAGCTGTGGGCTACTGACCACTACAGCTCATGCACTGCTCATCATCTTGAACCTGATTCGTGTACTAAAAATCTATACACTAGACCAACTGAAACCTGTAAAACATGTGAAAAACTAATACATTTGAATATTTGTGAGTAACCTTTTTGTGGGTGTAATCTCTTGAAATTGTTATTTACAATGGCACTGTGTTAACAAAATGATGTCAACAAAAAATTAAATCTTGATATTCCGTTTTGAAAAGTCATTTGTTGGGCCCGAAGATGCTGCAGTGAATGAGCTAACAGCAGCCAGACTCACAACTGACCAAAACCCTATTCTGCTTACAAGAAGCTGCCTTGGAACCAGACTGCACCATGCAGCCTAGCAAAAAGACTAGGGATTGAAGAAGAAATACAAACCAGGTTGCAAAAATGCAGTGGTGAAATAAGATGTGTCGGATTGAAAGACACAGATATCGCAGTCTTACTGTAAACTAAGGGAGGAAGACTAACATCTGGTCAGGCACAACATACTGATCAGACATGTTAGTCAGGTTCAGGCAAAATATGCTGGCTAAGACCCTCACCTCGGTTTCCTAGTAGCCCTCCTTGGAAATGGGCTATTTTCATGGCAGCTTGGCTAACGGGGTGAGCGATCGACATGATCCATGTAGTAGTGAGTGACATATAGATGATGCTAAGCATAGCACAACCACATGGAGCACTCAGGTTCACCTTCATCTGCACGCTTGAGATGGGAGGAAAGCTACTGCAACCCACCACTTAACGTCTTTTCAAGGTGCACAAAAGAGTAAACCTACTCATTGTGGGCACTCAAAACAACAACAACACTGTAAACTACGATACAACATCACAAATGTCCTTATCAGCTCAAATGAGAAAAAGAAGTAGAAACTAACATATTTGGATTTCATCACAAAACATTGACAGTTACGTATTTTGTTATTTTTATCAGGTGTGGAGTGATGCAGCAACACAAATATTTTACTCACTAAGTGCATGCTCAGGTGGGCTAATTGCCATGAGCAGCTTCAACAAATTCACTAACAGCTGCCACAGAGATGCAGTTATTGTTGCTGTCCTTAACAGCTGTACATCCATCTTTGCTGGGTTTGTCATATTCTCTATTCTGGGCTTCATGGCTCATGAGAAGGGTGTAGATGTTGGAGCTGTTGCCAAAGGAGGTGAGATCACTTTTTTCAACCATTGTAGGATCAGTAAGATAACTTTTAAGTCTATGAGGGTCCTTACATAAAGATTACAATAATATTTTACTTTTTACAAATCTCATTTTGCTATTTTTTTTCTTCAAAATTGAAGTTTAAGTAATTTATTACATAATATATGTTTATCTCACTTTTCTCTGTTTTGTTCACTAGTGAAGAAATAAAAAATGTATTGCGATGTTTATCAGTTCATCTAAGATTGTTGTATTTTGTCCTAATGAAGAACAGCTAATTTATTAAAATTGTTATCAGTTTACCTACATTTTTTATCTTTTGTTCTGATAAAGAACAAATTTATTACTGTTTTTATCAGTTTATAAAAATTGAGGGTGTTCGACATTCACTGTACTCAGCAGATCTTGGCCTAAGTATTTATCACACCTTTGGACCACTAGAAGTGGGGAGGGAAGAAAGGAAAGAATAGGTACATCAGGTAGCTCATGAGTGGCCACTTTTTTGATCGAAATACTTTTTGTCTAGAGCAATCTGTGCATTTTCTAGACTCTGGGGTACATATATCAAACGCAATTAGAAACTACATTTCTGTGCCACTTTTTGTTAATAAATTGTGAATACATTTTGAATATAAATAAATGTACGGTTTTCATCTGAAGTAACCTTGTATTTCTTCTTCTTCTTCTTCTTCGTACACAGTCAGACAGTAACCATTATTTTTTCGAAAAAAGCGGCGGTCATTATGAGGCTGTCGCCACTGCCATAGAGCTTGTCTTGCAGTTCCACTGGTGATGGCCACATCTGCTCTCTCTGATCCTCGTATGTCGGGCAGTTCTGCAGCAGATGTTCAGCGGTCATTTTACCAGTACCGCACGGGCATTCGTCGGTACACCCTATCTTCAATTTGTTGAATAGGTGGTACCTCAGTCTATTGGGGCCAGTGCGAAGTCTGAAGACAACGACCTGCTCTCTTCGGTTCAACTGGTAATAGGCATCGTTTTTGGTGTAACCAGTATGTTCGGTTTCCCATTTGGTCATGTATCTGGCTTTGATAAGCCGTTTTGACTCTTCGTACGTCATACTAGTATCTGTAACCTTGTATTTGAGTATGATGATTTACTTTACTTGGAAATGTCGAGGAGTAAAACTTGAAGTCAAGAAGTTATTATTACGAAAAGCACAAAACTTAAATTTGTAAACTATAGATTTAAACTGACTAACAGGAAGAGCTAGAGAGCTAGAGAGCTAGAGCTAGAGCTAGAGCTAGAGCTAGAGAGAGAGAGAGAGAGAGACAGATGTTAACCAAAGTGTTAATTACCGAGTGGTTCGACGGGGTCTCTGTGAGTGACAAGGACAAGAATAGCATCACTGCCCCACAGAGAGCATGTCGTAAGAGGCGACGAACTGTGTCACATGGTATAATGCCAGCCATGATTAAGGGGTCTGCTAAGAGCAGCATAGATGGTGCCTAACAGTCTATTTTTCTCTTGTTTGAGTCCATTAAGATGGACTTGCACATTGGTTAACCCCTCTCCAATAGACTGGCTGTATACAGACTCTGCAGAGTCTTCTAAACCAGCATAAAAACTTTAAATTAAGCTGAGTTAAGCCTCATAATTTGTGTTACAGCACACAAACAGTATGCACATGACATACCAGTGGGCCACTGCTGTAAAGCGTTGTTCTACAGAAATAATTTTACTTTTCTCACCTAGACTGGAAAATGATTGATACCACATGAAATAAACTCTCCGAATACTGGCAATGATTTCTTTTAACTTAACTTAACGTCTTTATACTGGTTTAGAAGACCCTGCAGAATCTGTATACAACCAGTTACATTTACATCACCTTGCTCTAAAAGCTATGCGCATCCAGTTTATTCTTAAATGCATTAACTGTCCCTGCCTCCACTATCTCCCCTGGCAATGTATTCCAAGCAGACACCACTCTCTGACTAAAATAATATTTCCTAATATCTAACCTGGACCTCTCTTTAGTCAGCTTGTAGCTATGCCCTCGTGTTATTGTAGGTGGCTGTATTTTAAAAAACTTGTTATAGTCTAATTTATCGATTCCTCTGATCATCTTATAAACCTGTATTAAGTCACCACGAATTCTTCTCTCTTCGAGACACTGTAGGCTGGTTTTTCTGAGTCGTTCCTCATAACTGTAATTCTGGAATCCCACTATCATCTTTGTCGCTCTTTTTTGTATTCTTTCTAGCATGTTTATGTCCCCTCTATGATAAGGACTCCACACCTGTACACAGTACTCCAATCTAGGTCTAACTAAAGCTTTATACAGTTTGACGATCACTTCCTTGCTCCTATGTTTAATATTTCTCTTTATCATACCTAACATTGCATTTGCCTTTTTCACTGCTACCTTAACTTGCTCGCTCACCTTTCCTGTATGATCTATTATAATCCCTAGGTCCCTTTCCTTATCTATCTTTCTAATATTGTTTTCTCCCATTCTGTAATTATGTTCCATATTGGATCTACCCATGTGGATGACTGTACATTTATCTACATTAAACTCCATTTGCCAGCTTACAGACCATTCTCGAATTTTATCTAAATCCGACATCAATATATCCACTTCTGCTTTAGATGAGACACTACTGCATAGTTTTGTGTCATCAGCAAATTTTGCAATCATGTATCCCATATCAATGTTCAAATCATTTATATATATCAAGTACAAAATTGGTCCCAAATATAAAGAACAAAATTGGTCCCAATTTTTTGTGCTCTTCAGGTCCTGGACTTGCGTTTGAAGTCTACCCAGAAGCCCTTTCTCGCATGGTAGTTGCTCCCATGTGGGCTATCTTCTTTTTCCTAATGATGGCTACGCTAGGATTTGGTTCACAGGTATCAACAGTCGCTTTCTTCTTTTTCTTCTTCTTCTTTTATTATCTTGTCTCCTTTTTCTTTTTCTGTTTTTAAATTCTCTTCTAGGTCTTTTTCTTCTGCTTCTTCTCCACCTGCTACTTTTTCTTTTTCTGCTTTTTCTTTATCAACATTTTCTTCAACTAATTTTTTTTCTTCTAAATTAGTTTTTTTCTTAATCATAATTATTTTATTCTTCTGTTGCTACATTATAATTTTTTTTCTCAAATTAAAAACCTAAGTTTTATATACCTACTAATATGTCTATATTGCTGCCAAGGTATATGAAAGACTTCACAATCTGAAGGTGACTCAACCCAATTCTATTATTGTTAGTTGTAATTATTTTCAAAACCTGTGTAATCCATGGTGGTCTGCATGTATATATATATATATATATATATATATACACAACAAATATCTTCAACTCCAACATAAAATCCGTTGTATTATTTGGCTCTGAAACATGGAGGACAACACAGGTACTAATGAAAAAGGTACAGACTTTCGTAAATGGTTGCTGATGGGGGAAAAACAGGACAAATACCAGTGGAGCATGAAATACGGAGGAGGCGATGCCAATAGATAGGCCACACATTACGGAAATCAGTGGATAACATTACTAGATAAGCTCTGTTCTGGAACCCACAGGACGAGAAGTAAAGGAAGATCAAGACACTCATGGAATAGGAAACTGGAAGTAAATGTAAAGGCAGCAAACATGACGTGGACAGACTCAGATGGCTCATGATAGGAAGACTTGGCAAGTATTTGTTGCGAACCTATACTCCACAGGGAGCAGACAGGTTTTTGATTTATTATGATTGATATAAATATATATATATATATATATATACACACACACACACATATTCTATATGAATGCAAAAAATGGACAGTCTATAGCGGGCATGTCAGAAAAGAATGATTTCAACGTTAGCTACTCATACTACTCAAGAATATCTAGCAGGATAGAGTGCCAAACTGTAATCTACAGCAGGGCATTCTAGCATCCATATGCTTCTACAAAGTGCCCAGATCAGATGGACTGGGTATGTTATTCGCATGTAAGATGGACGCCTCTCTAAGCAGCTGTTGAATGGTGAACACTAGACTCGCAAGTGCTCTTCGGGGGAACAAAAGAAATGATATAAAGACTTTCTGAAAGTATCTTTGAACAGTTTCGTCATTAACGCTGCCTCCTGAGAGTTGCTTGCTCTGAACTATTCCACCTAGCACACTGCCATCACACAAGGTGCTCTCATCACTGAGAAGAGAATATCACTGAGGTGTAGAAAATATATACATATATACACTGCTAAAATATACCCTATAATATGCATAGCTCCGCCTGCCGTGGCAGCTGAAATTTAATGAGAGAAACAAACAAAACGACCCTAGACACTCAATGTTTGGACACCAGAAGCAGATCACAAGCCTCAAATTCAGGCATAGTTTCCTTAAATCAACAAAGTCCTTACAGTCAAGACCAAGATTGTCGTCGCAATTAATTTTGGCACAAAAAGATACGGAACCCAGGGATCGAGCTCGAGGAGGAACCTTCCCGTGGACATCACTTACCCTAATCACTTTAGAGGAAAATAAATAGACTTCAAACTGGCGTATCACGATGTAGGAAAAACATTGAGAAATGTGGTCTCTCAGATGGCCATACATGTGACCGCGGTGTGGTACAAGATTCAGGTAATCTGATGATTCGTCGCAACCTTCCTGATGCATGTTACAAGAGCGACATACTGAAGGTGAAAGACATGGCAATTCAAGTCGCTGAACACTGGATGAATACTATATGATATGGTACTTGGATACAGAAAGTAAATAAGAAAGTATATATATATATATCAGTTCAGTTCATCCCGTAACCTGTCAGGTCGCAGGGGTACACTTAAAGACACTTCCACAATCCCACTCCATCTCTCTTGTCCGGTGAGGCAGGACTGGCGGCAGCTGGACCTTGTGGCATGCCATACAAAACCATCTTTTGCCTTTTGATAGCTGTGAACAGATCATCAAAAGGCCCAATTGTGTTTTCCACTCTTCGTCGTATGTCTACGCCCCCCCCCCCCCCCCCCCCTCTGTCTCCACACACGCACAAACACACACACACATTAAGTGCATATATATGATTCAGATTTTGGTTTTACAAATATCTGTGTCTCTTTTCAGTTCTCCATCGTGGAATGTGTTATGAGCGCTTTTTTGGATGAATTTCCCAATATTATGAGATCAGCCAAAACAACCATTGCCTTCCGCGTATCCATTATCATTATTTCGTTTGGCCTTGGCCTTCCTTTGGTGTGTAACGGAGGGATTTACCTTCTTGAGCTGGTCGACTACAGTGTGGGTGGTTTTCCTTTGCTGATAGTTGGCATAGTGGAGTGCATTGCTATCAACTGGATTTATGGTGAGTGTACAATTTGATTTGCCTGGGAACTGTCTTGTTGTTGCTATCAACTGGATTTATGGTGAGTATACAATTTGATTTGCCTGGGAACTGTCTTGTTGTTGCTATCAACTGGATTTATGGTGAGTATACAATTTGATTTGCCTGGGAACTGTCTTGTTGTTGCTATCAACTGGATTTATGGTGAGTATACAATTTGATTTGCCTGGGAACTGTCTTGTTGTTGCTATCAACTGGATTTATGGTGAGTATACAATTTGATTTGCCTGGGAACTGTCTTGTTGTTGCTATCAACTGGATTTATGGTGAATGTACAATTTGATTTGCCTGGGAACTGTCTTGTTGTTGCTATCAACTGGATTTATGGTGAGTATACAATTTGATTTGCCTGGGAACTGTCTTGTTGTTGCTATCAACTGGATTTATGGTGAGTATACAATTTGATTTGCCTGGGAACTGTCTTGTTGTTGCTATCAACTCGATTTATGGTGAGTATACAATTTGATTTGCCTGGGAACTGTCTTGTTGTTGCTATCAACTGGATTTATGGTGAGTATACAATTTGATTTGCCTGGGAACTGTCTTGTTGTTGCTATCAACTGAATTTATGGTGAGTATACAATTTGATTTGCCTGGGAACTGTCTTGTTGTTGCTATCAACTGGATTTATGGTGAGTGTACAATTTGATTTGCCTGGGAACTGTCTTGTTGTTGCTATCCCAAAATTGTTTTAAAAGTGTTTGCCACTCTGTATTTTACTGGCAGGGAGCTGCGTAGTGCAGTGGTTAACGTGCTGGCTTCGCATCTGAGTGGTCCTGGGTTCATTCCTCAGTTGAGGCGGTAATATTTTTTCAGACTGCAATGGCTCCCAGGTCGACGCAGCCTTAAATGGGTACCGATTCTTCAGATCGGGAAGTAAAAGCGGTGAGGGAGAGGAGATGGCTACTGCCCTCATATAGCCGAGCCTTTGAAATATGGGATCGCTAACACCTCACACCCCTGCGGCAGTAATGCTATGGGTTACTTTACTTTACTTTATTCTACTGGCAGAGGCACGCCGTTTTCCACCCCAGGCCACATCCTTTTAGGTGATATCAGGACATATTAACCAGTGCTTGAATTCATTTGTGTGTGTGTGTATGTACATATGCTCTTGGCTGCCCAATGCTAATTTTATATAAATGCAGGTCTTCTTTAGTTGTTCTACTATGCCGTACAGTGTATTGGTGATTATCGGTAGCACTTGCAAACATCTTTTCCTCATGACTGCAAGGGCTTTGCTATCAGTGAGTAGATGTGTTACTGTTTCATCAGGGTAAAAGCAATGTCTGCCTCAAGGGCAAGTGCTATGGGTTGATGTGGTTTAAGTGGCTTTTGTCTGTGGTGTGTCCTGTTTGGAACTGCAAGATGAGACTTTGTTCTCGTCTGTGTAGTCTATGAACTACAGACCCGAACGACGGACCGCTCTGATCGCTCTGGTATCGGAAAATGCAATAGTAACGGACTGCTCCTTCTGAGGACATGTGCCGCAAATGAATTACTCATTACAAACACAGCTTTCCGACTTCCGGTTCGAAATAGAACCACATGGATGCACCCGAGGTCTCGCCACTGACTACACCTCATTGACTACATTATCATCCGATGTAGGGATCGAACGGATGCTATGGTAACGAAGAGCATGTGTGGTGCAGAATGTTGGACCAACCATCGACTTGTAATTGCCAAGCTAAACTTCAAGATCCAGCCCAAAATGCGTCCCAAGAGAAAGAAACCACCGAGGAGGCTAAATGTCTCTCAGCTGAAATACGAACCCACGAGAGGTGGCTTCCAGGAAGATCTTGAGGGCAGACTATCTGAGCTTCATTTTGAAAAGAACGACATCAAAGAGAACTGGGCATCATTGAGAAACACACTCTACGATACAGTTGTTAAACACATTGGCCCACTCGTGCGCAAGCATAAGGACTGGTTTGATGAGAACGATCTGGAAATACAGGGCCTTCTCGATGCAAAACATGAAGCGCATAGGGAATGCCAGAGAGACACATCATCTCCGGCAGCAAAAGCTGCCTTCAATACTGCTCGCAAAGCTGTCCAGATCAGGCTTAGAGAGATGCAAGACTCCTGGCTCAGCAAAAGAGCTGACAAAATTGAGATGTTCGCCGAGCGTCATGACACCAAACGGTTTTACGAGGCACTGAAAGTTCTCTATGGCCCGCAGCCCTCTAGTAATACTCCAGTTTGCAGTGTGGATGGGGCACTGCTAACAGATAAGGTTCAGATTCTAGACAGATGGGCAGACCACTTCTGCAAAATACTAAACCACCCATCGTCCAAAATGAAGAGGCCATCCGGCGAATGCCACAGGTGGAACTGAACCTGACGTTGGATGAAGTCATCACTGAGGAGGAAGTCGACAGGGCAATCAGTTCACTATCTATAGGAAAAGCTCCAGGAGCTGATGCAATACCAGCAGAGGTATATAAGACAGCTGGCCCATCCCTCACCAGAAGGATCACTGAACTCTTCTGTCACATGTGGGCTAAAGGTAAAATTCCGCAGGAGCTAAAGGACGCCTCAATCGTTCAGCTGTACAAAAGAAAAGGCAACCGTCAGGAATGCGACAATCATCGTGAAATATCTCTACTCTCCGTAGCAGGCAAGATCCTAGCGCGCTTACTGCTAAACAGGCTCAACAAACGGTGCAATCTCTAAAACGTTTCTAGTATCAAACGGAGTAAAACAAGGATGTGTACTCGCTCCGACTCTGTTCAGCATGATGTTCGCGGCCACGATGACAGACGCCTTCAGATCACTGGGATCACTGGAGCTAGGAATACCCATAAAGTACCGCACAGATGGAGAGTTACTCAATCCCAGAAGAATGAAGGCCAAAACCAAAGTGGCTGGCGACATAATCAGGGAACTTGTATTTGCTGACGACTGCGCTCTAATGAGCAACTCAGAACTGAACATGCAGGTTGGAATGGACCGGTTCACTGCCGCATGTGAAAATTTTGGCCTGACCATAAATGCCAAAAAAACAGAGGTCATGTACTAACCAGCACCAGGCATGACGTACACAAAACCAGAGACTACAGTCAGTGGACAGACGCTGAATGTCGTAGACTAATACACATATCTGGGAAGCACGCTGTCGAGATCTGTCAGCCTAGACGATGAGGTGGCAAGCAGAATATCAAAGGCCAGCACAGCCTTTGGTAGAATGCGCTCGATGGTCTGGGCACGTCGTGACATCAGCGTCAAGACCAAACTCAAAGTCTGCCATGCAACCATCATTCCAACCTTACTCTAAACCTGTGAAAGCTGGACTGTATACTCTGGACATGCAAGGAGGTTAAACCACTTCCACACATGTTGCCTGAGGCGAATATTCCACATCCGATGGCAAGATCGTGTCACTGACATCGAGGTTCTCTTGAGGGTTAACATGCCCAGCATCCATGCCCTGCTAGAAAAAGCACGACTAGGATGGGCTGGACACCTCGTCTGTATGTCAGACAAGCGGCTCCCAAAGAAGCTTCTCTATGGCGAGCTGAGAGAGGGATGGCGCGAGAGAGGGCGCCCAAAGAAATGTTTTAAAGACGGTCTGAAGGACTCACTGAAAAGTTGCCAGATAGACATCAACACCTGGGAATGTCTTGCGCAAAACAGATCTGACTGGAGAAGCACAGTCAAATTGGGTGTAGCTACCGACGAAGATGACCGTGTTGTGAAAGCCCGGAGAGACGCGAGACCCGGAAATCCCGAACAGCGGGAACACCAGCACCTTCTACAAACCTCGTGTGCCCGATATGTAGCAGATGTTTTCGTGCCCGGATTGGCCTATTCAGCCACATGCGCACCCACACCCAACAGGGAAATCTGTGACAAGGATGATGTCGGCGGTCCTCATCGACAACGATGGACAGCTATTAGTGTAGTCTATTTATGTCATCATTATTTTTTGGCTGTGACATTTGCCTCAGATCTTTAATTTAATTATTAACAGATCATGAGAAACAACTATAGACAGAAACGGCTAAATCATTGGACTGTAACAAAACAGTCAGAATATGCAGATTAAATATTAGAAAATATTTTTTTAGCAAGAGAGTGTGAATGCTTGGAATGCATTGCCACAGGAAATAGTGGATGCAGGGTTGATTAATGCATTAAAGAATAGATTTGATGCCAATAATTTTTAGATCAAGCAAATGTAAATGAAACTGGTTGTATAGACTCTGCAGAGTCTTCTAAACCAGTATAAAGACGTTAACTTAGTTAAGTTAAGTTAAATCCATATCGCCAGGAACCAGCCAAACAGTTGATAAGAGTTTGATCTTCAAGCTGAGAACCTATTAATAAATGTCTGAATAGAAAAGAAATAAATGAATGAACTAAATTACAGATTCCGTTGTCACTGTGCCCAGGACTGACAACCTGCAAAACTAGTTGCTCCCACTGCACCCAACCATACACAATTTACTCTACCCATCACCCTAATAACAGCAGTAGATGTGTGCTTTTGTCAGGGAATCAAGAGGTCTGTCAAGAGCTCACAGTTAAAGGGATTATATCATCATCATCATCACCATCTCTATTGAAGTAGATGGAAGATGACAAAAGAGCAGAACTAAAAACAAGTTGTACACAAACGACTACAAATCTCACAACAAGAAAAGAACATATAGCTAAAAATTAAGGACAACTTATTGTAGATGTTGATTATCTTTGTTTACCTGTATGTGTGTGAAACATGGACACTAAAGGCTGAATTAGATTGAAAGATCTGGAGCAGAAGATGCAGTGCAGTGAGTAAGTTGATAGTAGCCAGTGACTAATAGGCTTACTGATTACATTATGGCCAGCAAACCACAGCCGAGCAAGACCCTATTTCCCCTTCAAGTGGCAGCTCTGGAAACCTACTTTTTAAAATCCTAGGTTATCAAATGGTTGACAAAGCATTCGTTGACCATCATGCCTGATGGTGTTGCACATCCGAGCAACAAAATGTTTCCTCTTTGTAATGAGTGGGGCCATCCTTCAAGTAATGACCCAGAATTTTAATTTCAGTTTCTACAGTTCCTCTCTAAGTTGTTGTGTGCCAGCCTTTCGTCTCTCAGGTAGGGGTTGTGAAATTAGATTGTACAGTGCTAATGTACCAGGTCGGTGATTCTTTCATGGTATAAGTGTTTCTCCCAGTCAACCCAGCTGTAAATAAGTGCCTGACAAAGTCAGGAGAAAATTTAGGAGCCGTTTGAGAAGCTATGAAGTTTGTACTCTATTGTTGGCATTTTCAGCAATGAAAATAACATCACATATGGGGGCGTCCTGGTGAAAAGAAGTTAGTTCTATGAGCAATTTATTTGCTATATCTCTTTCATTCACCTTTCTCGTGAGGTATACAGCATATGTAAGTATAAAAGATGGCGCCATAACGGCTGCGGGTCTACATTGCTTTTGTTTTTTTAGTTTATTCTGGATGTCGCCAGACCACAGATTTGCCTGGAATTTACACTAGTCGACGACTTACACTTCTGTTTACGAAAAAGTGTTGTTGTTTTCCATTTGGACTTGTTAATTTGTTTATTTTCTTGTGTTTTCTTTCTTCCGATTATCCTGGCCTGAACATCGACTATATGAATTAGCACTATGCTTAAACCTATGTCGTATTTTCATGGTCTAGTTCAGATGGCTGTACTTTACGAGATTGGCGCTCTTTGTTCTAGCTGCAGACAGCATCGGTTTTGGTGCGACTGAAATTTAGACATGACTATAATGGACTAAAACACAACCCGAGAGAGATGCCCCTATGACCTCTTGCGGTTATGGAAAAGGCATGACACACAATGATAGATGTCATCCCCCCTCTGCTGCCTTGTTACCTGTTTATGGGAAAGGCTTTGAGAGTAAACCCCAAGAAAAAATCCACATCCTGTGCTATTTCCAGTCGTCTCGATATAATCTTGCTACTGGCCAAATGTAGTTCAGGACCTGTGTTTTTTTGGTTTTTTTTTGCGTTCACCTTATTTCTCTAATCCATTGCACTGTGGTTTTTATTTTGCGCCCGTTGGCCCAGTGCATCCAACTTCAGCATGCATTTTATGTAAGGGTTTGCTTTCGCCTGCATTTTCTAAGGGTTTGCTTCCCCAGGGTAACGGTCGGTACTTTGATGGGGATCGAACCCAGCACCTTCCGGTTGTGAGCCAAGTCAATTAACCACTAACCCACACCGTCCCTAGGACCAGAGTGAGGTTGACAAAAAGCACAGTTTCTTCCACACTTAAATTCAAATCACAGCGCAAGTCACCCATTTCAGCGGACAAAGCAAGAAAAAAGGCTGTCCATTCGGCTGAACAAAGAGAGTGGTCTTGATCACATGTGATGGACGAACATCATACAGCATAGTCTCTCATTTTTGTTGTTGTTTGTTTGCAGGCTTCAAAAGTTTCTGGAGTGATGTTGAAATGATGATCGGAGACACAAAAAAGTTGTACTGGAAGGCATGTTGGACCGTCATTTCTCCTCTGGTTATATTGGTAAGTGATACATCTGATTTTGTGTTTGCTGTGTGCTTTTTCTTCATATTACAGTAAAATCTTGATTACCCAGAATGATGGGGACAACAATTGCAGTTGATAAAATTCTGGTAAGTCACTTATTAAAACAAAACTATAATGTTGCATTTATTTCCAGGTTTGTCAGAAAGATTTATAGGCCAAAGATTTATAGGCCAAAGATTTATAGGCCAAAGATTTATAGGCCAAAGAAATAAAGGCCACTTAACCCAACAGCTCAGTCAAAGAGCTTGGTATGAAAATAAACACATTGAGGACAAAGACAATGATAATAAACAAGCAGGATAGACAAATGAATATAATCATTAATGGAGAAATAATCAAACAAGTTTACATATATAAAGCAAACTATAACAGAAGATGCCTACAACCAGATGGAAATTACGATAAGGATTGTATTCATAATTCTCATCAACCCACCAATCCCTCTTACCTCTAAAACCTGCCCTCTTCCATCTCTTCCACCACGTCGCTCACTCCCTGTCCATCTCCTCACTTCTTGACTCAGATTGCTGGACCATTTGTATAAGAGACAAGTGGTTAACCTTTACAAGACCACACAAAAAGTTCACGCAATTTTCATTACAGCTGCACTATTTTCTGTACCTCACATTTGACTCTGGTTGTTGACTTTGAGAGCATATAACCTTTTTGTTTGGTGGTCTTTAGATATGATTAAGTTGTGTGTGGAGACATAAATAACCAAAGAACTTGCTGTGTTATTGTTTTTGTTGTGTGTGTGGGAGTTTCTGGAATACAAGGACATAAAGGTGAATATTTATAAAACAAAGCAGAAATATTTAGAATCACCAATTAGCGAACGTTGTCCCTCTATATAATCCATTGAAATCACCACAAAGCACTGATACTGTTCTTTTATAAGATCTGCATATTTGTTAGTTTCCACTAGGGACATATTTATTTCATCTACTTAAACAAACTAAACAGATCAACCTCAGAAAGACCTTTTGTAGCAACTTAACTTCACCATTCTCAATAATAGATTGGCGTGAAGAAGATAATAAAGTGTTTCAAATTCATTTTTAATTTAACACAAAAGACTTTTTGCAGTTCAAACCTGTGAAGAAGAAAGTGACGTTTCTAGCAAACAATAACCATGATTTCAGTTTATTTCTATGGTAGACAGGTTGTCTATACATGATTAAAGCACTTTGGCGTGACTTTGGCCACAACGCTGACAATTTTTTCAGTAAAGGTTAATCATGTCAGTATTTGCTAGTAAAAAATTTTCTTTGTGCAACCATATAATCACATGGATATAACTCATCAAGGGAATCACAAAGCCACTTCAAATAAGTTTGCATTGATCTATAAATCTGCCATAGAATGGAATGTTCAGTGGAAATTTAAGCTCAATATATTGTTCCATTTGCGAGTTATGACGTTGTCATACAAATATATATTATTATTCAAATATTCAAACTTTCAGAAATATAGTTTAGATGCTGACATGAAAAGCATGAGATAGACTACCAGTTGTGTCAGGAATGTTGATGTGGTTATTTGAGGGATTAAATTATCTTTGTAAGATGCAATGGGAAAATAACCCATAGGGCTTTACTGAGAAGATTTCATCCAGCCTTAGGACAGAGACTGTGGTGCTCCTACAGGCACTAAGAATGTTCACCAGACCAGATGAACACCCGCCAAATCAGATTGTATTCTTTAAAGATTACAGATCACTACTAGAAGCAATACAAAACACCAGAGGTGAACAAATGCTGCAGGAAATTAGATCAGAGCTCAACAAAATCCAAAGATTCTCAACAGTTGCTTTTCATTGGCTTCCCTCCCATAATGGAATCACAGAGAATGAGAGATCTAATGGCCTTTTTAAAGCAAGTGGCAAGATGGAGCACCTAATGCATGTAGTGTCCTACCAGGAAGCAAAAAACTATCATCCACAATCAGTACAACTCAAAATGGAAGAAAGACATGAAAGTGAGCAATAGACCTGACCCAATCCACCAGCTCCACAGACATCAACAAACCACCATCTTTTGCCTGAGAACTGCCCACTGCAGATTATTGGGTCACCTACATCACCTCAAGATATTACACACAAATGACTGCCTCTGTGGAGTCTAGACCACTGAACACATCCTACAAGACTGTCCAATACACAGAGACCTAAGATGCCAAACCTGGCTAGAGGGAGCCGAGGTGATGCAGAAGCTGTGGGGTTGCCATCTGGATCTGGAGGGGACTGTTGACTTTGTACCTAGTGATGGGACTACAGATCTAGCATGACAAAAAAGCCTGAACGCAGAAGAAAGAAGAAGGGTTAAATGTATGGTGATGAGAGAATGGCGATGACAGGTAATTGGTTCTAACACCGAATTGAAGATTTTCAGCTAAAATGTGAAATTCATGCTGTTGAATGGCTCTGAGAACTAACTACCAAGCACTTGACAAAGAAGGTACAGACTTACTTTCTTTAATGATTGTCTGTGCCAGATTGAATGACTGAGCTGTTACAGTAAGGTTGTTAATATCGATATAATAACCAGAACTGGGAAACATTTGAGTTTGTAATGGCCCTGGATAGGACACACATTAAGGCATCTTCCTCATAATTTTACAAGACAGTCTTTGTTTTGGGTTCCAAATGGCAAGATAACAAAAGGCAGACCGTGGCATATGTGCAAGAGAGAACTCAAATCAAACATTAGGAAAACAGGGAAGCCGTGGAATGAGCTGGCACTGTTGGCTCATGATAGGAAGTTTGGCAGTTGTTTGTTGAAGGCCTTTGCTCCTCTTGGAATTTAAAGTTGATTGATTGATTGATCGATTGAATGACCTAGGTGTTATAATAGATCATACATGTAAGGTGTGAGAGCAAGTCCAGGGGGCTCTGAAAAAGGCCATTACACATCGAAGCAAGGAAGTGATAGTCAAACTATATAAATCATTGGTGAAATCTAAATTGGAGTACTGTATTCAGGGTAGAGTCCTTATCATAGAGTAGGTATAGATATGATAGAATGGATACAAAGAAGAGCTACAAAAATGGTTGTGAGATTTCAGAATTATAGTTATGAGGAGAGACTTAGAAAAACTTGTCTGCAGTGTCTAGAAATGATAAGAATATAATACAGGTTTATAAATTAATCAATGGAAAGGATCAATTAGAACAAGGTTTTCACAGTTCAACCGACTACAAGAACTAGAGGTCATAGCTTCAACCGACTACAAGAACTAGAGGTCATAGCTTCAACTGACTACAAGAACTAGAGGTCATAGCTTCAACCGACTACAAGAACTAGAGGTCATAGCTTCAACCGAGTAAAAGAACTAGAGGTCATAGCTTCAAGTTGTTTTAAGGCAGGTCCAGATTAGATATTAGGAAACATTTTTTAATTAAGAGAGGGGTGAATGCTTGGAATGCATTGCCACAGGATGTGGTGGAGGCAGGGTCAGTTAATGCATTCAAGAATAGATTGGATTATCACAGTCATTTTTAATAAAGTGGAATAAACTGGTTATAAACAGACTCTGTGGAGTCTTTTGCCAGTTTTGCCAGAATTATCTTTTTTATAAAAGCAGTCTCTTCATAAAACTTGACTTTTCTTAATTATTTCACAAGGAAGACAAACATGTTATATTAAAGGGAAATGAATGAATAGTAAGAATATGAAGGCCTTGTAGAATTCCATAAAATATTACAAGTAATTGTTAATCATTATATTGTCATTTTTTGTAGTAAAAACTATTTTTCACCCACAAAAATGTCATCAAACCATGATTAACCACTGAAACGTAATGCAGATCGGTCTAGTGTACCTTTAGAATAACAGTAATCCACATATGAATAACATCTACAAGAAAATAATTTTCTGTGGCAATCAAATGGAGTTGATGTGTCAGTAAGTTGCAGGTCTCCATTTTCTCCACATGGTCGACAACACTTTGGCAGCAATCTGGATGAGTTCTGGGTCTCAGTCTTAGTTCTGGGTTTCAGTACCAAATTCCACCACCACTATTGACTAGTAGTGGTGATGGAATTTGGTACTGAAACCCATTTGCTATCATGTTCTCTAGAATTTGCTTTAGAAATATTGCAACTTTGTTTTTCTGTTGATGGTGCAGTCAAACGTTTTTGTCTTTTAGCAGCACTAGCTCCTGGTTGTGACAATGCCCCCTCATCTTCAGCATCAGATTCAGTAGGCTGAGTAGGTTGAATAATATTATAATCTATGTCTAACTGATAACTCGATTCAACATTAGAAAAATGTGAATCTTCATCACTAAATTCATCTATAGTACACAACTCCCTAGCCTTTTCTACAGATAAAAACAACCTACTATTAGAAAATCTTGAAATGCTAGGTTCGCTACACATTTTTGGGATAAACTGACTTGATTGATAACAAATGTTTTCCAACTTTGAATGTCCCCACATTAATCACTTTTACATTTGAAACGTAAATATAATAGTTACTTCCCTTACCATGTAATGTCAATTGAAATTTAGAAACACTGACAAAATTAAACAAATTTAGTTCAATGCGCTGTTAATGATATGAGCGTTTTTCTGACATCAAGTGGACACCCGGAAGTACGGCGTTCTTATGATCTTTAAGAGTTAAAACTGATTGAGAGGTTTATATTAGTGCATTGGAATAGAGTTATTTTCGATCTAAAGGATGCATGAGATGAAATGAGGGAATACATGTTGATCAAATCCTTTTTTAAAAAATATTTCTTCCAGTCTACAATTGTCCTGAATGCTGTATTCTACAAAGAGCCTACACACAATGGCCACCCCTTTCCTCAGTGGGGCAGGTCTCTTGGCTGGTTAATAGTCATGTTTCCTGTGTCAACAATCGTCGTGTGGTTCTTCTATTACTACTGCAAGAAGGGGGGTTTCAGGGTAAGTACATTCAGTCAGAGATCCAAGATGTTTTATTTGAAGTTTGTAACTACTAAAATGAAAATCATGAGCCAGAATTAGGACACTGTTTTCCGTGTGGATTCAGAGACCCTTTGCTGGAAGAACAGCTGATTAACTTTTTTGATCTCCAGGAAAATGAGTTTTCCCACTTAATAGGTTTGAGACTATACCTGCAATTTGAGTTCGAATTTTGAGATGCTTTCTGGTTTTGGAGCTCATAAGACCCAAGGTGTACTTTTATCACTCTTGCCATTTCCTGCCACCTACAGTCTACTGGCACATTGTGTGTATGTGCGACAAGGGCTTTTGCCATTAGTATAGAGACATGTAGGATCTTCATATCCTGGATCGGATGGTATAAACCTTGGGTCTAGCACCAGCTAATACAACTGGGTCTTCCCCCAGCTTATTGCCTTACATAATTCCAAATAATGAATGCAGGTCAAGATCATTTGGTCTATTTATGGCGTTTGCAATGCAACAAGTTGAAGAGTCCTCTACCCTATAGGGATTCATTTACTATTTCCCCCGTAATTGGGACTGGTCTTGTTGGTCATTCACATGTCCTTACACTACAGCTGGGTCTTGTGAATCACCTCTTTGATTGCAAGTCTGATTGATCATTTGATTCATGATCTTTGAATGAATTGATGGTTGCCAGAGCATTTATTACATGTCAGTGAGTTCTGGATCACATCTCTGAGGCTTTGAAATCAGACAGAAGGTGGGTGCAGCATCATGCATATATCACATGGAAAGACAGATACTAAAATGGTTTAGACACTTGACAAGAATGCAATCAATGGTGCATCTGATGGTCGAAAAATAAATGAAGAAACACAGGAAGATGATCCGTGGATGGCTATCTGTGACTCTTGTAATCAAGGCTAGTTTCCTTCTTCACTGACTTTCTTTGACTAATAGTAAGCCAGGCACCAATTTACAGTTGGGTTAACTTACTTATTTTCCATGTCATACGCACTACAGCACACTTAATTCTTCCATTATTCAGCCACTTGGATTGCCCTATCACTGGCACTCAGTTGTATCATCCATGATACAATTCTCTGGGAGGTTTGGGAAAATTATCAGATGGTCCTGGTCTTGTATTACTCGCATGTTTCATCATCCCTGTATCCCAATCTTTTCAGGTTTTTCCTGTATCGTGATACACCAGGTGAAGTCTATTTAGTGACTTCCATGTTGTTTAGGGCAGATGTCCAAGCGCAAGTTCCTCCCGTAACTCAATCAAAGGGACTTGTGCCAGCTGTTTCCAACTTTCAATGAGTCATTTTCCTGGACTAGTCAGTAGGGGCTGGGTTGACTGTAAGAAACTTTGTATTGACTTTAGTTTTCTGTGCTGCACTGATGTTGGAACATAGAGTGTCTTAGTCCTTTACCTGTTTCTCTCTTTCTATCTCTGACGTGGCAGTTCCTTCTATTTCTGGTGGAGCTATGCCGATTATGGGGTAAATTTTTTCAGTTGGTGTAGGTTTTAGGCATCCAGTAACTATATGGCCTGTCTTATTTATTGATGTATCTATATGTTTGACATGTGCAGAGTTCTTCCAGACTGGCGCGGCGTACTCAGCTACAGAGAAACACAGAGCGAGTGCTGATGATTTGAGGACATCTGACTTTGCTCCTCATTTTGTGCCAGTCAGTTTTCGTATGATACTATTTCTCACGTGTATTTTCTGTTTTGTTCAATGTGCGGCATAGGATAGCGTGCTGTCCAACTTTACTCCCAAGTATTTGGGTTAACTGAAGTGGATCTATAAAGGAAATTGAATTGGGCCAATGATGCAATGAATGAGCCAGCCACTGGTAACTGGCTGCTTGCGTCAGGGCCAGCACATCAGAACTGACCAATGTCCTATTTCACTTTAAAGTGGCAGCCCTGAAAATAGACTGCTCCCTTGCAGTCTAACTGAGAGAACAGGGATTGAAGGCAAATCTGGTCCCAAACAGGGCATGCTGAAACCAGATGTGTAGGATTAAAGGTGCAGATTGCAGACATCACAACCTCGCTGTAAACTGTGAGAAAACAAAACATCTTTTTCAGCATGAACACAGCTTATGAATAAGACTGTACCTCTGCCATAACAAGCAATGGCTCTACTATTCGGCTGACCAGAGGACATAGCTGAGGCACTGGATATGGATGGCATCATTCATTGACCATATGTTGGAGGATAGCATTAAAATTGATGAATTGGTGAGTCACAGACTTCAGAAGTTGGACATTGAATGTAGGTCAGATACCAAATGTATGTCAGCCCTCAAATGTGGGTCAGGCATAAAATCAATGTGAGATATCAAATATAGGTCATGCATTCAATGTAGGTAGGATTTCAAATCCAAGGTCAGACATCAAATCAAGTTCAGACATAAAATGTAGGTCAGATAGCAAATGCAAGTCAGGCACCAAATGTAGGTCAGACACTAAATGCAGGTCAGACATTAAATGTAGATCAGACATTAAAGCCAAGACAATCTCTCTTTTTGTATACTTTTCATTTATTGTCTATATTTATTTGGAATGACCTTGCAGCCTCATGAGCTAACACTGACCAATGAATCATATTTGGCCCAGGACAGATGACTTAAGATCCTGATGATGCTCAATGTCATAAGTGGATGGAAAACTAGCTAACTATTCTTTATAACGTATAAAGATGTTGTTGATAAAATTCCTGTCACTGATTTCGCTGTTTTTGTGTTTCAGCTTCTAAGGATGCGCAGTATGCCATTACCGCACTGGGGTCCAGCTCTGGCCAATGACAGAAAAGACAGATACTCGCCTGAACGAATGAGTCAACAAAACTTTGGTACACTGGAGTACCAGGTAGGAGACAAAATCTACCGCAGCCACTTAGACGTTCACGAAGTCGTTCGTCTCTTAGCTGGAAGTTCTCAGACAATCAACACCTTACATTCCCAACAAGTGTCTCGTTGTCCTTCAACAGCAACTCTGGGAATGAATCCACCATTACCCCATGGGTATGGGACTCCTCAAAGCCAGACTCCAAGTCAAACCCCCGCAGGGTCTGTTTGGGGCAGCAAGACATCAATGCAGTGAGAGCATAGTTAAGCTGTAGTATGGAGGGATGTATGTTGTAGTGTTTAAATTTCTGCATGATTTCAAATGTACATTTAAAACAAAAGTAAGATACTTGATTTTCTCTCAGGAAGTGCTTTACTAATTTGTAAACAGGTACACAGTAATAACAAAATTATTTAACTCTTATTAGGGTTTATCACAGACTGGTTGCCACACAATCAAAACTTTATCACAGACTGGTTGCCACACAATCAGAACTTTATCACAGACTGGTTGCCACACAATCAGAACTTTATCACAGACTGGTTGCCACACAATCAAAATGATAATCACTCCAGGAAATAAACAAAAAGACATTCTTACTTCTCTCCTTAATTCAAGCTGTAAATGGTTGTTCTTATTGTTAATGCAAATTGTACTTGAGTTAGGGATTCTTGATGACTTTTTTCTGGGGGGCGGGTTGCAGTGGTTCTCCTATTATCTTGAGATGTATTTGAGAAAGTTACCTGGGGTCCTCAAAGCTGTAGTGTAATGTGAGACTCCCCAGTAAGCTCATCATTTTAGGGATTACTGTGTCGATCTCCACCTTGTTAGCCACACTGCAAACGAAACAGCCTGTTTCCAGGAAGAGCTGTGTGGAAGTAAGGTGGTCATGGTGAGCATATTTCACCTGTCTCTGATTAACATAGTCTGGTCAGTATGTTTCACCTTCTCTGACTAGTCTGATCAGTATATTTCACTTTTCCTGACTAACATAGTCTGATCAGTATGTTTCACCTGACCCTGACAACCATAGTCTGGTCAGTATGTTTCACCTTCCCTGACTAACATAGTCTGATCAGTATGTTTCACCTGACCCTGACAACCATAGTCTGGTCAGTATGTTTCACCTTCCCTGACTAACATAGTCTGATCAGTATGTTTCACCTGACCCTGACAACCATAGTCTGATCAGTATGTTTTACCTGACATTGACTAACATAGCCTGATCAGTATGTCTTGAATGACATTCTCCCATGTTTCCAGAGAGAACTGCATAGAAGTGAGGGGGTCTTGGTCAGTATGTTTCACTTGACCCTCACTAACATAAACTGATCAGTTTATTTCCCCGACAATCTCTCAAATTTCCAACTATAATTGTCTGTTATCAGATTCTTATTATATATTACAGTCAAGGCACAATGCAGACTATTTTGTGCCCTAAGTAACGCTAAGTAATTGCATCTTTTCTAAAAAATTGTCAACTTTGATTTGCCAAAAACATGTTTTGTAGATGAAATTAATAACGCAAAAGTTTAAACCGCAAAATTTATTTTCAATTGAAAGAATAGGTAACACATAATTGGAATACATGGAATCCTGGTATTCAAACAGGCATCTTACTGTCTGTTGCCAGGTAGCCAGATGTTTGATTATCTTTCTATAATACAAAAGAAAATGTTTCTGCACACAAATCATTTTGACCTTGAGTGGCACCCAGTAGAGTGCATACCTCTGCCAAGGGCAGTATAATCCTCAACACCACATCAGAACCGTATCTTCTGTATTTATCCTGAAAAGGACGTTGAGACATTATGTTGGAGTTTACAGTGAGGTTGCGATGTCTGTGCCTTTTGGTCGGACACATTCGATTCCAGCTGACATTTTTGGGTTCCGAGTTTGCCTTCCCACTACGATCTGTAACCCTTGGTAAAACTATACTAGTGACTAGTGCAACCTGTTTTAATGCTGCCAAGTGGAGGCAGACTAAGGCTTTGTTCAACTATGGTTTGCATACCCTGATTCAAGGAACCAGCTATGAGTAGCTGGCTGCTGACTGCTGCATTTTGGCTCCCAAAATCTGACTTTGTGTGCCTTTTCCTTTGAAAATATTGTCACTAATTCAATCAGATCAAATGTTCATTTCTGTTCATGTTTAACTGATATAGTTGGCAATTCAACTAGTCTCTTTTGCAACATTTTTGAGAATTCAAGATATGTAAGTTTGTTGTATAAGATTGAAATTTTGGAAACTACTTTCACTACTGATTACTGATACTGAAAGTGTGAGAAGAATTCTTATGATAGTTCAAACATTAGGTTGGTACATTATTCAGTTATTTTGTTTTAGTATCTTCTTCTTCAGTGTTCATCTGAAAGGACATTGTGATGTTGTAGTTTAGAGTGAGGCTGTGATATTTGCACCTTTCAGCCAGACACATCTGATTTCAGCTGGCTTTTTTGGATACTGGGTTTACTTTCCAACTGCGATCGCTATCCCTTGGTCAGATTCTAGTAGTGACTAGTACAGCCGGACTGTTCACAATTTACGCACACCCAGAACGAATGTTCCTGCTGCATTCAACATATATACACACACACTGATATTATACACACTAGCCTGACTGTGCAGGGTCTTGAACCTTTACTAGCCTGACTGTGCAGGGTCTTGAACCTTTACTAGCCTGACTGTGCAGGGTCTTGAACCTTTACTAGCCTGACTGTGCAGGGTCTTGAACCTTTACTAGCCTGACTGTGCAGGGTCTTGAACCTTTACTAGCCTGACTGTGCAGGATCTTGAACCTTTACTAGCCTGACTGTGCAGGATCTTGAACCTTTACTAGCCTGACTGTGCAGGGTCTTGAACCTTTACTAGCCTGACTGTGCAGGGTCTTGAACCTGAACTGAGTTGTTAAACTGTTCCTACCATTGCTTGAGACAAAAGAGGGCATCACCTCATCGTTAGTAGATTTAGTTTCACTTTCAGCGTTCAACTTAGATCTAAGACTAAATAAAGAAATTGAAATGTCGCTATCAGAACAATCTATATCTTCATCATCATTACCGTCAGCAATAAAATAATCTATCTATTACCAAGCTTGTACTGTAGAAACTCTAGTTTGTCTGACTGAAGGGGCATGGGCTAAATTCATCATAGCTGCCCACCCTCCACCAATTTTTTAAACAAAATAAACATTTTTTTCAATTAAACCCACACTAACTCTTTCTGAAATGAAAAGTATAAATTCTGAACTACTATCAAGAATCAAAGCAACAAATTTAGGAGAACTAGGAATGGGAAAATATTTGATTTTATGAACATGGTCGCAAAAGTCGATACATCAGCTTCTGGGTTTTCTGAAAAACTCTGGAATCAAATACATCGACGAGTGGAAGTGAAAGAGTTACGTTAAACCATTAATGGAAATACTCAGTTTTAGTCTTTAGCAAACATCTTGGTATAACTTAAGTGTGATTTGAGACAAAGTTGAAGACTCTGAAACTGACAGCTCTACGAGAGGCCCCAGAAAGTTTGAAGTGAATAAGTTAAATTGTAGAAAAAATTTATTTTTATTTTTATCTTGCCACACATTCATTGAATGTCTGAATAGCCAAGGGGTTAGCATGCTTGCATCTCATTGCAAAATGAATAATAAGTTTGACTGCTGGTATCAACATGCTCTAGATTACCAAGGTGTAAATGAATATCTGTCATAGAGAAGGTAGGGAACTCGCTAATCCACCTACAAAAAAAATGTGCTAACAGTGATGGTTCTAGCACGTTATCCATAACAGCATTGTCTACTATGAGGGCTATGTTTACTTCCTTCTGTGTTGTTAAGCCATGGACAAAAAAGCAAGTTTCTATATGCGTAATTATCATATACATTTAAATCATAGATCTAACGAGAGAGTGGTCAACATTCAGCCATCTTAATCTCATGGACAGGGTCATTCGATGCGACAGACCCTGGTCACCTAAGCATGCTATTGTTGTTGTTGTTAGTCTCAGGAAACGAGATTGAAACTCCTGTAAAATGAAGAATATTTCTATCAGTGTATGTGTGTGTGTTGAATAGAGAGGTCAAATAAAAAGCTGTCCTGTAAATTGTGTTGTGGATGGGGCTGCAGCAACAATTGGCTGCTTATCTGAAGCCCTATAAATTGCCACTAATAAACTTCAGCAATGGGATAAACACTCTAATTATATGAGGGAGCTTCAAATAAAAACCTTAAAAATATCTTTTTCTTCAAATTTTATTAATTTAAAGTGGCTCACAAACATATCATTTTTGTAATGCAGATTTCAGTGCCTACAAAGTGCATGGATTACTGTGGACAAAAATATTTTTGTTGTGTGTGCAGCCACTCGGGTACCACGTTGTTTCTGAAGTCAGCTGCCGTGGCATGAGTAGATGCTCACAATGAGTAGATTTACTCTTTTGTGCCTCTAAAAAGGACGTTAAGTAGCAGGGTGCATTAGCTTTGCTCAC
This sequence comes from Ariolimax columbianus, assembly GCA_036924085.1. Classification (NCBI taxonomy): domain Eukaryota; kingdom Metazoa; phylum Mollusca; class Gastropoda; order Stylommatophora; family Arionidae; genus Ariolimax; species Ariolimax columbianus. The sequence goes on from JAVGWX010000004.1 coordinate 66,033,738, forward strand.
ATTCCAAGTGTGCTCATGAAGGTCGACCAGGGTCCTCCAGGCGGTTGTGCTATGTTTGACTTCAACTGCGTGTCACTCACTACTACGGGGATCACGTCGATCCCTCAACTTGTTAGCCAGGCTGCCGGGAAAACAGCCCGTTTCCAGGGAGGACTGCAGGGAAGAAGTCAAGGTAAAGGTCTTGGCAAGTATGTTTTACCTGACCCTGACTAACATGTCTGATCAGTATTTTGCCTGACCAGACATTAGTCTTCCTCCTCCATGTGATGCGCTAAATCTTGCAGTTATTTCATTTACAATCACTCAGTGATTTTTCATGGTGGTGTGTTCAGCGACTGCAATCAACTCTGGTGTCACTAAAACGTGTGTTTGTTTCAGTCAAAAACAGTCTATCACAGAACTCTCAGTGTTTGTAATTTCCTAATAGACTCATACACTTGCTAGAGTGGCAGTCATGAACCGCTGTAGTGAACCTCCATTGTTCGATGAATTTTATTAGGTTTCACCCCTTCCCTACTTGCAAAACAAATAACAGAGTTCTGCTCCTCTTTTGTGGATGTCATAAGGGAGACTGTCATCTTTAAACCACCAATATAACTAAACATCTTTATTCTGGTTGAGAAGACTCTGCGGAGTCTGTATATACTCAGTTTCATTTACCTCTCCTTGCCCTAAAAGCTATGCACATCCAATCTATTCTTTAATGCATTAATTGTCCCTGCCTGTACTACTTTCAGGTGGCAATGCATTCCAACCATTCACTACTCTCTAACTAAAAAAATATTTCCTAATATCTGATCTAAACCTTTTCTTTAGTTAATTTGTAGCTATGCCTTCTTGTTCTTGTAGGTGTTTGTATTTTGAAAAAAACTTGTTATAGTCTAATATGACATCACAGGGCTCATACACACTTGTCATAAAACCAGCAGGCCACTTTTGATGTCCTTAGCAACAATACTGCCAACTTACATAACAATGGCACAGTGTTTCTAATTTTTATTGCAGTTTAAACATTTTTATTTGAAGCTCGCTTGTAGTTATTTAAATAAAATATAAATTTATGCGCAAAAAGTATTTCAGATTAACAATTAATTTAGGCTAAAAATGGAATGTGAACAATGATTATAACTGACCGCAGCCAGCTCTAAATTTTAGAAATGTGGTAATTAAGAAAGGTGGAGGTCTCTTTTGTGCTCGAGAAGAAGTCAAATATATTTCTGACCTGGATGGGGAAGGAAAGCCACAGATCCCTGAGCTCATTAAGCTAGAATCCCCAAGAGCTAATTGCTCAGGGCAGACGATTAACAAAAAGAAGAAAAAAGGTGGACCAAGTAAAAAGAAAAATAATGGAATCCAAAACCAGAAAGTGGGTCATTATCATAAAACACAGCTTCTGCATTCTCAAATGGAATAGCCTCTGAGAAGATGGAGGGCCTTACTGGAACCAGATAAAAAATAAGTGTGTAGAATAGTCTGGCTTTCTCTCTCGCAAAGCTCTACACCCCACGAAACAAGAAGAGCGACTACGGAATTAAGTACCAAGTATGAAATATGATCCAGTTATACTCTTATCTGCATTAGTCTTAGATCACTGTGTTAGACAAATATGTACATAATGTAGAAATAGTAATCAATTGTTATTATTGTTTCATACTAACTTGTACATTTTCGTACTTTTGAGATTGAGACGACCAAAAGCTGCACTTGATGTACATAGTGTCCACAAATTTGTGCCTGTTTACTTTGATTATCTTGTGAAGACTTGATATTAGAGAACATAGATCTTTAGCAGGTAAAGCCGTACTAGATATTTGAATTTGCTTGTCTTTTCAGTTCAGTATGACTATCAGGCATGTTGTGGAGCTGACGTTACTTATCTTTGGTTGCGTAGATTGTTGTAAGCCCATGTTGTTGTGGTATTTCTGCGATATCATTTATCCATCTTCCCTGCGGGAAGCTGCAGTTTCTACTCTTGAGCCAAGTGTGTTGTGTTGGCTGTTGTAAGCCTGTTTTGTTGTAGAATTTCTGTATGTCATCTTTTTAAATTCCTTGTGGGGAGCTGAAGTTTTCTCACTTAGGCCAAGTATGTTCCGTAGGTTGTTGTAAATCCATTTTGTTGTACAATTCCTGTTATATCATCTATCCATTTACATCATGGTCTTCCTTATGTCCTATAGCCAGATTTTCTATTGTTATTCAGGGGTAGTTCTTCATCATTACCTAATCTACCTTGTTGCTCCAGATAGTGGAGTATAGGTGCCACACTGTATTCAGTTTACCCTGCCCAGCTTAAATGGAATCCTCGGTGAATGCTTGGAATGCATTGCCACAGAAAGTAATAGAAGCAGGGACAATTAATGGATTTAAAAATAGATTGGATGTGCTTAGCCTTTAGAGCAATGAAATGTAAATGAAACTGGTTGTATACAGACTCTGCAGAGTCTTCTAAACCAGTATAAAGACATTAAGTTAAGTTAATCCATCTGTTTGCAGTGCAATTTCAGAAGCAATGATTCTTATTTAATGAGTTTGCAAACCCAAGTGTCAATAGGGGTAGTTGGTTGGATTACATTCTTCTTTGGTGTTAACTCTGAAAAGAACCTTCACACATCACAACAGCCACATTTACTTTCCCAGATTATTCTGGTACCCAATTTTTTAGGCTGGGTCGACCCCAGAAGCCGTTTTGCAATTGGAAAAATCCCGCATCAACTGGGTACCAAACTCTGATCGCTTAGCTGGAAATCCACTAACTAGCCACCGCGTTACGTAGGCAATAAATTAAACTCAACCTCATAAAATGAGGTAACATTTCATCCCTTCTGGTTTATCTTCCCTTACTTAATAGAATGTATTGCCTAACACTCCATCATCATCGGTGATGTTTGTCCATCACATGTGATGAAGACCTTTCTCTTTGTTCAGCCATGTGGACAGTCTTTTCTCTTGCTGTCCGTTGAAATGGGTGATTTGTACGGTGATTTTGATTAAAGTGAGGAAGAAACTATATGTTTTTTTGTCAACCTCACTCTCTGGTCCTGAACTAGCTTGTCTGTAATCTGTTAGAGGAACTGGGACAAGTAGTGCAGTAAGAAGTCTATTTCAGTATTTGTCTGTAATCTGTAACACTTGTATTCTTCTTCTTCTTCATCTTCGTACGCTGTCAGACGTCAACCTGTATTTCTTCGAAAAAAGCAGCGGTCATCCTGAGGCTGTCGACACTGCCATAGAGCTTGTCTAGTGTTGCCACTGGTGATGGCCACATGTGCTTTCTCTGGTCCTCGTATTTCGGGCAGTTTTGCAGCAAATGTTCAGCGGTCATTTTTCTGGTACCACACCTGCATTCGTCAGTGCCACCTATATTCAGTTTATTGAATAGGTGGTACCTCAGTCTGTGGTGGCCTGTGTGGAGTTGAAGACCACGACCTGCTCTGTTCTGTTCAATTGGTAATAGGCATCATTTTTTGTTTAGCCAGTATGTTCTGTTTCCCATTTGGCCATGTATCTGGCTCTAATAAGCCTTTTGGACTCTTCGTAGGTCACACTAGAATCTAGTTGTGGTAATCTTGCACCTTCTTTTGCCAGTCTATCTGCCTCTTTGTTGCCTTGGATGTTACAATGGGATGGAACCCACTGTACCACTACTCTTTTTGGTGCGGTCTGCTGGCATAGTTGACAGAGTACTGCTCTTAAATCATTAAGTTCAGTATTTTTCTAGCTTTTTAGTGCTGTGACTACGGCCAGGGCATCTATAAACAGGACTATCTGGCTTTCATTTCTTTCACCTGTCAGCATTGCTTCTGCTGCAGCCCTCAGTGCCTCTTCCTGCGCTCTGAAATTGCTTGTGTATTTTCCAGTTGCCACTGACAGTAACACTTGTATTCAATTGGGCATAACAAGAATCTGATGTCAGATAGCCAAATGTTGTTTAATCTCATTTCAGTATTTTGCCTTAGTTAGGCTAAAGGTTTTTCTTAGACGATCTTTCCATTTCAAGAGTGGATGCTTAATAAGGTGATGTGATACAGGTGTATAAGATAATCAACGGAAAGGATAAATTAGACTATAACAAGTTTTTCAAAGTACAGCCACCTACAAGAACAAGAGGGCACAGCCACAAATTAAAAAGAGAAAGATGCAGATTGGACACCGGGAAATATTTTTTTAGTCAGAGTGGTGAATGCTTGAAATGCATTGCCACATGTAATAATGGAGGCAGGGTCAATTAATGCATTCAAGAATAGTTTTGATGTGGATAGGTATTTTTAGATCAAGCTAATGTAAAAAGAAACTGGTTGTATACAGACTCTGCAGAGTTTTCTAAACTAGTTTAATGACATTAAGTGAAAGTTGTTGGGCCGCAACATCATTAGATTTCAAGTCCATCTTTTGCTGAACTATGGGTTAGATACAAATTAAGCTCAGTAATCCTGCTGTTATCGTTTGTGAAATCTCATAACTCATTATGTGGAAGTTCGTAATTCCTTGTCCAAAGAAATGCGTCTTATAATACTAACCAAAGGCTTTACAAGGACCATTTCTATATCTCAAGAGCGAACGCTAAAAGTTGTAGGACCACAAGAACATCACTTTTCATGTCCATCTGTTGTGACAATGTAATTTCCCATCTGTTGTGACAATGTAATTTCCCATCTGCTGAAGTATGGTTTGATATACCTAAGGCTGAACCATTTTGTTGTAATCATACATGGAATCTCATGATTTTTATACGTGTGAGTTCATAATTTCTTGACCCAGGGATATGTATGAATTCACATTTTTGACGGGATGACTTTCCATCCGCAGTTTATCTTGTGAGTAAAAAGTGTTCAGTATGCACTGGGCTTTCTATTATTATATTTTCGTTAATATACCTTTTTTTTGTAATGTACATTTTTCTGGATATCATGTATGCTATAACTGATGAGGTGTGCACTAACTATGCCTGGATGAAAATATTCATAGTATACATTCCATTCATTGATCATTTTTGTATGTAGGAAATATCGCCAATAGCATTTGTTCATACTATTTGATAACAAACAAGGCAACAATCAAAAAGATACCGACTTCCAAAAGGGCGTGTTTGCACAGAATAGAAGGATTGAGATTGTATGATAAGATCAGGATAAGTGGGCTAGTTAGCATCTGTCACATGGAGGTTCGTGGTTTGAACCCGGATTGCCTATTACTTTACTTTCTTTTCTGTTTTCTTATGTGTGTGTTTCCGAATGTTTATAATTCACTTGTCTTTGTGATTGTTGTCACAAAAAATGTGTTTGTGATAAGATCACTTTTGTGGAACTGTTGTTAGAACCACTACAACAGTGGAGCATGATATGATGAGAAGATATTATCATTTGATAGTCCCAGTTTTATTATCCTCAGTGTAAGAGGAAAACTCACTCACACAGGGAGAACAGAGCTTGAGGTAGGCATAATGGTCTGCTGAAGACAGATGTGTCGAACCGAAAGGTGCAAATATCGCAGTCAAGCTGTAAACTAGCGACACAACGCATTCCATTCTCCGGACTATATCCTGCTACTTGCAAAGCCCTGTTCAGGGCTTGATAGCCGGAGATTGAGAATAAATGCAGCAGAAGAGGGCGGCAAAATGAATATTGTAAAGATGTGTAAAGAGTGGAGAACTGAGCGGTGTGGAAGTCGGTTTTTGGCTACATGGACACGAAATCCTCAGCAAAATATGTTGTTTTTTTCAATTGGATGTAAAATAAACACCTAGTCTGTACAGTGCATGATGAATGCAGATGTTGTTGTTGAATGCTGTGATGAGTAAGTTACTCTTTTGTTGCGCCCTGATAAGGGCATTATATGGTGGGGTACAGCAGCTTTCCTCACATCTCAAGTGTGCTGATGAAAGGGGACTGGGATTTTTGAGATGGCTGTGCTATGCTTGTCTTCGTCTTCATGTCGTTCACTACTACAGGGATCATGTGAATTTTCCACCTCGTTAGCTTAGCCAGACTGTTATGAAACAGTCTATTTCTAGGGAGAACTGCATGGAAGTGAGTGTGTTGGCTAATATTTTCACCTGATCCTAACATAGGTGGTTGTTGAAGTCGAGAGGTAAGGCATGCATCTTTAAAAGTGATGAACGTAAATGGTGAGTGATCGAATCCTGTAAGTTTCAACTGACGCCTGGTTTCAAGGGAGGTAAGACTAGAGTGCCTGCATCCTGAGTTGCCTCCCATCTTCTTGGCAGATAGTGTAGACACTGGTCCAAGATAGCTACAGACGAGAGACCGAGGTTGATGACCAGCACAGTTTCTTACTTACTAAATAATACTTTGCCTGAACAGACATCATTTTTTGTGTGTGTGTGTTTGCCTTATTTCTCAATTCCCCATGGCAGTGTACGTTGCACTACGGTTATATTTTGTGTCTGTCGGCCCAGTGCATCCGACTTCGGCCTGCATTTTATGTAAGGGTCTGCTTCCTTCTGCATTTTCTAAGGGTTTGCTTCCTCTGGGTAATGGCAGGTGCTGTGATGGGGATTGAATCCAGCACCTTCGACTGGTGAGCCATGTCACTTAATCACTATCCCACGCCGTTCCCCCCTAAGCCAAATAAGTCATCAGAAAAGATCTGAGCAATGGAAATAAACAAAACAGTCATATTTGTTTGTAACATTTTTATACATTTTTATTTATATTTTTTTAATGTGTAGGGTAAGAGTTAACGGTACAGGATAGAAGTATTTGACATACATTTGTTGAAGACCTATCTTCCACAAGGAGCTAAAAGAGTTGGATTAATTGACGATTTGAAAAAAATCACTAGAGGCATTCATTCAGATAAATCAAAATGGACCTCTGTAGCCATTAATTTCTTGAGATGAAAATGTATACTCAATAACATAAACCATACCTTTGTGAGGATTACTTCCATAACTTTCTGGTCACACACCATCAACAACCAAAACATACAATGTAACAATACATGGAATCGTAGTATTCAAACAGGCAGCTGCATATCTGCTGCCAGGTAGCCAAAGGCTATCCATAGTTGTTTCTTTGTTTGCGATTTTTTCCTGCTGTTTACTAGACTAGGTCGGTGCTGTATTGACTAAGAACTTCATTATTCTTCTGAATGTTTATGCCCATACGGTGACTAAGAGCCTGTTCTTGTCAATTTTAAACTGTCAAGGGTTCTTTAATGTGCACAGCATGTTCACAGGATCTCTGAGTTTATCGTCAATCTCCGATAGGACTAGGCAACGATTTTTCATCTCTTGAGACATGGGGTCACTTGAAAATTGGGAGATGTGAACACCCACTGTTTTGTTCTTTCATTCTTGGAGGTGGGCATCTTACCTCTCTGCTGTAGTGGTCTCTAAAGTAGCAAAAACGATTACAAAAAACAATAATTTTTCAAGTACTCTGAAAGTATATTTGCAAGGCAAAAGAATACACTTCACTTATTCACTCCTCTTCTACTCCTGTGGGGATGTAGATGTCCTTTTTGGTACTTGCAACTATGTATGCAGACTAACAGGTGATTGGTCTGTTATTTCTTTGTGTTTATGGAAGGCCCCCTCCTTTTTTTGTCTTCATCAATCAAAGCCTGTCTCTCCTCTTGGTGCAAAGTCCATTGGTAACATCCCGCCAGCATGCACAGACCTAGGCTGCTCTTTATGCCTCTCTCCAGGTGTAATTAAATCTTAGTTCCTTCTCACATTTTCTTCTCCATGTATCTTTGAATCTACCCCCCTCCCTCTCTTTTCCCTAGAGGATTCTAGGTAAGAGCCTGTCTGCCTATGTTGAACTGTGCTTTCCTACCCGTGCCAGGCACAATTGGGTAGGGATTTTGTTACCTTTAGAATTATTGCCCAGACAGTGACTAACAGCCTGTTCTCTTCCATTTTCAACTGCCAAGGGTTTTTTAATGTGCACAGCATGTACATGGGATCTCTGAGTTTATCATTCATCTCCGATAGGACTAGGCAGTGATTTCTCTTCCCTTAAGACCAGGGGACATTTGAAACTTGTGGTTTTTGAAACAGCCATCTTTTCATACTTTTTTCATTTCTTGGAAGGTAAGTATCTTACTACCCATTTATAGTGATGCCCCGTATAGACTAAACATAGGCGATAGTTTTTATGTTGGAGATAAATAGCAAACAGTAGTAGTTTCAAACATATAGTTCAGTGACCACACCAAAACAAAAACAAAATAAAACCCATGTTGCGGCCACAAAGTCTTCATCAGGACCTTTTTCAGCAAACAAACGAAAACAAATTAACAAATCAAAACAAAAAACATGGCATGATATATACAAAAAAACCAATGAAAGAAAATATTGAACAATGGAATATAAATGTAACGAGGCAACAAGTAGCAGTGGTGGTAAAATGTGAAAGAACAAATAAGTAAAACAAAACTGTGGCTCTACCAAAGGTAAAAGGTTTATATAATGTATATACGAGGGGGGTAAGAATGAAAACCTTAAAAGTGGGATAGAAATGAGATAAACCATACCTTTGTATTGTAACTTGTTAATATGGTTACTAAGGATACCAAGAGTGTCCTTCTTGTGCCATCACAGTGCAGACGATCAACATAATGTCATAATTGTAGTTAAAAGACGGCTGGCCCGCTATTGACATGCATCAAAGAGGAGCAGTGTTTTGTTATCCGTTTTTTGATGAGCAAAGGAGCGAAACCATTAGAAATTTGTTTGCAAACGAAGTTATAGTATGGTGAAGCATGCCTTTCACTTCAGCAAGTGAATGAATGAAGTAGAAAGTTCAAAACATCACGAGCTTTGTGACAGAGTATTTATGACTGGGCCAGGCACACTGAATAGTGAATCCAGAGTCAATTGCAACCGACGACCGCCTCGTAAAGGAAAATCACCCTCTAGTATCCATCTGATGTCCAGATGTGGACTGATTTCATTCACAGTCAATCTGCTGGGCATAGAGGAGAACTGGTTCATAAATTCCACCATGATCAGAAAATTTAAATACCGGTACTTTGGCCACATCAAAAGACAAAACATTCTTGAGGGAATAGTATTGGGAGGTATAGTGCCGAGCAGAAGAGGCAGAGACAGACAAAGATGGCAAGGAATGCTTGGGCATAACTCTTTATGAGGCTAGAGATTTGGCAAGAGATAGATTTTCATTCGGATGGGCTGTGATGAGAGCGAACTTCTGCAAAGGACATGCAACAAAATGATGATGATGATATCTTCTTATCTTTTTCCTTTTGTTCTACTGCTATTGCTTTCCAGTGTCACAGATAGGAGGTATGCTTAAGCTTCTGGTTTGTCCTCTTGCTTGTGGCCTTGAAACCTTTATGTAATGTGACCTCGGTTCAGGTTGATCATACTGCACCCTCGTCAAATGTCCAAACTACTTAATTTCATGTGATGCAATGTAGTAATTAACTGATGTTGTGGAATTCTGCTGAAAATTTTGTAGTGAATTCTCTTTCATGCTGCACTTCACACACAGCGCATCTTGTAAGTCTCGATTTTACGTTTGTGCCCATCTTACGCACATCAGCAATTGGCTTGTGCCTTTCCGCAGCGGAATATGCAGCCCCAGTCTGGAACAACACCGCTCATGCAATACAAGTTGATACAGCAGTGAACGGGATGGGCAGGATAGTGTCGGGGTGCCTTAAACCCACCCTCACAAACAAAATATATCCCTTAATTGGCATTGCACCACCTGATATAAGAAGAGGTGTAGCTGCGGAAATCGAACGAGGGAAACAGGAAAACGACCCTAGACACCCGATGTGTGGCTATCAGGAACAAGCCACAAGACTTAAACCAAGACACAGTTTCTTAAAATCAACAGAGACCATCCAGACAAGCCCGAAAGGTCGACGCATCGAGAGGTGGCGCGAAACAATGCAGGATCCATGGATAGAGCTCAAAGAAAAGGCTGCGCTTGGACACCACCTGCCTTATGTTGTATGGAAGACAATGAACAGACTTCGGACTGGTGTGTCAAGATGCAGAGTGAGCTTGAAAAAATAAGGATACTCAGATGTCGACACATGTGAATGTGGCGCAGTTCAGGACCAAGATCATCTGATGTCCTGCCCCAACCTCCCTGAAACCTGTGACATGAACAACATGATGGAAGCGAACGACAAGGCAGTTCAAGTTTCTGAAAACTGGACAGATTCCGTGTGACATGTGTTTGGACACGCAAAAGTAAGTAAGTATCTATTAGGCCCTAAGTTTGATACTGATAACTTAATGTAGGAATGATCAGTGTGTTTATCAGCGTCTGTTTAGTGGACATAATTACACTTGGATGTTTCATTATTGGTGTCAGCTGGTAGTGGACCTTGTTTCCCTTCTGAATTAAATATATTTTCTATCTCTCTGTCCAACCTGGCGTCACCAGTGAAGACACTTCCTAGGTACGTTGTTGAATGCCTGCAATGAGTAAGATTACTCTTTTGTGTGCCCTGAAATGGGCATTAAGTCGCACATTGCAATAGCTTTCCTTACATCCAGGCAGTTGTGCTATATATATATAGATTATCCAAAAAACATATTATTTGTTCATGGGGACCTTAGTGTTAAAGTAATTGAAGGCACCTGTTTTTAATCAAGCGATCAACATTTTTGATACCCCATAGAAATCATGTATTCATTTTCGCTTACAGTTTCTGAAAAATGATGTAACTGACCTCCATAGTGAACCTTCCTTAGTCTTACATCATGACTTGCAGGCTACTGCGTTAATATTCTTTGCTCCCTTCTTGGGCCCCGATAACACACCCTGATTTTGATATATAAATTTTAATGATATTTCAACGACCTTAAATAATGATTAGAAATGCATTACAATTAAAATATTTCATCGGAAATTATTCACATTAAAAACTGGCATTTTGTAATGATGAATGTAATCCTAACACAATATGGCGTATTTCAAATGAAATTGGTGGCCTTTAAAAAATATCTGCAATATTTCAATTCAAGTTTTCTGTGTTTTTAAGAAGTTTTCATTTATATGAGATGGTGTCATTTATATACGAAGGGGGAAATTTATATAAGATTTTTTAAGAGTATGTTGATATTTCTAAATGAAAGTGGTGTTAAATATAATGTGGTTTTTCTATAAGCAGGCATAATTTTTAAGTGAAGATGGCATTTTAATAACAATGTGGTATTTATATAAGTGTAAAAGCAATGTTGCATTTATAAATGAAATTGACATTTTGGAAGTAATTGGTATATGAGACTGACGTTTTTAAAACAAAGGGGTATAATTAAATGGGGGTTGCATTTTTAAAACAAATGGTTTAACTATATGAGAGCGTCGTTTTTAAAGCAAGAGGTATATCTAAATGTGGGTAGCATTTTGAAATAAGTGGTAAATCTTAAAGACAGTGTCATTTTTAAAATAAGGTATTTTTTTAGATCCAGGGGAAATTTAAAAAGCAAGGTAGAATTTTAAAAACAAAATAGAAAGAGGTCTAGATGGAAAAAAACATAAAAGACTCCTTAGTAATCTATACTGGGAACAAATTGCCACAGTCAAATCAGGAAAGATATGCTCTCTAAGTGTAAATGTAGAAAGAGGAGTGAGATAAGGATGTCTTTTTAATATCTTTACAGAACAAATGTTCTTCTTCTTCTTCTTCATCGTACGCAGTCAGACAGTAACCATTATTTTTTCGAAAAAAGCAGCCGTCATCCTGAGGCTGTCGACACTTCCATAGAGCTTGTCTAGTGTTGCCACTGGTGATGGCCACATCTGCTCTCTCTGATCCTTGTATGTCGGGCAGTTTTGCAGCAAATGCTCAGCGGTCATTTTGCCGGTACCACACGGGCATTCGTCGGTGCCACCTATCTTCAATTTGTTGAATAGGTGGTACCTCAGTCTATTGTGGCCAGTGCGAAGTCTGAAGACCACGACCTGCTCTTCTCTGTTCAACTGGTAATAGGCATCGTTTTTGGTGTAGCCAGTAGGTTCGGTTTCCCATTTGGTCATGTATCTAGCTCTAATAAGCCGTTTTGACTCTTCGTATGTCATACTAGTATCAGGTTGTGGTAGTTTTGCACCTTCTTTTGCCAGTCTGTCTGCCTCCTCGTTGCCTTGGATGTTGCAGTGAGATGGAACCCACTGCACAACTACTCTTTTTGGTGCGACCTGCTGGCATAGTTGACAAAGTACTGCTCTTAATTCATTAAGTTCAGTATTTTTCTGGCTTTTCAGTGCTGTGACTACGGCCAGTGCATCTGTAAGCAGGACTATGTGGCTTTCATTCCTTTTACTTGTCACCATTTCTTCCACTGCCGCCCTCAGTGCCTCTGCCTCCGCTCTGAAATTGCTTGTGTATTTTCCAGTAGCGAATGACAGTGTTATTTTTCTGCCATTTGGTAGGCTCAGGAATGCTCATGCCCTTCCATTTTGTGTTGTATTTGTTACGGAACCGTCGGTGAATGCATGGGTCCAGTCCATGCTTGGGTAGTTTTCCGTAATGAAACTCAGGGTAGTATCTCTTCTTTCTTTTTCAGACTGGCAGTTTTTGTTTCTAATACCTGGTATATTTTCTACCACCTCTGGAAATATATCCTGCCTCCAGGTAGGTTTTCGTACAGTAGGGATGGACTTTGGTGTGGATTTGTGCGTTCATAGGGTCTTCGTGCATCTTTGCTTTGGGAACAAATGTTCAAACAGATGACAGGAACGCCAGGGGTTGTCATTGGAGACGCGACCATGAATAACCTTAGTTATACAGTTGATACAGTTTTAATGGCACAAAGTGAGCAAGAATTGCAGGAGCTTGTGATAACAATATACAAAAAAAGTCAAGAGTTTGAATTAGACATAAACGTAGAGAAAATAAAGATTAGGAAAAGTGACAAGAAACCAGATATAAATAAAAGATCAACTACTGAAACAGGTACTGGGTTTCTCAAGTCTAAGCCATATAATAGCAGAAGAAGGCAGCTGTAAAGAAGAAACCAGAAAGAGAATAGGTATGGCCAAGATGGTATTCAGCCACATACTGACATCTAAACAGATAAATCATAAATTGAAAATGAGAATTATTAGGTCCTATATATACTTGTCACTACTTTATGACTCAGAAACATGGACACTAAATAACATGTTGGAAAAGAGCAATTAAGCCTTCATAATTTCGGTATATAGAAGATTAGGTTGTATTTATTGGAAAGAGAAGAAAACAAATTTGAAGGTATTGAAAACGTTGAGAATAAAAATAGAGTTAATGACCAAAATTAATGTTAGACGGTTACGTTATTTTGACCATATAACAAGCCATGCCTCCTTATTGAAGACCCTACTAGAGGGTAGGGTTAAAGACAATCATCAAAGATACAGACACTGTTATAAGTAGGCAATAACATCGGGAGATCGACTGGAAAAGCCTGTCAGATTGCACCATTACGGCAAGAAATAGAGTGTACTGGAGATCCATTCTAGCCAACCTTCGATTCGAAAATGGCACTTGAGCTGACATGAACTGAAATTAAGACAGTCATAAAACCATTCACTAGTGCTTCTACTAGTTTCAGTTTCTTTTCCTTTTCAAATCAAAAAGATTTGGGAACCAGCATGCAATGTCCATTTCTGTTTTGGACTGACCTATTTAATTCTGCCAAAGAATCCCCAGTTGTCACTGGCATGGTCATCCACTGTTTTCCAGCATGCCTCTTTTCTATTACCCTGTGGGAGCTAATCAAGGACATGTCTAGGAATATTTTTCAGGTTTTTAAAATAGGATTTTAGCCCATCCATCTCTAATTTGTTTTGTAAATTCCCAAATGTGAACATTAAAATTAACAACACGGACTGCTGTAGTACTACAGTTACCTGTGTCTTCTTGTATGTGTGTGTGTATATATATATAAAATATACATATATATATATATATATATATATATATATATATATATATATATATATATATATATATATGTATTCAATCAAAATTAAAACAATTTATCATAAGACATTAGCCTTTACCTGTCTATATCTGTTGGAGGAAGTTTTTGTCGCTTTAAGTTTCTATAGGATAAATTAGTTAGACCCATTCCCAATCCACCTTAATTGGCTCTTACTATACATTTATGCCTGGCAGTTTGCAGTGTTACGATTCTTTGTTACCCTTTCGAGCTTTGATCAGAACCAAAGATTGTAATAACTAAAATTTTCCCTTTTTGTCCCATGGAGACAGAAGACTGCAAACACTGTTTTTCATCAATACAAAAAATCATATTGATTGACCAGCATGCATTTTTTAAAATGTATTTTTTGCTTGAATGGTTTTTATTGTTCTTGTGTAAGAGTTCTCACCTTTGTAATGTTATCATGTTAATGACACAGTTCTTCATCATTATTATCTTTATTATTTGCCTAGAAGAACATTTCCATGAACAAAGTATGAGAATTTGATACGTCAAACATCCTGTACTGTATGTTGTTGTTCAACAACCCTTTTCAGTCCATGCTAAGTTTGCTGATTTATGTCTTTCCATCTGGGCCAGAATGTCGGAATTCATGCATCATAGTTTCATGCAAAATGAAATTAATTAATATTAAATAAATTGAGCTAAATTTATGATCTTAACAACTTAAGATCACATAATTAAAGTATCTATAACATGGAGAGTTCACAATAAGGATTATATATTATTATGAAGCGTTAAATGACATTAATTCTTTCAGGATATAAAGAAATTACCATGTTTTGTGCAGCGCATTTTCCGTCTGTAGAAAATTTTCATATAGTGCCAAAGTTAAAGGGTCACTGGGTTTTATATTATCATATCATGTGGTAATGTCATATCTGGAAAGAAAGGGTATTGCACGAGCAATAGGAAAGTAAATATTTTATAAAAATATCTCCATTTGAACATCGAGTCCCTCAAGACAAAATGTTATGAAACATGGACAGTTACACAAACATCGAGTCCCTCAAGACAAAATGTTATGAAACATGGATAGTTACCCAAACATTGAGTCCCCCAAGACAAAATGTTATAGAAAGGTCCTCAGAATACAGTTGAATGAAAAAAAAAAGAAGAATACAACATTCAACAAGAGTTGGGCACAGAGGAGAACTGGTTTCTAAATTCCAAAATGGAGACCGCATGGGCTAGTGGTTTAGTGACACAGCTCACAAACCGAAGGTGCTGGGTTACCCCGGGGAACCAAACCCTTTAAAAATGCAGGAGAAAGCAGACCATTACATAAAGTGCATGCCAAAGTTGGATGCATTGGGCAGACAGGCACAAAATAAAAACCATAGTGCAACACACCGCTTTGAGAAATAGAGAAATAAGGTGAACACAAATGGTTGATGGGAAACGTTTTGCAAAGGACATGTTACATGATTAAAAAATTCCAATATACACAGACTTAGTGGACGATCGCAGAGTTTTCTTCAATTTAGAATTTAGTGAGTGGTAAGGTAAATTTATCGTCACCAAAGTTATAAAAAGTGGGCGCCAGGTATAAAATTGTTGAAGAGCCGTACTTTAGTCTAGCCTGGCCTAATCTGCCCACCAAATGTCTTTGGCCCAATGCCCTAACATCCTCAAAATGACACTTGCTGTCTTAAAATTTGTACAATATGTGGTGATTTTGCACAAAACGAAAGTTCTGTGTTTGTTAAACCTCACCTGATATAGTGGTTTCATTTGATACCAAAATGGCATTGCGAAGCAGTTAATGGCTTACAACTAAAACTTACCTTGGTTTAAATTCATGAGACAGCATGGTAAAAATGTCTATAGAAAATAAACGCATTAAAAATGGTGTGCTCAAGTAAGATGAACTGGGTCATTAGGCGCAAAACACAGTACAGTGTTTTGTAAAAAAGAACAATGAAAATAAATCACTTATTACTGCCATATTTCTTGAGGTCTCAGATATCATTGTTCATTGACTGGTTTAAATTTTAATTTGAGAATTCTGAGAGGCCCTCTGTTTCTGGACTGGTATAATGTGTATCATGCTTTCTAACTCCACACTCGCGCTGTCTCCTGTCATTGCTTGTGTTTTAATGGTTAGTAATAGATCATCAGAAGGAAAGCAAGAAATATAACCAGACATATGCTGAATTGGAACCAACAGGGAATTGGGGGGGAATCCAATAAACACATGGTAAAGTAAAGTAGCATGCCAATGCAGTTGGAGTTTCGTGGACAGAACTCGAGAAGGCTGTACAAAATAGAAGCAGATGCAGGGAATCCTTGTGTTCCCTAAGAGAACCAGCCCGCTGATAATGAAGATTATTAATATGTGTCATCCTCCAGTGTAGTCCCTAAGAAGTAAATGAAATCAAAGTTTGTCCTTACATCGTTCAAATAATATGATTTTATCTCCCTGTAATTATTTATTCGCTATTTGCCTCCCATGTCATCCTTTCACAAAATTTACTCTATTTCTAAAATAATTGGGCAGCCTCGTATCAACTGTTTACCTTCCATGTCATCCCCGTACTAAATTTACTATTATAAAAGTAGTTTGGCAGCCTCGTATCAACTATTTATCTCTTTCATCCATTGTACTTAATTGACATTATTAAAGAAAATAAATGAGCAGTCTTGTATCAGCTTAGTGTATTATCTCCCATGCCATCCTTTGTTCTAAATTTACTATATTCTAAAAATAGCTGGGCAGACTCGTTTTCTTTATTGTAGTTTGTTTCTTAGTACCATAATATTGTTGTAGATTTGCAGATGTTTATCATAGATATTGTTGAACAACCTGAAATAAATTGTACATGCTATCTTGGAGTGTTGTATTATCTGTAATTATATATATATACATGGGATCAAGATGCGGAGCAGCGCATGAGCTGCAGTGGTCAGCGACTCATAGCTGGCTGCTAGCGTTAGGGCCAGCGAACCAGAGCTGCCAAGACCCTTCTACACCTCCACGCGGTGATCCTGGATAATAGGCTGCAGTAGGGCAGACTAGCTAAGGAGAAGGGATCGAAGAGGGAATGCTAACCCGGTACTCAAAAAATGATTGCTGAAGTCGGATGTGTTTGACCGAAAGGTGCAATATCGCAGTCAAGCTGTAAACTACGACACAACACATTCTGTTTTCTGGACTACATTCTGCTACTTAAGCCCTTTCAGTGTTTGGTAGCGGGAGATTGAGAATGAACGAAGCCAAGCCAAGCCAAATATAGATTATCTTCATATGGAAGGAAGACCTGTTGCCTGGCACAACTTGAGGACAGCACTCTTGCACAAGAAGGGAGACAAAGAGGATTAGGAAACTTTCGTCCAATTAATCTCCTCCCAGTCACTTACAAGCTGTTTGCAAAATGCATCCTTGCCAGAGTCCACAACAGCCAGGCTTTCGGCATTCCTACAGCACAATGGACCATATTTCAATCTGTTGCCGGCTCATTGAGGCAGCCCAAGAGTTCCAGACACCCTTGATATTCAGTTTCATCGACTATAACAAGGTATTCGACTCGGGACAACAACATTTTGTCTGGTGTTCACTGTTTGTGCAAGGTGTAGATCCTGGTTACCTCAGAGTTCTCACCAACAGTTATATGAAATACACTATCACATTTCGTCCCTCCCAACGTCCAATTGTGGTACCAATTCAAAAGGGGGTCTACCAGGGCGATCCTATCTCACTGAACCTCTTCTCTGCATGTTTGGAATCAGTCAATAGCCGATGCAACTGGGACACCTTTGGTATCCTTATTGACAGCAGACGCCTCAATCGCCCTCGATTTCCCGATGACAATAGTGCTCGGCAGTAGAAGCCAACCAAATGATGTAGCTACTTGATGGAGATGGCAAGAAAGCGGGTGGAGATTAATATCTCGAAGACCAAAGTGTTGAGCAATCGTGTGGCCACTTTTCATGCAGTCTTCCGTGGCAAGGAACGATTAGAGGATGTCAATGAGTACATGTGTCTTGGATGTCTTCTCAATAGGGAGAATAACATGGAACCTTAATTGACAAGACGTCTATTAACACGGTCCTGGATGGTTGCCAACAAGCGTCCCTCTTCAATTCCACTGTACTCCTAGCGATGTACTATGGTGCTGAGACATGGCCACTAACAAAATCAGTAGAAGACAAATTGAGAGTTATCCAGGCCTTTCATTAAGAGACACTTGGTCGGAATCACTCTTCAGAACCAACATATGCAAGGTCTTCACAATTTTGACACACAACGATTGTCCCTGGTGGAGGATGCAGTAATCTATGCATGCAGACAATGCAAAACATAGATGGGCAGGTCACATGTTGCGATGAAACAATGGCCGATGGAGCATAGCGACAGCAGTCTGGTACCACTGAGGTAAGATGAGACAGCGGGGAAGACCTCTAATGCGTTGGCCAGACTCCCTTGATGTACGCTGCAACATTCGTGATGCCTGAAGAGGAGCACTTACCATGCACTAGACTTCTGTGGGGTGGGAGGCTGAGGGGAGGGGATGTGTTGGTGGTGACAATGAAAAGACACTCTAAAAGTTTCTTTGAGTAGTTTCTCCATAGTTGTAGCTACCTAGGAGCTGCTTGATCCGAACCACTCAGCCTGGCCCACTGCCATCACATTTGATGCTCGCATTGCTGACAAAAGAACCATCACAGAGGAACATGAAAAGCGAGCTGCATGAAAGATAGAATGCAAGACTGCCCAACTACAACAGCTGTTCATGTGTGCCCTACGTGCGGTAGAGTTTGTCACGCTCAGATCGAACTGTACAGTCATAGGCGGTCATTTTAACTTAACTTAACGTCTTTATACTGGTTTAGAAGACTCTGCAGAGTCTGTAAACAACCTGTTTCATTTACATCACCTTGCTCCAAAAGCTATGCGCATCCAATTTATTCTTAAATGCATTAATTGTCCCTGCCTTCACTACCTCCCGTGGCAATGCATTCCACGCATTCACCACTCTCTGACTAAACAAATATTTCCTAATATCTAATCTGGACCTCTCTTCAGTTAATTGGTAGCTTTGCTTTCTTGTTCTTGTGGATGGCTGTATTTTGAAAAACTTGTTAAAGTCTAATTTATCCATTCCTCTGATCCTCTTATAAACCTGTATTAAGTCACCTCGAATTCTTCTCTCTTCTAAGACACTGTACGCCAGTTTTTCTGAGTCTTTCCTCCAAACTGTAATTCTGGAATCCCACCATGAGCTTCGTCGCTCTTTTTTGTATTCTATCCAGCATGTTTATATCCCCTCTATGATAAGGACACCACACCTGTACACAGTACTCCAATCTAGGTCTAATTAATGCTTTATACAGTTTGACTATCACTTCCTGAATAATCATGTCTGACGATGTCGCCATCTTCGCTTGTGATGGGCAACTAACTAACTGACTGACTGATTGATTGACTGATTGACTGACTGATTGACTGACTGATTGACTGACTGATTGACTGACAAAACTAATATCTATAAGCTTGCATTTGGGGGCTTCTTCTTCTTTTTGTTGTTGTTGTTCTTCTTCTCGTTCCCTATGTTTTGTTATTATGTATACACATGAAGTCCACTGGAACAGCAAATTAAGTGAAGAAAATGAGGCATCCAACATAACCATACAGGCTCTTACGTGGATTCTTAAAGTAAGAGAAAAATAAACCAAAAAATACACAGAGAAGTGAATGTGAGAAGGAACTAAGATCAAATAATTACACCTGGAGAGAGACAGAAGGAACTAAGATCAAATAATTACACATGGAGAGAGACAGAAGGAACTAAGATCAAATAATTACACCTGGAGAGAGACAGAAGGAACTAAGATCAAATAATTACACCTGGAGAGAGACAGAAGGAACTAAGATCAAATAATTACACCTGGAGAGAGACAGAAGGAACTAAGATCAAATAATTACACCTGGAGAGAGACAGAAGGAACTAAGATCAAATAATTACACCTGGAGAGAGACAGAAGGAACTAAGATCAAATAATTACACCTGGAGAGAGACAGAAGGAACTAAGATCAAATAATTACACCTGGAGAGAGACAGAAGGAACTAAGATAAATAATTACACCTGGAGAGAGACAGAAGGAACTAAGATCAAATAATTACACCTGGAGAGAGACAGAAGGAACTAAGATCAAATAATTACACCTGGAGAGAGACAGAAGGAACTAAGATCAAATAATTACACCTGGAGAGAGACAGAAAAATCAGCACAGGACCGTGTATGCTGACGGAATGTTGTCAATGTCATATGCATTGAGAGGGGGGACGGCGTGGCCTAGTGGATAAGTGGCACGGCTCACAATCCGAAGGTGCTGGGTTCGATCCACATCACAGCACCGGCCGTTACCCCGGGAAAGCAAACCCTTAGAAAATGCAGGAGGAAGCAGACCCTTACATAAAATGCGTGCTGAAGTCGGATGCATTGGGCCGACAGGCGCAAAATAAAAACCACAGTGCAACGCACACCGCCTTGGGGATTAGAGAAATAAGGCGAACGCAAAAAAAAAAATAAATAAATAAATAAATATGCATCGAGAGGAAAGACGGGCTCTGATTGATCGATTGATTGATAAGTGAAGTTCAGTGCTCTGGATAAAGTGGATGTAGCGGAGAGCTCTTTAAGGCTCCAAAACAAGTAGGCGTGGAGGTTCGCCACCGTGGACCAGTGCTCAGAATGCAGATGCCTTAGCATATCACAGTCGTCTAGTATATGTTGGGCTGCCTGTGCTGTATGGACGACGTGGCTAATTTTAGTCGTGTAAGCTGCTATTCAATCTGCTTTGACCTGCTCGCTTGCCCGCATGGACGACGTGGCAATATTTAGTCGTGTAAGTAGCTATTGAATCTGCTTTGACCTGCTTGCATGGACGACGTGGCAATATTTAGTCGTGTAAGTAGCTATTGAATCTGCTTTGACCTGCTTGCATGGACGACGTGGCAATATTTAGTCGTGTAAGTAGCTATTGAATCTGCTTTGACCTGCTCGCATGGACGACGTGGCACATTTTAGTCGTGTAAGTTACTATTCAATCTGCTTTGACCTGCTCATATGCGCGAAATTATCACTTGCTCTGCTCGGTCAAGGAACCGATAGTTTTCTTTCGTTTGGTCGACATTCCTTATGAGTAGTAGTGAAGCGTTAGAATAACTTAACTTAACTTAACGTCTTTATACTGGTTTAGAAGACCCTGCAGAGTCTGTATACAACCAGTTACATTTACATCACCTTGCTCTAAAATCTATGCGCATCCAGTTTATTCTTAAATGCATTAACTGTCCCTGCCTCCACTACCTCCCCTGGCAATGCATTCCAAGCAGACACCACTTTCTGACTAAAATAATATTTCCTAATATCTAACCTGGACCTCTCTTTAGTCAGCTTGTAGCTTTGCCCTCGTGTTATTGTAGGTGGCTGTATTTAAAAAAAAACTTGTTATAGTCTAATTTATCGATTACTCTGATCATCTTATAAACCTGGATTAAGTCATCACGAATTCTTCTCTCTTTGAGACAGGATAGGCTGAGCTATCTCTAACAGGTTTGAAGAATTAGAGAAGACAACCATTTGCATAAAACAGATGGGAAAGAAATTGGAAATTGAAATTGTAGTGGTCATTTTTGTTTAAGCGTAGTGACATGTTAGCAAACGCACGAAGCGGCAAAGTGAATGTATTAGTTACTATTAGAAAGGTAAGCTGATTATGTACAGTCTAACACAGCGTATGAATCAGATCAATTGGTAGCTAGGAGACGGTCATTGCGCGCTACTTTTTCCTCACAGCCAACTAACCCCACATTAGGCCTGCCTTTCCTGTCTGAGCGTGTTAGACTCCAAGCTCTCAAAATGCTTTTCAAATGTTATTTCGGGATCAAGATGCTGAGCAGCGCATGAGCTGCAGTGGTCAGCGACTCATAGCTGACTGCTAGTGTCAGGGCCAGCGAACCAGAGCTGCCAAGACCCTTCTACACCTCCACGTGGTGATCCTAGATAACAGGCTGCAGCAGAACAGAGTGGCTAAGGAGAAGGGATCGAAGAGGGAATGCTAACCCAGTTCTAAAAAAATGCTTGCTGAAGTCAGATATGTTAGACCGAAAGGTGCAATATCGCAGTCAAGCTGTAAACTACGACACAACGCATTCCGTTCTCTGGACTACATTCTGCTACTTAAGCCCTTTCAGTGCTTGGTAGAGGGAGATTGAGAATGAACGAAGCCAAGCCAAATGTTACTTGAGTGCAGTTTAGTTTTGTGATTGCGTTTTGATCACGCGTTAAAGGAGAGGGTGATATATTTTTTTTTTTCAACGGCTACTGAAACTACAAGTATTCACATTCTTCGCCACTTCATCAGATAGGCATTGGGCATGTATGTGTCTGTCCGAAATGCTATGATGTCGATTCTGGCTACTAAATAATGAAGTTAGTCCATCATGTGTGATGAAGACTGCTCACTTTGTTCAGCCATGTGGACGATCTTTTCCTTTTACTCTGTCTGTTGAAATGGGTGACCTGTGCTGTGATTTAGATTAAAGTGAGGAAGTGTATTATGTTTATATCACAATAGCACATATACTGTAAGTACTAAATACTGTTCCAGATATTCACAAAGTGTTGTCACAGATTGAAATTAAAGTCACCCACATAGTGACAGACACACTAAGATTAATCCGGCTTGTCTGAAACCCACAGAAGGCAGGTGAAGTAATCCAGCCAAATTGTGATGATGTGCGCGAGTCAAAGATACAAGTCACAAGAATGTCATCAATGGCAAAGAGAACTGAATAACTAGTCAATCCGACTACTTTTACATAAGAGGTCTTTGCAGAGACGTGAGGCGAATTAAACTTTATCATTTCTGACCGGACCACTAAAAATTAAGGTACATTTAACAGAGTTTCACACAAACAAAGGCATACAATATTTGAACGCAAGCAAGATGTTTATTGTACTTTTAAGATGTTATCACGCCATATTATTTAGATGTTTATAATTATCGATGACTTCATCACAGCTATGCAGACAAAAATAAACTATAACGTATTATAACAGATCAAGAGCTCTATCTTTGATATATAATAACGCAAGATGAAAGAAACACAACAACAATCAGAAAGTGAATAGGAAGTCACAATGACTGTGTTCAGTAACATGATACAGATATCTACATCTAAACAAACACAAAACTAAAGATGACAATGATCGGGTACTCGTCAGTACTGAATGGCATATAAGCATGGACGATAAATAAGCGGTTGGAGAAGAGAATTGAGGACCTCCAATTGTGAATATGGGGTCAAGATGCAGTAGTGCATGAGCTGACAGCATCCAGCGACTCATCGTTGGCTGTTTGCATCAGGATCAGCGAGCCATAGCCTGGCCAAGGCCTTATTCTGTCATCGTTGGCTGTTTGCACCAGGATCAGCAAGCTATAGCCTGGCCAAGGCCTTATTCTGTCATCGTTGGCTGTTTGCACCAGGATCAGCAAGACATAGCCTGGCCAAGGCCCTATTCTGCCTCCACGTGGCGTCTCAGGAAACAGGCTGCACTATTCACTAGCGTTGTCTGGCTAAGGGATATGAGTTGCAGTGGGAAGGCAAACCCGGTACTCGTAAAAAAGCCAGCTGAAATCGGATGTGTTGGGCCGAAAGGCGCATTTAACGCAGCCTAGCTATAAACTAGGAAACACAGTAACAACAGCCGTATCAGGAGGATCATCGAAGAAGAAGAAATTTGGATGTATAGAAAAATCAGATATGGAAAGATAAGAAGACACGAGGATATACAGAAAAATGGGGTATGGGAAGATAAGAAGACACGAGGACGCATAGAAAAATGGGGCATGGGAAGATAAGAGAACACGAGGACGTATAGAAAAATGGGGCATGGGAAGATAAGAGAACACGAGGACGTATAGAAAAATGGGGCATGGGAAGATAAGAGAACACGAGGACGTATAGAAAAATGGGGCATGAGAAGATAAGAAGACACGAGGATATATAGAAAAATGGGGCATGGGAAGATAAGAAGACACGAGGATATATAGAAAAATCGGGCATGGGAAGATAAGAAGACACATAAGTATGTCTTAGGGAAGATATTGGGAGGGGAGCGTGTGGGTGGGGCGGGGGGAAGGCGATAAGGAGGAAGTAGAAATTGTTGAACAAAATTAGAGACACGTAATTAAAGCATATATGAAAAGACCCCACAAAAACAGTGCTGAAAATAAGGGCATAATGAAATATACAAGGAATATACAAATCTCATAAATAGGCGATCGTATATTCCAGGGGCTAACAGATGCTGGGATTGACCTAGCAAATCACCAGTGAATTTTCACCTGCCAAAAAATATGAAAGAAAGGATGTCGCACCTCCCCACGACGTCTAAAGACATAAGTGGACTGAAGATAGATAGATATACCAGAGACAGACGACAATGCTAAACATGAAAATGTAGCATCAATAGAAAAGCCTACACGATAATGCCATCAAGACAAGAGATATAATATTTGAAAGATCCAGCAGGCATCGATGTGGAGAGGACAAAATGATTTCCTATTATCAATAACTATAGACATGAAGCACATAGCTTCCACAACTAAGCTTACTGGACGTTTGCCATGTACAAATTTGTAGTGGGCTTGGATTGTATAGTTTGATAGATAGTTTGATTGTATAGATTGGATAGTTTGATAGATAGTTTGATTGTATAGATTGTATAGTTTGATAGATAGTTTGATTGTATAGATTGGATAGTTTGATAGATAGTTTGATTGTATAGATTGGATAGTTTGATAGATAGTTTGATTGTATAGATTGGATAGTTTGATAGATAGTTTGATTGTATAGATTGGATAGTTTGATAGATAGTTTGATTGTATAGATTGGATAGTTTGATAGATAGTTTGATTGTATAGATTGGATAGTTTGATAGATAGTTTGATTGAATAGATTGGATAGTTTGAGTAAGTGTTTTTGTTAAAAGTATATGAGGACTATGAGCTAGTTTGAGAGATTATATTCTAAATAGCAAAAGTATAGGGAAGAATTGAATAGTTCGTATTTAATTTATAATACTTACATCTCAAATTTACACCGCCAACATGGCCGTAATAAGACTAAGTGCGAAATAGCCGTAAAATACATCTGATTATACCGAGGTCAAGTTAGTGTAGAAGGCCGACATGAAAACAAGTTAACGGGTCAAAGGTTAGATTAAGATAGCTAATGGGTGAAATGACTTACGATGAAAGTTTAGCTGACAGAATGTCTTTTGACAAATTTCCACACAAGTTAATGAGACAAGGGCTGCTTGAAGATACGTTGATGGATCAAGTCACACACGAAGACAAGTTATTTTGCAAATGACCTCATGAATATCTGTTAATGGAACAATGACTGCACGAAGACACGTTAATGGCCGAATGTACGCATGATGGCAAGTTATTTGACAAAGGATCGCAGAAATATACTTTAATAGAAAAATACTGCGTGAAGACATGATAATGAACCAGTAACCTGCGAAAACAAACCAATAGCACAAGAGAGACACTAAGACACATCTCATTAACAAAAGACCATACGAAGAGACATTCATTTACAAACAGCCACGAGAAGATACATTAATGCACCAATGGACACCTTAAGACATTAATGTACAATGTAACGCACGAAGACTATTTAATGGGCAAAGAAACAAGGTATATTAATGGACCAACTGGCACTTTCAGATAATATAGGCCAAAGGACACTTTAAGATAAATTATTGGACCAGAGAACACTTTAAAACACATTAATTGACAAAGGAATCACTTTAAGACACATTAATTAACCAAAAGACACTTTAAGACAAATTAATCGACCAATGCACAAATGAATATAAGATAATGGGCACATCCTCAATAAAGAAACTTGATTACACATCTCACCTCTTACCTGACATGCAATAACTACTATACCATTAATTGCGCTATAACTTATCACTATATTACTTAGCTTTGTTAAAATTCTCGTCAGATTTCACTACATTCATGATCGACAAGTTGGAGTCTATACGTCATTATTATTCCTATTCTATTATTACCACTACCATCGTGGGTCTTAACCTGTTTATATACAGGGTCAACTTTCGACAAATCCACAAATCGTTCAGTATTTTTAACATACTAAAAGTTTTTATAACTGGAAGGATTAACATTTTGTGAGCATGTGATGTGTTAGTTATATCCATTCATATCAGCTACTATGGGTACTCGGTAATTTCATCGCGGTTTTTTGTTGTTGGCGTTATTCTGGAGTTTTTTTGTTTGTTGTTATTGTATTTTGATCACAGTACGGATTTTTGTGCATGGCATTCTGTGTATGAGCTTTTTGTTTTCCTTTAATGTACCGTGTATTGCATTTCATTTGGCGTACCGGCTTCTTTACATTTTCTGATGTGTATGGGTTTTAGCGTTTATTTTAACATGCAAGTGTCCTTGTATTTTCTTGCCTATGTCTGTATGGGGTAACTTCCTATATGTTCGAAACCTCTTGCCAGCATTTCCTTCAATGTGCAGTTGTTGTTTTTGGCACTCCTATCATTGTTCGACATTTTGTTGCCTTCTTTTTCTTCAATGTTCGATATTGTTTGCGGGGTTTACCTTCAGTGTACGGTAAGTGTAAGCGTTTTCTTCCTACATTTTCCCTACATGAGTTGTGTGTGTGTACATTCTTCTTCATGGATAGTATATTTTTGCACACTTCCTCTGTTGTCCGTTTGTATGAGCATTTCCCCCATTACATGGGTGTGCACATTTATTGTTTGTATGGGTGTTTTTCCCCCTTATTGAACTTTATTACTATTAGAAATATGTTCTTTATTACTGAGTTCATTGCGATTGATTGAAACCGCCTGAAGGATCGTAGGACAAGAGTAAAGGCTGCATATCCATGTAGTCACAAGGAATTGTACAGGCTAAGTTTACATTCTATACCCAACGGAAGAAATTCTAGAATGTACCTGCATTTTGAGCTCTTGACTCTCTAATCAGGTATACTAACCACTCGGCCATATGCTTTTTTTTTTAAATTGTAAAATATAAAATATGAAAGAATAGCACCACTGCCCCACAGAGAACATGTCATGAGATGCAACTGTGTGACATGGCACAACACCGGCCATGCTTAGTTGGTTTGTTTAGAGCAGCATAGATGGTGCCTAACAGGCTGCAGGTATATTTTGCTCTAGTGTTTGAGTCTATTAAGATAGACTCGAACATCGATTAACAACCCTCTGCGGCACTTGTCTCTACGGATTAATACGCTACTCGAACCTAGTCCGCTGAGCAGAAAATCCTCCTCCTGGCAACATCCAGCTCACACCAGCTCTGGGACCTGCACAGGGGCATCCGCCCATGTAGAAAGAAGTACAGGTCGACTAAGACTAAGGTTTTTTTCCCTTCAACTTGTGTATGTCAATACATTATTTGTAAACCATTAACATAAAGATTGGCAACCTATTTAGGACAGGAGTTAGCCTGTTGTGGACCGTGTGTTTTAAACTTAATCAAAAAGTGGAAATAACATTTAGAAAAAAATAGAAGTTTAGTAACTGTAATTTATAGATCTCATTTCGGGATCAAGATGCTGAGCAGCGCATGAGCTGCAGTGGTCAGCGACCCATAGCTGACTGCTAGCGTCAGGGCCAGCGAACCAAAGCTGCCAAGACCCTTCTACACCTCCACGCTGTGATCCTAGATAACAGGCTGCAGCAGGGCAGACTCGCTAAGGAGAAGGGATCGAAGAGGGAATGCTAACCCGGAACTCAAAATATGCTTGCTGAAGTCGGATGTGTTGGACCGGAAAGTGCAAATATCGCAGTCAAGCTGTAAACTACGGCACAACGCATTCCATTCTCTGGACTACATTCTGCTACTTAAGCCCTTTCAGTGTTTAGTAGCGGGAGATTGAGAACGAACGAAGCCAAGCCAAGCCAAGATCTCATTACTAGATATATTTTCATTAAGAAGTTAGATATTTTAAGTCACTGTATGTTTAGATGAAGTTGAGGTGGAGCGATGGCACGAAGAAGGCTTAACTTGGTACACCAAGGCAAAAGAACCAAATGAGTTTATTAAAATTTGGCTACATGGAATTAGTCACATGTGCCTGATTGAATACGAGGATTTAGAGATTAGAGAGAGACTGTATGTTCAGTTTGTGTTTATGAAAGGTAATGTGCGGGGCAGAGAAGTCGAAACAGAAGGCGCAGTGTTGGCGGACTTGGCTTGCATTTGTTGATGATCTGTGTTCTCTACGAAGGCAAACAGTTTTGATTTACTATGTTAAACACTGACTAAACAGATTAAACTAACGGGTAAGATAAGATTAATTTGCCATGACGCATAGATTAGATCAACGGGCCGTATGTTGCTGATCCCTGAGTTAAAGCTTGATAAATAAGTTTAATTCATAAGTGAAAAAAGGGCTTCAATATCATTTTTCTTTTTTATAATAGTTAAGGAAAATGGCCGTCTCCATCTCGCTATCAAAAATAGTTAGTTAATATTATGTAGCCAGCTGAGTTAACATACATATCCATAAATTAATTGTTGATGTATGTGACATTTTAAAAAGAAATTTGTTAACTATTTCTTTGCAGAATATTTCTGATCTATGAGAACAATTATTCATGCATTGTAATCCGCTACTAAGAAGTGAAGGTACACTTATAAATTAAAGAAAACTTGGTATAAAGAAAGTCTTATACGCGGTTTTTGATGAGAATTGTTCAAGCAGATGTATCAGCTATTTG
This sequence comes from Ariolimax columbianus, assembly GCA_036924085.1. Taxonomy (NCBI): domain Eukaryota; kingdom Metazoa; phylum Mollusca; class Gastropoda; order Stylommatophora; family Arionidae; genus Ariolimax; species Ariolimax columbianus. The sequence goes on from JAVGWX010000004.1 coordinate 66,062,485, forward strand.
TTACTGTAAGAAAGTTTGTGAACCGATATATCGACTTTACGGAGTGAATCAGTTATAGGTATTGTTTCTTATCAGACCCATTTGTGTGCGTGTTCCTTTTATACGGTTTACACTACCCTGTTCTATGTAAATCCTGTTCTATGTAAATGGTGTACACCGTTAACATGGTTGTATATCTGATACGACTATTGCATCATTCGAGGTAGCCATATTGCAGATCTTGGCAAATCTCACTTAAATATTTATATAAATCGTGAGAACATCTTAATTTCTCTCTTTAAATTATGTATATTAATCAGGAATTATCTTTCCGCCTTGCTTTCATTCCATTTATGTGATTATTAATTGCAGTCTTATTTTTATCGATTCTTTGTTTTTTTATGTGCTTCTGTAGTATAAGGCTTGGCTATTTTGTAACTTTCGGATGCGATGGCTCTAATACTCTTCCATTTCATCTTCGTCTCCGCTCTCCGTGGAGTTCATTCCCACTTCCTCGTAATCTTTCTCCAGAGCTGCTAGATCTTCACGTGCTTCTGAGAATTCTCCTTCTTCCATACCTTCACCAACGTACCTGAAGATAGAGGTAAGATTGTTTAATAACCGGACAGATGAAGATGATGTGAGGTGCCATTGGCGGATGTAAGCACAGTATTCTATGTATAATAAAGATAATTATTTTTTGTACTCGTAATCTCCTGCAACGTTTATGCACTTGTGTCAGCGTTTAAGTAATGTTTGAAAAGTTTCAGCGTAGAAAAATTTGTCAGTATGTCTGAACCAATCCAGGACAGCCTATTTAATGTAATCATCAGTGCTGAAATGCTGACCTTCCAAAAATTGTTGGAGTGGTCCAAACAGGTGGAAATCGCTTGAAGCGAGATATGGAATGTAAGGGGGAATATCGCAATACCTGCTAGCCGAGTTTCTGCAGATGGCACATAGTGCGGTGAGCCGTATGAGGTCGAAGATTATCTTGTTGGAGCAGGGCGCCTTTTGTGGTCAAACCAGGCCGTGTTATTCCACAGATGGTTATGCACATCACTCAAAATGCGTATGTGCTGTTCATTATGGATAGCGGCAACAGCAAGAAGAATTTCAACATGAATTAGGCCAAGTTTGTCCAAGAAAACACTCGCCATCATTTTCTATGCAGACACAATTGTCCCAAATTTGTTGGTTGGTGGTGATTGCGTATGCTTCCACTGCTTAAATGCTCGATTCGATTCAGGATTAAAATGATGCGCCCAGGTTTCGTCACATGTAATGCCGACTTCTGTAATTGTCCGCAGGTCTCACGCCTTCTTTCACAAGAAACGTCATCACAACACGCTGTTCCATGCAAGGACTTAGTGTTCTCCGGCATTTATTTTTATCTGTCACGTGACTCGCCCATGGCAAGTAGGCTACCTAGCAGTAATAGGATACAAGTGCCCCTAACTAATGGTAGAAGTTCCAGCAAGCTGTAACCCATTCAAGTAGAACTAGTACAACACGTCTCGGTTTGATTTCATCGCCTTCGTAAAAATCTACCTTAATAGTTGCCCCTCGCAATCGACGATGACGACTTCATCAGATGTGCTTCGAGATGTTTTCATATGCCTATAAAGACCAATCCTAGCACGGCAGACTGTGCGGTAACCGAGGTATTCACGTGGGAAGTCGGTTGTGGAGTTATCGTTCGTTCTGCTCATTCCAGCGGAACACCTACTTTGAGCCTCCGCAATGCTGTTTTGCTCTACGATTTGCACACCTTAGGTGGTGTTAATGCACCAGGTGGAACAGTTCTGTGCAACCAACTCCCAGAAGATGAAATCATTGTTGAAGCTTTTCAGAGACACTTTCAAGAAGTCTCTGTAGTGTTTATTTTGTCTTTCTAATGAATGTTTGCCTGGTCTGAGCTCTCCGTAAAACAGCTTAATGGGTATGAGCTATTGGACATGCGAACGACATGTCACAAATCTACCTTACATTTCTCTAAATATTTAATTTATGGTATTCAATCAGCGATATGTGGTTGATGTCAGGTAGCAAGGTATTGAGTAAACTCATTTTGCTCTTTTGCCTTGGTATACCATGTTAAGCCCATGGCCTCCATCAGACCATCACTCCACCTCAGCCTTGGTCGTTGGATAGGGTGTCTGAAGTTTTAGGGCCACCCCGACGTCAGTCTTGTGTCCATCTGTTATCCGGCATGCGCACCACTTGGCCGGCCCATCTGTTATCCGGCATGCGCAACACTTAGCCGGCCCATCTGTTATCCGACATGCGCAACACATGGCCGGCCCATCTGTTATCCGGCATGCGCAACACATGGCCGGCCCATCTGTATTTTCGTAATACAGCGATATCTATGATGTCTGTGAAGCAATTTTAACGTCTGATCTCTGCGTTGTGGATTTGGTCGGGAATGGCTTGGCTTGGCCCTGAAAGGGCTTAAGTAGCAGAATGTAGTCTAGAGAATGGAATGCGTTGTGTCGTAGTTTACAGCTTGACTGCGATATTTGTACTTTTCGGTCCAACACATCCGACTTCAGCAAGCATTTTCTGAGTACCGGGCTAGCATTCCTTATTCGATCCTTTCTCCTTAGCCATTCTGCTCTGCTGCAGCGGGCTATACAGGATCATCGCGTGGAGGTGTAGAAGGGTCTTTGCAGCTCTGGTTTGCTGGCCCTGACGCTAGCAGTCAGCCATGAGTCGCTGACCACTGCGGCTCATGCGCTGCTCATCATCTTGATGGAATGAAGATCTTCAATGTTCTTTGCTCTATCGCTCTTTAGGCAACGCGAAGTCTATTTGCAGCAGATTTCCGTAGGTTCCACACATCGCAGCCATATAATATGGCTTTAATAACCAGAATGTTGGACTTGTGTGCCCTAGCGTTGACGTTTCGCATCTGTTGCAGTATGGGTTTCTTCTTCTTCTTCTTCTTCTTCTTCTTCTTCTTCTTCTTCTTCTTCTTCTTCTTCTTCGTACGCTGTCAGACGTCAACTTGAATTTGTTCGAAGAAAGCAGCGGTCATCCTGAGGCTATCCACACTGCCATAGAGCTTGTCCAGTGTTGCCACTGGTGATGGCCACATGTGCTTTCTTTGGTCCTCGTACGTCGGGCAATTTTCCAGCAGATGTTCAGCGGTCATTTTCCCTGTGCCACACGAGCATTCGTCAGTGCCACCTATCTTCAATTTATTAAATAGATGGTACCTCAGTCTGTTGTGGCCTGTGCGGAGTCTGAAGACCACGAACTGCTCTCTTCTGTTCAGCTGGTAGTAGGCATCGTTTTTTGTGTAGCCAGTGTGTTCTGTATCCCATTTGGCCATGTATCTGGCCCTAATAAGCCTTTTCGACTCTTCGTAGGGTCACACTAGAATCTGGTTGTGGTAGTCTTGCACCTTCTTTTGCCAGTCTGTCTGCCTTCTCGTTGCCTTGGATGTTACAGTGGGAGGGAATCCACTGTACCACTACTTTTTTTGGTGCGGACTGCTGGCATAGCTAACAGAGTACTGCTCTTAAATCATTAAGTTCAGTATTTTTCTGGCTTTTTAGTGCTGTGACCACTTCTAGGGCATCTGTGAACAGGACTATCTGGCTTTCATTGCTTTCGCCTGTGAACATTGCTTCTACAGCAGCCTTCAGTGCCTATGCCTCCGCTCTGAAATTGCTTTAGAATTTTTCAGTTGCCACTGACAGTGTTATTTTTCTACCATTTGGTAGGCTCACGAATACCCCTACCCCTCCATTCTGTTTGTGTTTGTTACAGAACCGTCGGTGTATGCATGGGTCCAGTCCATGCTTTGGTAGTTTTTCGCTATGTACCTCGGGGTTATGTCTCTTCTTTCTTTTTTAGTCTGGCTGTTTTTGTTTCCAATACCTGGTATATTTTCTATCACCTCCGGAATGATATGCTGCTTCCATATGGGTTGGCGTACAGTAGGGATGGGCTTTGGTGTTGTTATGGTGTTCATAGGGTCTTCGCTCATGTTTGCTTTGGCTATTTCTGCAAAGTTTCTCCGCTTTACTTTCCCATTTCCAAACCTATTTAGTCTCTGATGCATTGGATGGTCTGTCAGTCTTCTGAGTTTCTCTGCTTGCTACTGAGATGTGCAGTCTCTTCTGTCGGTCATGGATTGCAGATTTGTAATATTTTCAAGTTCTACAATTGGCGTTGACTTCATGCCTCCTGTTATAACTCTCATGGCTTGGTTTTGAAGTTTGCTAATTTGATCAAAGTTCGCCTTTGGTGCTGTTGTCCATGCCGCAATGCCATACTCGAGAACTGGTCTCACTCTTGCATTGTACAGTGTATGGGTTTAATACAGTTCAAGCTGAATCGGCCAGCTGTTATTCTTCGTAAGATCTCCCAATTTATTGAATTTGAGTTCGTGAAACATTACACATCGAAACATTACATTAAACATCGAAACATTACATATACATCGAAAGACTACAAATCTCCTTTACACGTTCTGATTGCAGACTTACCAGTGCACGAAGGCCCTCTTGGCGTACATAAGATCAAACTTGTGGTCCAGCCTTGACCAGGCTTCCCCTATGGCTGTCGTGTTGCTAAGCATGCACACGGCTCTATTAATCTTGGCGAGATCTCCTCCAGGAACTGTGGTTGGTGGCTGGTAGTTGATGCCAACCTGCAAGACAATTTTTGAAAGTTATGTTGAGGGTTGTTGTAGAGAAAGTCCGACACTGTTACTTGCGTTTTAATACGATTTGTTGCTGTCGTTGTTATGGATCCAGCAGCATCCGGGCTCTCGCCCTTCGACACAATGCCATGTAATGGGATCTGCACATGTTTATCAGCTTTTAGTAAGATTTAAATGAGAAAGATTTTGCTTTGTCATCAGCCTCACTTTTTTTGTCTAAAGCTACCTTCACCCAAGGGCAAGGCAACTTTTGGTGACAATACATGCAGAATTGTTTTTCGTGTTTACTCCTGGACTTACTAGGCTTTGTACATGTAGCATATTGAATAGGAATTTAATTATTCAAATTTTGAATTTTGTATCACGATGTCGAGCAGTGCATGAGATACAGCGCTCAGCAACCCAACGCTATTCAGGGCCAGCGAACCAGAGCTGTCAAGACCCTTCTACACCTCAACGGTGATCCTGAATAACAGACTGCAACATGACAGACTGGAGAAAGAATAGAAGAGAGAAGGCTATCCAAAAATGTATGCTGAATTCAGATGTGTCGGACCGAAAGGTGCAAATATCACAGTCAAGCTGTAAACTACAACACAACGCATTCCGTTTTCCGGACAATAGCATGCTACTTGCAGAGCCCTTTTCAGAGCTTGGTAGCGAGAGTCTGAGAACGATCGAAAGAACGAAGAAGAACAACAACAATCAAATTTAGAATGTTGTCCGTACAGCTCTTTTTGTTTGTCAACTGCCAGGTTTCTTTTTTGTGCACGTATAGCGCACTGGACCTCAGTGCTTATCGTTCATCTCTAGTAGGACTAGGCAATAGATCTCACCTTCAGTTGGCACCAGGGTTCGCTTGAAGCTTGCAGGATTCGAACAACCAGCCGCTTCGTGCTTTCGCTGTTTCTGTTCTTCTATAGGGATAGCAGATACTGTTGCGACTGATCACTTTATTTGACTAAGAAACGGTCATCTTGTACATGTATTGATAAAGATGGCTGATATTTTCGCCCCAGCTGAATCGTAGAGTAACTACTAGGTCTCTTCATAGTAAGCCTATTTCCATACATTTATGGGAATGGTTTTACATAATCAAGTTCTAGCCTCATGTTCAGCCTTCATTAGTTAGTCTCCTTTCAAGATATGCTTTGAATTTTACATTTTGAAAAAAAAAACTAATGTACCACTCGTTGCCATGAAATAGACGATGTGACATTATGTCATAGTTTGCAGCGAGGCTGCGATATTTGCACATTTCGGCCCAACACATGCGGTTTCAGATGGGTTTTTGTCGGGGGAGGGGTACCGGGTGTGCGATCCCTATTGTGTTAGACAAAACTATACTAATGCAGCCTGTTTACATAAACGCCGATTGGAGGGATACTAGGGTCTTGGTTAAGTATGGTTTGCTGACCCTGATGCGAGCAGTCAGCAATTAGTCTCTGGCTACTGTCAGCTGCTGCACTGTGCTATATCTTCGACCCCACTCGGGTTTTAATTAGAACATATTTTTTCTTGTTTTCTAAACTACTCGTCCTGAGTTGATAAGTCTTGACGAACTTTCTACGAGACAACATTTTATAAAAAGCGAAGGACCACGTCAGCTTAGTTTAACTGAACTTAACTGTCTATATATTGCTTTAGAAGTCTCTACACAGGCTGTATTCAACCAGTTTCTCGGAGGGTGGCTTTTACCGATGTGTGAGTCTATCTTAATAGACTCAAACACTAAAGATAAGTAGACCCGCTGCCAGTTAGGCACCATTTTCAGCTGCTCTTAACAAACCACCTGGGAAAAGGTACACATAACTTGGGTAGATTTTTAATTTCAATTTTTTTCCCGGCAGTGGCCGTTAAGCCTACTCTTTTCGATTTCCATCTGCTAAAGAATTTTCAACGTGCTCGACACTGAACACGGGAGTCCGATCTCACTACCCAGGTATCAGGGTAATTTTTACCAGAAGATCCACATTAACAAAATTCCCGGTCTCCACCGTGATTCGAACACGCGACCTCAGGCACCCGAGGCGCTCACCTTACCACCGAGTCCCGCTCAGAAACAACAGTAATGGGACATTACTACATAATGTGATTTCATTATTACACTGACGGCTTCTCTCAAATCGAGGGGAAGGAGGGGGAGTTCTGTTCATTGGAAAAACAAAAACGGTGTATGCATTTTTATGAGTTGGAAATTATTCAACCCAAGATGGGCAAGACTAAACTGTTAGTTTGTTGAAATAAGATAGACTCTCATAGGAAATAACTGATTTGAGGGTCTACTTATCTTTCTCTTTACGTGAGGATTCCATGTAAGAGCCTTTCTGGTTACGAATGTTGAACGGTGTCTTCCGCAGCGTACGTACTATCAAGCCCTTTTTTCTTCGCTAAATTTGTTGCTCCGGTGGCTACTGTTGGTCCCTTTCCCATATGTCTTCATTCGTCACTTTGTCCTGTCACCTTATGTCATTATCCTTCGTATGCATCTGTTAACGAACAGCATGGAGTCTGTGTTGTATGTCCTTGCTATTTCTCCATGCATCGGCTCCCAAGAGCAGTCCCGACTTGACACTGGTGTCGAACTTTGATTTGAATCTTGATTTTCCGTGATCTCCATATGTTACGAAACACCAGTCACGAGTTCATTCAGTGACTTCCATGTTGGGTAAGGCAATAGGTGGACATATCTGAGACCAAACCTTGTACTGTGCACCAAACGTGGTCCATAACTTCCATTTCTGCATCCACGATTTTATTCAAAGTTGTCTTAGGCTGAACCGTCTCTCACCTTCCCTCTACGACGGTTCTCGTGCTAATGTCAGGTTCTCCTCCCAGCACAAGGCCCATTCGGTTCCAGAGTCGATCTGTTATGCGGATGTGCATGTACTTTTATGCGGGTGTGCAGGTAATGTTATGCGGATGTGCATGTACTTTTATGCGGGTGTCCAGGTAATGTTATGCGGATGTGCATGTACTTTTATGCGGGTGTGCAGGTAATGTTATGCGGGTGTCCAGGTAATGTTATGCGGATGTGCATGCACTTTTATGCGGGTGTGCAGGTAATGTTATGCGGGTGTCCAGGTAATGTTATGCGGATGTGCATGTACTTTTATGCGGGTGTGCAGGTAATGTTATGCGGGTGTCCAGGTAATGTTATGCGGGTGTCCAGGTAATGTTATGTGGATGTGCATGTACTTTTATGCGGGTGTGCAGGTAATGTTATGCGGGTGTCCAGGTAATGTTATGCGGATGTGCATGCACTTTTATGCGGGTGTGCAGGTAATGTTATGCGGGTGTCCAGGTAATGTTATGCGGATGTGCATGTACTTTTATGCGGGTGTGCAGGTAATGTTATGCGGGTGTCCAGGTAATGTTATGCGGGTGTCCAGGTAATGTTATGCGGATGTGCATGTACTTTTATGCGGGTGTGCAGGTAATGTTATGCGGGTGTCCAGGTAATGTTATGCGGATGTGCATGTACTTTTATGCGGGTGTGCAGGTAATGTTATGCGGGTGTCCAGGTAATGTTATGCGGATGTGCATGCACTTTTATGCGGGTGTGCAGGTAATGTTATGCGGATGTGCATGTACTTTTATGCGGGTGTGCAGGTAATGTTATGCGGGTGTCCAGGTAATGTTATGCGGATGTGCATGTACTTTTATGCGGGTGTGCAGGTAATGTTATGCGGGTGTCCAGGTAATGTTATGCGGGTGTCCGGGTAATGTTAGGTGGGTGTGCAGGTATTGTTATGCGGATGTCCAGGTAATGTTATGCGGATGTCCAGGTAATGTTAGGTGGGTGTGCACAGCTAATTGGTTTATACAGACAAGCAATTGTTGTCGTTTTATTAGGGTTTTCCTTTGCTTTCGCCTTACTTCTCTATACACCAAGGCGGTGTGTGCTAAACTGTTTTTATTTTGCGCATGTCGGCACAGTGCATCCGACTTGGGCATGTATTTTATGTAAGGGCCTGCTTCCTTCTGCATTTTCTAAGGATTTGCTTCCCCCGGGTAACTGTCGGTGCTATGATTGAGGAGCGAGCCCAGCGTCTTGTGAGCAGTGTCACTTAACCACTAGGTCATGTCGTCCGCAAGCAACTGTTGATGGCAGTGTGCCAGTAAAATTTCTTAATCTTTCTTAGACAAATTGTGCGGAAAGACGACATTTTGGACACTTCTATGTGTGCGGTTACTTTCCCAAAACTCGCACCATACATAAACACAGAACGTACTCAGTTCAGGTAATGTTGATATATAGTTGTTTTTTATATACATTGAAGATACTCCACCCCCCCCCCCCTCTCTCTTTTTATTCCTTAACTTCTTTAATTCGCCCCCCCCCCCCCCCCCCACCCTCTCCTCCAATTTTAATAAAGCTGACAAGAGCTGTTTTGGCGTTGTGTTATTTTTTGCTTTTGATTTTTGTGTCGGTTCCCGCCGAGTTATTTGTGTTTCCCCCGTATCTAGATTACCTTTTATAATATAACGAAACTTCAAGATAACCACTAAACATAAAACTGTACTGAAAGATAACCACAACACTTGCAACTAAACTGAACGATAAACACAACACATACAACTTTACTGAAAGATAACCACAACACATAAAACTATACTGAAAGATAACCACAACACATAAAACTATACTGAAAGATAACCACATAATACAACACTATACTGTAAGTACAGTGCAGCCAAGACAACCGGGATGTGGGATTACCTTGAAGCCCGTGGGACACCAGTCCACAAACTGGATGTTCCTCTTGGCTTTGATGGCTGCAATGGCAGAGTTGACATCCTTGGGAACAACATCGCCCCTGAACAGCATGCAACAGGCCATATATCTGGGGGGAAAAATAATCAATGATCGTAGAGTACGCATTATTCTGATCACATAATAAGTCTCCATATGTTTGATCACTATGTGCATTCATGATGAATGGCAATAAATATTTAAAACAGTGTGTAAATATATATGTGTGCGTGTGTATCAATACGATCAACAAACACATCTAAAGCTGTGCACGCATATGCATGCGTGAGTGTGTGTGTGTGTGTGTGTGTGAAAGTATGTATGTATGTATGTATGTTTTTGGGATTCCGTGGGGAAGTGGTTAAGTCGTCGGCTTCGTGATCAGGTGATGTGGATTCGACTTCGGACTCCACCGTCCCCTATATCTCGTAGTCGCCCCCTAGTCGTCTTGTCTTTGACTTGCCACTGGGGTCGGGTGGTACGAGACGAGAGAGTGAGGATAAAGAGTAGTGCAGTTAATCCTAACTAAAAATAGCGATAGCAAAAAAAATTATGCCGTCATCGTCTACGATGGACGGCGGCCTTTGCTTTGCTTTGCATGCATGTTGTATGTTTGCGTGCGTGCATGCGTATGTATGTATGTATGTATGTATGTATGTATGTATGTATGTATGTATGTATGTATGTATGTATGTATGTATGTATGTATGTATGTATGTATGTATGTATGTATGTATGTGTGTATGTGTGTGTGTATATATGTATGTATGTATGTATGTATGTATGTATGCTTGTGTGTGTGTTCGTGCTTGCGTGCGTGCGTGCGTGGGTGTATGTATGTATGTATGTATGTATGTATGTATGTATGTATGTATGTATGTATGTATGTATGTATGTATATGCTTATGAAAAGGCGGCGTGACATAGAAGGTCAAGGTTTGGTGTAAGCGCAGCTGAAGGAATGAAGGGAAAGCAATTTGAGGGAAAGGGGGGGGGGGGAGAAATGGACTGGAGGTGGTTGAAGGAATAGGTGGATTGGAAATGCAAGATTGAGAAATATCTAGCTGAATAGTGGGTGAATTTTGGAAGGGTGGTGTGTGGGTTTTTTGGTGCGGAAAGGAAGAGATCTTTTAATTATTAAGCTGCCGTAGATTCTTTTATTTTGTTCAGCTTAACTGACGGACAAATAATTCAGCACGTGTCTCCTTTCTTTACAATATTGTTATATGTTGCCTATGTACTGGGTAATATTACTTTGCTAAATACGATACGTTAATTGAAATACAAGCTATTTATTGCCTCAGCTCACGGATTCCCAACCCACGGGTCGCGACCCCAAATGGGGGCTCACGGGTTTTCTGTGGGTCCACCGGCTGAAACATAAAACTATTTTAAAAAAAAAATATTGATTTTATAGCAGTTTTCATTTCTAATCAATTTCTTAAAGTTCGAATAATAATAATAGTTTTTAAACATCGAATATAAACCATACAAATATGAGTGTGGTTATATTTTGTGTTGCTAGCACTGAAGCGACCGATAGTCACATACCTGAGTGTTTACATCATCAGTTTTTGGGTGAAAAAAAACAACGTCATAGCGTCATGCACAGAGATTTGTTTTCGTCATTGAATTGCGCGGTCTATAATAAATCGTATGTATAAATCATATGAATAGATTGCGTAATCTAGAAACCATGCGATCTAGATTGTATCCTCTCTTATCGCCCGTTTTAATGATTCGACATCGTGGTCACTTTGCTTATATAAAATGGAGTCGCGACACAAAAAAGGTTGGGAACCTGTGTTTTATCTGAAACACAGTGATGTCTGTGCACAGTGTTCATGTTTACACATGCCGTGTGGCGTTATGTTGATATCTTCTTCTTCTTCTTCTTCTTCTTCGTTCGTTCTCAATCTCCCACTATCAAACCCTGAAAGGGCTTAAGTAGCAGAATGTAGTCCAGAGAACGGAATGCGTTGTGTCATAGTTTACAGCTTGACTACGATATTTGCACCTTTCGGTCCAACACATCTGACTTAAGCAAGCATTTTTTGAGTACCGGGTTAGCATTCCCTCTTCAATCCCTTCTCCTTAGCCAGTCTGCTCTGCTGCAGCCTGTTATCCAGGATCACCGCGTGGAGGTGTAGAAGGGTCTTGGCAGCTATGGTTCGCTGGCCCTGACGCTAGCAGTCAGCTATGGGTCGCTAACCACTGCAGCTCATGTGCTGCTCAGCATCTTGATCCCGTTATGTTGATATTATGTTAGCAGGGCTGTATATTACGGGTGTGCTAGGTGTGGAGCACAGCCAGGCGAATAGACCAGTAATAAAAATGTTTAATTTTATAATATTAAATTTAATAAATATTGATAGAATATGGAGTGAAAACAGAATAAAATAATATTATGATAACGCGAAGTTTCATATTATTTCGTTCGTTAAATATATACAAACTCGATAATCTCGCTTTGCTGTTCGCTGGGTGTGCTGAAGCTATTCCGTTCACTTTAAATGTACCTTCCGTGAGTCACAAACACCAGAAGTAGGGGAGAATGGAAATGATGGAAGAAATAGCGGGTGTGCTAGGCTGTGCCAAAAGCTTGGAGCACACCTTTTCACCAGGTCATTAAAACTAAATGTTTTGTTTTGCGTAGTGTTCTTTGAGCTAACCATTTTATTATTTGCTTATCTTATTGTAAATAATTACGTAAGAGAACATACTAAAGTGTAAATATTTAATAATTGGAAAATAGTGTAGGTAATTTACAAAATTCGCAATTTCCGTCCGGAAGTTATGATGATAAAACAGGCATCGATCGCTATACACCTAGGCCTGGTTTTGACAGAAACAAAGATAAAAAAATGTGAATACACTCGAGACTTTGTAGTTTCACAATATGATACGACAGAATGGTTGACAGGTTGTGATATTCGATCAAAGCTTTTTTTGTTTACCGTGTTTATTGTTTTCTAAAGATAGTGCAGTTTAGAATAAACGATGATGCCATTGAACAGTTTCTCTCACAGAAGAGAATATTCGAGTTCATTTATTCAATTGGTAAGTAATATACTTGGGTTGAATACATTATAAAGTTTCAAAGCACACACTATATAAGATTTCACGGTACCCCACTGGATGTTAGGTCCATTTTCCTAACCGACGGCACACCAGGGGTAATGGTGGACAGCATCAGGCCGACCGCCTTTACTTTTGGTACGTGTTCTAGTTGGGTTGACCCAGTTTACAATCGAAAAATACTCCACAGCAATTCTAGATTGAATCTAGAGAGTTCGGCTGGGCAACCAGTGAACTAACCACTGTGATACAGCGATGTTTCTAGGTAGCAGGTTACAGTGACTTTTGTATATCCTAAAGCGTACTAGATCTTCCTGGCGGAACATGGCCGTCAGTGGTGAAAGCGGAAAGGGGAAGCCCCTGGTATAACCGCTCCTGCCTTAAGCGCGAAATCTTTGTTCGTGAATTGGGTTTCGGAATGTTAGGACGACGATGGAGTTTAAAACAGATTACAGCGTACATGCATTTACAGATTGCAAATATTGAGAATAAGTCAGAGTAGGTAGGAACAGGAAGAATAAAGGCAAGAATAGTAGAACAAATGTTCTGCTCTGGTAAAGAGAATGGACATCACAGTGAAGTCGTAACCATTATATCTAGTAAAGAGGGGACGGCGTGGCCTAGTGGTTAAGTGGCACGGCTCACAACCAGAAGGTGCTGGGTTCGATCCCCATCACAGCACCGGCCGTTACCCCGGGGAAGCAAACCCTTAGAAAATGCAGGAGGAAGCAGACCCTTACATAAAATGCATGCTGAAGTCGGATGCACTGGGCCGACAGGCGCAAAATAAAAACCACAGTGTAACGCACACACGCCTTGGGGAATAGATAAATAAGGCGAACGCAAAAAAAAAAAAAAAAAAAAAAAAAAAAAAAAATATCTAGTAAAGGATGTCGATGAAACATTTCTGGAATGAAAAAAAGAACAATACGAAGGAGACAAAGAGAGAGATTTGCCAAGATTTTTATAATACAATACACTAACAAGCGACAGTGGTAAAGCGATCACAGGTAAAGAGACGAATAATGCGACACCACAATGCGAAGGAAAATACATGTAGCCAAAGAGCAATGGAGAGATTGAGCTGCGGAACGCTGAATGAGAATGCTCAACAGATAATAAAATTCAGTACTTTAAACAATTTCGTTATTTGGGTAATTTCAGGGAACCATCTTGCCACGTAAAGAAATCCACAAACTAGGATTTTTTTCTTTTTTCCAAATGGCCTTGAAAAAAACCAGATCGATAACTCAATGATCAACACCAGAAAAAGACAAGCTGTGAAGATCAGAAGCGGCGCAGACGTAGACAGAGATTATCACCTTGCAGTAGCTATAACTAATGTAAAGGTCAAAGATTCAGGTTCAATGGCAACAAATCAAAGGAAACGTAATATAATATTTATGGTAGAAGTTAAGAAACGTTAACAAATTACACAAAAGTCAGAATAAAACATAAGCTGACAATGTGAACCAAAACTTCAACACAATTTAAATAATATACAGAGAAATCAGCAATTTATGCTTGGGATTCCGCAAAAAAAATTGTAAAATTGAATAACACCAGGAACATTAAAGGCTACAGAGATGAAAAAAAAACTAATAAAAGGGTAGAAAATGGAAACAAAGTCCAATAGTCATAGGTACAGCGACCAGTATAGACATCTAAACATGAAAGGAATGAAACTCGTGCGAATTAAAGCAATTTTTTGAATGACCTTGCAAAGGAGGCTTAAGAGGCAGCATGAATGAATAAACAACGCACAGCCTCCAAAACAACATTTATTATATGTGAACAACGGGGTAAAAACAGTAATAGACAAGTGAAAGATCAACATAGAAGCCAGAGGACAAGAGAGCATGGATAAAAAGCAAGATGGACAGAATAATTCAGAGATATACTCAATAATAACTCACACGAAACAAAGCTAGTCCCTGAGGCCAAAAATGATCTAGATGTATGCACATAGATTCCTCGAAGGGAAGAAATGTAACAGCTATCGAAGGAATGAAGAATAGAAAATCCATAGGGCACGACATGTTGAGCGCACAACGTTCTAAAACGGGTCCTGAATTTGCAACAGAGATGTTCATTACACTGTTCGCACAATTCTGGCAGGCAGAGAGAATACCGTTGGAATGGAACAAAGGGAACGATTGTATTACTACCAAAAAAGGGCCTCATCACAGATTGGAATAACTAGAGAGAAATCACTCTTCTCTCAGCTTCCAGCAGGATGTTTAACAGGATAGTAATCCAAAGAATTTCAACAATTTTAGATACAACATTGAGGAAGGGATAAGCAGGGTTACGATACTTCTTCTTCTTCTTCTTCTTCTTCTTCTTCTTCTTTTTCTTCTTCTTCTTCTTCTTCTTCTTCTTCTTCTTCTTCTTCTTCTTCTTCTTCTTCGTTCATCCTCAGATCAAGGTTCCGGTTTCTCTTACAAAGGACACCGTTGTTTGTAAGGCTGTTTCATCTCCATACAGCTTCTGTCTCATATCTGTCTCACGAGGCCAGCATTGTGCTCTCTTTTCCTGCGGGAGCGTGCAGCTTTGCAGGATGTGTTCCACGGTCATGATATGCTCCCCACATGGGCACCTGTCCTCTGTCCCAATCCTCATTTTGTTGTAAAGATGACCCTTGAGTCTGTTATGCCCAGTTCTCAGTCTGAAGATGATGACTTGCTCTTCTCTAGTTAAGTTATAGTAGCTGTCTTTTTTTCGGAAGTCGGGGTGTTGATCATCCCATTTTACCCTGGTTGGCATTAATTATGGTCTTGGCCTCATTATATGTGATACTCAGGTCTGTTTGTGAGGATGCTCCTCCACTCTTTGCTAGCTTGTCTGCAGCTTCATTGCCTTCAATATTGCAGTGGGATGGGATCCACTGTATGACCAACCTTTGGTGTTCTGCTGAGAGCTGTGTCAGGGACAACATACATTGCTCGAGATCTTCATCTTTGTGTTGTTTTAGCGCTACCATTACTAACGTGGCATCAGTCAGGAATGCTATGTTTTCTTGGTGGATGTCTTTATCTTGGATTACAAGCTCATCTGCGGCCTTCAATGCCTTTGCTTCTGCACGAAAATTTTTGGAATGTGTTCTCGTAGTTAAAACTCGATTTTTTTCTTCTCCATTCCTTAGTCTGTAATAGACCCCTCCACCTCCATTTGATGTGGCTTTGCTAGATGAGCCATCTGTATATACGTATGTCCATGTTTCTGGTGGGTATAGTCTCCTAAGATATTGTTCTGTGAATAATTTCCTTTCTGAATCTGTCTGAGTTCCCTTTTTCCCTATTCCCTCTATGGTTTGGGTTACAATACAACATTGAGGCTGGGATAAGCAGGGTTAAGATACAACATTGAGGTTGGGATAAGCAGGGTTAAGATACAACATTGAGGAAGGGATAAGCAGGGTTAAGATACAACATTGAGGAAGCGATAAGCAGGGTTAAGAAGGACACCTTCTCTTTCAGAAACATGCTCGCCATAGATCAATGTTATGAATGGCAAGGACACATGTACATACATTTTGTTAATTTCGAAGAGGCCTTCGGCAACACACATCGGTATAGTGAATGAATGATACTAAGTCCTTGTGGTATTTTTTGTCTGCTTGTATCAATCATTACAAGTATATATTTATTGCTCAGTGGTGTCCCTGAGAATGGTTTTTAAAGATTCTATCATATCATTGATTGTATATTCCTTCACCTCCTCCTTGTCTGAGCCTGTGTTAAGTAGTGGGGCATGTTTCCTCTCCAACGGGAAAATACATACAATATATATGTAGATATATACACATACATTTTGCATTCGATGATGGACAGAGCGACCAAACTTTTGAAATGCAAAAAAAGGAGTAAGATGGGATGTCCAGTATCAATCATTCTCTGCCTAACTGGCATTGACCTTGTGGCGCGACAGGCCACAGAGGATACCCAAGTTAATATAGGGGGGGGGGGGGGGACATTTTTTTGTACAATTGAAGATCTGGAATACACAGATGACATTAGTTTCTGCACACAAACATATCAACCAACATATACAAGAGGAAGTGGAAAGATTGAGGATATGTAACCAGAACATTAATGTCATTAAGACAGAGGTCATGACACTAATTATATAAAATCCATATTTATAACTTAACGTTTTATGGCTTCGAAGACTCTACAGAGTCTGTATACAAGACGTTTCTTGGAGGGTGATTTAATCGAGGTGCGATCCATCTTAATAGACTCATAGGGGAGGAAGACCAATGTCTGGTCATGCAAAATATACTTATCAGACATGTTAGTCAGGGTCAGGCAAAACATACTGGCCAAGACCCTCACATCGGCTTCCTCGTAGCCCTCCCTGGAAACGGACTCTTTTCATGGCAACCTGGCTAACCAGGTGAGGGATCGACGTGATCCCCGTAGTAGCGAGTCACACGCAGATGAAGCCAAAGATAGCACAATCGTCTGGAGGACCCTGGTCTACCCTCATCAGCACTCTCGGGGTATGAGGAAGGTTACTGCAACACGCCACTTAACGTCCTTTTCAGGGCGCAAAAAAGAGTAAACCTATTTATTGTGGGCACTCGAAACAACAACAATATAATAGACTCAAACGCTAGAGATAAGTAGAAAAAAATCCCGGTATTCACCAATATTTGAACCCACTACCTCCGGTACCCCGAGGCTGACACCTTGCCTCGAGACCACTGAATTTAACTAAAAATATTTTTGTTTTGTTTGGGGGGTACGCAAGTACCAAAATTAGTTTAACCATTCTTAGTCAAGCTGTGTGCAAAAATGGCAATTTTGACCTTTGGTTTTGTGTTACTCTCCAACACTCCAGATTGTGTCAGATTTGCGGAATAGGCAAAGAAATCAGATGCAGATTGAACAAAGTCAGAATAACCTATTCTAGCTACAACAACGTTTGGAAGTCTTCACAGTACAGCACAAATAACGTCATAAAATATGCAAAAGTTGTCTATTTTCTGGACTTCTGTACTGTGCGGTTGGAGAGTAACACACAAATAAACATCAAAATTGTCATCTCTGCACTCAACCTCACTAAGAAGGGTTTAACTCATTTTGTTACTTGCGTCCACCCCAAACAAAAATATATATATTTTTAGCTCCGAATATATATTTTTAGCACCGTATTTAGGGGTAGTGATGTCACATAATTGTCCACTTTTTAACTTTTGTTTGTCAAACATTGCGCTCATAACGCCATTCTTGCTGACATGCTTTAATTCTGACCACCTTAATAATTAAAATTGTGGTATTTGGTCGTTCTTTTATTTCAATCTACCTCACAAAAAATTTCCTTCTGTTCCTTTTTAGGGTCCTACATTCTTCAAGAAGACTGAATATATCTTTTCTACCCATTTATTTGTATCTAAGTTTTTACTTATTTATTTAAAATAAATAAAATAATATCGACCTGTACTCCCCTTAACCCAAAATGGAATGTCTCGCTACAGTCATCAGCTGTCAAATACGTATGATGGAAATCCAATGAACTATATTTCAGGTGGACTAAGATGCAAGTACCATAATTTTCAGACCGTAGACCACTAATCAAGAAGTGTTTCGATAGCAGCAACAAAGAAGACATGGACACTATCGTTACAGATTGACCCTAGGAATTGATATGCCATGTTCTAGGAAGACAGTATCATCGGAGCCGCAATGGTATGGGTCACAGAGGGAAGACAGAAGAGAGTTCGACATAAGTTAGCTTCGTGAAGTCGAACTATAAATCACGAATCAGAGCTCGGGCACCAAACGAAGAATGGCTGCAGACCGGATGAATCTGGAAAAGTTTATTGCCGCTCTTAAAGATATCAACATGTGAGATGGTTGCTGTCAACTTTGGTAGTCACTGATTCAATGATTCATGAAGAAGATGATGACATCTACTGGAGCATTGATGTGATTGACACTTTTGTTAGGGTAATTTGCATGGAAGTCTGATGGCGAATGAGAAATAAGTTTCTATTTATCTTTTTCTTTGTTACATTTTCCTTCCCTATAGAGCATAGCGCAACCACTGAAGATATCAACTTGCAGGAATAACGTGTAAAGTGCTTATAGATGCTCTTGTTGGGATGAATTGTGTAGTATTTCATTTACATGACGTGGTTGCTAACTCAATGTACATCCCTCTTTGGTCACTTTTTAACGACATGAAATTATCTGGAGCACACAATCCAGCCAGATGGCATGCTTGTCGCTGAGGAATTAGAACGGGGGCTCCGTAGACGATTCATTCAACACATATTTCAGCCAAATCGGTGATGGCAAGCTAACACCTCCTTCAATATTCATAGATTTAGAACCAAATGTAATTGATCAAATCCGTTCTGCATGTATGCATCTCCATGCATCAACAATACATTAAGGTGTAGCTATCTGAACTTACGTGTAAATCTGGCACTGCTGGCCCGTATGCTCGTGTGTAGAGTTCATGTACTGAAAATAAAGTAAGTCAACATATGTGTGTACTAACCTTCCGCATCTTGGATCGCATTTGACCATCTGATTGCTTGGCTGGAAGCAAGCGTTTGTCATGTCTGATACCGTAGTCCTCTCGTGGCAAGCTTTGTCGGCGGAGATGACAGGAGCGTAGGTGGCCAGAGGGAAGTGGATGCGAGGGTAAGGCACTAAATTGGTCTGAAACTCGTTCAGATCAACGTTCATTGCGCCCTCGAAACGCAAGGAAGTTGTCACAGAGGACACAACTTGGCTGATGAGTCTGTTTAAATTGGTGTAGCTTGGTCGCTCAATGCCCAGATTCTTGCAACATATATCGTAGATAGCTTCGTTGTCCACCATGAACGCACAGTCTGAATGCTCCAGCGTAGTGTGGGTAGTCAGGATGGAGTTATACGGTTCAACAACTGCATTGGAGATTTGCGGAGCAGGATACACGGCAAATTCGAGTTTAGATTTCTTCCCATAATCCGCTGAAAGTCTTTCCATTAACAGAGATGTAAATCCGGAGCCAGTCCCGCCGCCAAAGCTGTGAAATACAAAAAAGCCTTGCAGAGCCTCACAATTATCAGTCAGTTTCCGAATTTGATCGATAACTCCGTCCAGTATTTCTTTACCGACGGTGTAATGTCCCCTTGCATAGTTGTTCGCTGCATCTTCTTTGCCGCTTATCAACTGTTCTGGGTGAAACAATTTACGATATTCGCCAGAACGGATTTGATCAATTACATTTGGTTCTAAATCTATAAATATTGAACGAGGTGTGTACTTGCCATCACCGATTTCGCTGAAAAATGTGTTGAATGAATCGTCTACGGGGCCCCCATCTAATTCCTCAGCGACAAGCATGCCATCTGGCTGGATTGTGTGCTCCAGACAATAAAGCTCCCAACAGGAGTTTCCAATCTGCGCGCCAGCTTGGCCTAGATGGATAGATATACATTCACGCATTTTTGCAGTTCGCGTGCGAAAAGAATCCAAGACTAGTGAAACGGCTTAAAAAATATGCTGTGCTGGTATACACGGCGTCACTTGCGTCCAACAAAGATGTTTCTGAATGAAAAAATGTAGCAATCTTCAACTAGTCAACACAAACCCAAAGATGGTTGCATGGTATGACGTGAAATACACACAATGACGTTCGTTTATGACGATACTTCCGGCTTCTGTGCACTTGCGATACAGAAGAAACAAAATGGCGGACTGCCGCTATATCCATCAGTTGCTAGCAACACAATTCTTCTTCTTCTGTCGTTCACTTGAAAATATATTGTTTAACAACTGCAATGCTGTTTCTTCTATGAACTTACCTGTTGTTAACATTTCATATATAGGTCCATCGAGTTTCCTCTCTCTTGTTGTTTCTATGGACCAGCGGGTTTTTCTCTGTACGTTATATTCGGGCCAGTTCTGCATTTTTGTGCTCTGCAGCCTGAGGGGCCTGTGCGCATGTACACATGATTCAGCTGCCAATCTTTGTGGCTGCAGAGCAGGTTGAGTCTTGTTCTGAGGCACAAAACATCAATTTGATCTAGTTTGTTTAACTTATGATAATCATCTTGAGTTAACGTTGGTGGCTCTCTAATTAATTTGATTAGTCTCTTTCTTCTGTTGGTATGTGACTGATGCATCCCATTTGATCGCCTGCCTCACCATATTGTGTCAGTCGATTTGCTCTCTAGTTTCCGTGTATTCCACAATAAGAAGATATATACTGCATGGCGTTATTCAATTCAGACAGTAATGCAATTTACACAGATTTCCTTCTTAGAACAGGTCATTACTTGCCGTGTTGCTAATAATTCCTGCAGCAATAGTTAATACCTGCTTTTTAGTCGTGTAATTCGAACAGAATGTTCCAGTAGATAAACTAGGGGTTCTTCTTTCTTCCTATTCTGTAGACAACATAGATTCCTGCCCCTCCATTCTTCTTTGCTCTCGTTCTGATCCATCACTAAATACCAGAAAAGTTCTTTTGTCTTGGGTATAGTTCTTCGATCACGTCACCTGCTGCTGTTTTCTTTTGGAAACAGCCTAACATGTTCTGCAAGACTGTATTAGGATTAACCAATTACGTATTG
The DNA here is from genome assembly GCA_036924085.1 of Ariolimax columbianus. Classification (NCBI taxonomy): domain Eukaryota; kingdom Metazoa; phylum Mollusca; class Gastropoda; order Stylommatophora; family Arionidae; genus Ariolimax; species Ariolimax columbianus. The sequence continues at coordinate 66,083,548 of JAVGWX010000004.1, forward strand.
AGCACTGACCGATGGAGACGAATTCCCACACAAAGTCGTTTGGAAGTACTGAAAAGCTCTCCTCTACATCATCATTTGCCCAGGGAACTGGACTTCATTAGTAGATGTATTTAAAGAAAACACGTCAAACGAGAACAAGAAGAAGAAGAAGAAAAAAAATTCAATGAGTTATCTAGTACTTGATTTGATGATGTTCTCTGCTGCAAAATTGCCCGACATACGAGGACCAGAGAAAGCACATGTGGCCATCACCAGTGCCAACACTAGACAAGCTATATGACAGTGTCGACAGCATCAGGATGACTGCTGCTTTCTTTGAACAAATTCAAATTGACGTCTGACAGCGTACGAAGAAGAAGAAGAAGAAGTAGAAGTTTTGATGATGTTCGTCCATCACGTGTGATAAAGACCATTCTCTTTGTTCAACCATGTGCACAGTCTTTTCTCTTACTGTGTCCAACCGTGTGCACATTCTTTTCTCTTACTGTGTCCAACCGTGTGCACATTCTTTTCTCTTGCTGTGTCCAATCGTGTGCACATTCTTTTCTCTTGCTGTGTCCAACCATGTGCACAGTCTTTTCTCTTGCTGTGTCAGTTGAAATGGGTGACCTGCGGGGTGATTTGGATTAAAGTGAGGAAGAAACTTCGCCTTTTGCCAACCTCACTCTCTGGTCCTGAGCTACCTTTGACCAGTGGCGATATATTTATCGAGACCACTGGAGATAGCACAGGATGCAGATTTTTCCTCAGAGTTTACTCACGAAGGCTTTCCCGTAAACAGGTATCCAGCAAAGCAGCGGGGGGAGGATGACATATATCGCCGTGTGTTGTGCCTTTCCCATAACCTGAAGATGTTGTAGAGACATCACTTAGCGTGTGAGTGAGTCTTGATCAGTATATTTAATCTAATCCCCACTAACATAGCCTTTCAACTGACCTTCAATAACATAGTCGGGTCAATATCTTTCACCTTACTCTGACTAGTATAGTCTGATCAGTATGTTTTGCTGGTCGTTAGCCTCCTCTCACCATATTAACATCCCCATATTAAGGAAATGGGCCCGACAGTTAACCCGCTTAACATCTTGTTGACAAGAATCTTGAGAACAAACGCTCCAGAGGTAAGTAAAGTTATAAGTGGGAGAGTAACATCAAAAGGTATACTGATGTCGGTCTGACAGTGAACCATCAAGACAAGAAACAGAGGACATTGAAGGTCCATTGCAGCCAACGTTTGTCGCGAAGACGGCACTTGACTTGGTTGAACTTGTCCTTGTTGGCTCTCAGTAAGTATTTCAATTGGTTTTCTTTACAAAAATGTATCAGCCATTCGAATCAGTTACTTAATAGTTTTCAAATATGAACTCTGTGATCTGGCAAACTCACTCGAACGCCTGTCCCAGTGCTTAAAAAAACCATAGTCCAGTGGATACCGACCCGCTGCAGCAGTCCCGGCAATGAGGAGGTGGAGACAATCGTCAGAGAGGGAGGAACACTGCAGCACTTGGATACAGCAACCACATACGATGAGACAATAGCAGCCATCAGGGCCACATAGAGAGCAACACGGAAAAAAGACCACCCTGGCCACATAGAAGACGATGCTTACCCCCAACTCTCCAGACAAGATCATGTGATCAATCTCTGGCTACGCAAAGACCACACTGGCCACATAGAAAATGATGCTTACCACCAACTATCCAGACAAGACCAGGTGATCAATCTCCAGCTACGCACAGTTCACAACAGATTGAAATGCCATCTGTTCAATAAGTTCCCGAATGACACTACGGACCAATTGTGCCTTCGGCACAGCTTCCATGACAGCAGAATACATGTTGCACTCTTGCATATCGTATTCCTATACAAGATGTAGCATTCAGCAACAGCCAATGTCCTTCCACGAGCAGCTGTTCAGAATTGTACGGAGCTTTAAGTCGACTGCTGCCTTAGCTAGAGTCAATGTCTGAAGACGAACAGGGAAGACGATTTCATTTCCCCCAATCTAAATGTCCCTGCTATATACTTGTATTTTCCCTTTTCAATTATGGATTTGATATATTACATTACTATTAAAATATCAGAAAAATGCATGTGTTTCAGGTTGTTTGTCTGTGTGGGAATGTCATCATTATTGTTACTTCTTGTCTTCATCACAGTGTTTGTGAGTCGGTGCGTGCACTATTCAAATGACAATATCGGATGGTTTATATTCTAATTTCACAGACATGAATCGATCATTGTGTGCCCAATAACCACACATATTATCATGTAGCATGTCCTTCGCAGAACGTCGCTCCCATCACATCCCGTCTGAAATAAACTTGATCTCTTGCGAAATTTCCAGCCTGCTCTAGTCATGCCTAAGCATTATTTGACATATTAGTGCTATTGACTTCTTGTATGCCCCTGCCTCTCTTACTACACCACTATTCCTTCCATTACCGTTCTCTTAAGATCATTGAGTCTTTTGATGTGACCAACGTATTTCAATTTTATGTTCATGATGGAATTTATTAATCCAACTCTTTTCGAATGCCTGCATTTTCTAATTTTTTTTTTCAGTCCATGGTATTCTGATGACATTTCTATAACATTTCGACAAAAAAGACTCGATTCTCTTCCTTGAGGTATGGATAACTTCGTGTTTCACAGCAGTATGCTGTCACGAAAACGTATCGAATTTTAGAAGTAATCTCCGGTATCGACATCTTTACGCACTAGAGAAGTTGCCTTTCGCTATTAATATGCACACCAGATTTCCCGCCAGTGGACCCGATAGTATCTGTCCAGCTACATTAATATATTTGTCCTTACATTGCCTGCCATGGGTTTAAACACGAGGAGCCCCAATCTCTTACACTGAGACCAGTCGTTAAACTTTTTTTTATATTCCGATTCGTCTTTAGTGTGTCACACACTTTCGTCTTCCGCGCCGGGAGCCGTTGATCTAAACGATTCATCCGCAACTCTCATTGTTTCAATCTTCGTGTACTACGGACGGGCATTCCCGTAAGCAGAATTTCTCATATTTCCCGCTGTTCACAAGCGGTTTTGTGCAGACGTATAGCTGTCCCAAACAAGGCAGCAGTTGGCAGTTGTGGTGATAGAATTGTTTTTCCTAGGATAGCTTTTTTACTTGATTTCCGAGTCTTTCCTACCCAGCCATGACACTTTGCTTAAAACCACACTGAAAGGAAAACCTGTGAACTTCTCAGTTCAGTTCAGTTCATCCCGTAACTGATAAGGTCGTTGTGGCACACTTAAAGACACTCCCACTATCCCACGCCATCTATCTCTGTCCGCTGCCACCATTCGTGCCTCACCGAGACGAAGGTTTGACCACTAAGTGATGTTGTCTGCCCATCTCTTCCAAGGACGTCCCCGCACTCTTTTTAATGGTACGGAACCATACAGTATCGAATTTGTAATTCCGCTGGATCTCCTGACGTGTCCATACGAAGCCATGTTTCGCCTTTAGATAGCTGTGAAACGAGCATCAAAAGGCCCAATTGCCTTTCCTATCTTCGTCGCATTTCTATAGTGAACTTCTACTATCTTGGAAATATAATCAAAAAAGCTGGCAGATCAATCAATCAATCGGTCATTCAATCAATCAATCAATCAATCAATCAATCAATCAATCAATTAATCAGCCAGTAGCTATGCTTTGAATAGGTCTTCATGAATGATACACAGTCTTCTGATCCTGCGCCATCGTTTCTCAGTTCATGGTTTTCTTGTTTCTTTATGTTTGTAATAATAATAATAATAATAATGTTTGCTTAGGCGTCTGAGGTCCGTTGCATCGGTTGGCCACATCCACGACCCACAGCTGTGTCGTGGTTCCAGGCCTCTTCCAGGTAGGAGGAAAAGGTTGGTACTTGCAGGAGCCATACTGTTCGGCGCCAGTCTCTCGGCGCCTCCAGCCGGAAAGGGGAAGCACTTTGGCGCTGATGAACGACTTGTGTAGTATCTTATGGGCAGGGGTTTCCTTGCCCAGTCGTACAACATGACAGAACAAAGAAACTCGGCGACTGCCAAGTGTTTCTGAGATTTGGTGGAGGCCTATTTTAGCAGAAATCTGCATGTTGCAGATGTAGTCCCGCCATCGGTTGCCCTGGATACGCCACTGGTTGCGTTTGTAGAAGGCCTCCAGGCTCGACATGTCATGTTTCAGCAATGTCCAGGTTTCAGAGCCGTAAAGCAGGACTGGGACCAAGCAGGACTGGGACCAAGCAGGACTGGGACAAAGCAAGACTGGGACCACGCAGGACTGGGACTTGGACCAAGCAGGACTGGGACCAGGACCAAGCAGGACTGGGACCACACTGGACTGGGACTAGGACCAAGTAGGACTGGGTCCATGCAGGACTGGGACCAAGCAGGACTGGGACCAAGCAGGACTGGGACCAAGCAGGACTGGGACCACACAGGACTGGGACCAAGCAGGACTGGGACCAAGCAGAACTGGGACCAAGCAGGACTGGGACCAGGACCAAGCAGGACTGGGACCACACATGGCTAGGACCAAGCAGGACTGGGACCAAGCAGGACTGGGACCAGGACCAAGCAGGACTGAGACCAAGCAGGACTGGGACCAGGACCAAGCAGGACTGGGACCAGGACCAAGCAGGACTGGGACCAAGCAGGACTGGGACAAAGCAGGACTGGGACCAGGACCAAGCAGGACAGGGAATAAGCAGGACTGGGACCAAGCAGGACTGGGACCAGGACCAAGCAGGACAGGGAACAAGCGGGACTGGGACCAAGCAGGACTGGGACCAGGACCAAGCAGGACTGGGACCAGGACCATACAGGACTGGGACCAAGTAGGACTGGGACCAGGACCAAGCAGGACTGGGACCAGGACCAAGCAGGACTTGGACAAAGCAGGACTGGGACCAGGACCAAGCATGACTGGGAGCAAGTAGGACTGGGACCAGGACCAAGCAGGACTAAGACCAGGATCAAGCAGGACTGGGACCAGGACCACACAGGACTGGGGCCAAGTAGGACTGGGACCAGGACCAAGCAGGACTGGGACCAGAACCACACAGGACTGGGACCAATTAGGACTGGGACAAGGACCAAGCAGGACTGGGACCACACAGGACTGGGACCACACAGGACTTGGACCACACAGGACTGGGACAAAGCAGGAATTGGACCAAGCAGGACTGGGACCAGGACCAAGCAGGACTTGGACCAAGCAGGACTCGAACCAGGACCAAGCAGGAATGGGACTAAGCAGCACTGGGACCAGGACCAAGCAGGACTGGGACCAAGCAGGACTGGAACCACACAGGACTGGGACCACACAGGACTGGGACAAAGCAGGACTGGGACCAGGACCAAGCAGGACAGGGGACAAGCAGGACTGAGACCAAGCAAGACTGGGACCAGGACCAAGCAGGACTGGGACCAGGACCACACAGGACTGGGACCAAGTAGGACTGGGACCAGGACCAAGCAGGACTAGGACCAAGTAGGACTGGGACCAGGACCAAGCAGGACTAAGACCAGGACCAAGCAGGACTGGGACCAAGTAGGACTGGGATCAGGACCAAGTAGGACTGGGACCAGGACCACACATGACTGGGACCAATTAGGACAGGGATCAGGACCAAGCAGGACTGGGACCACACAGGACTGGGACCACACAGGACTTGGTCCACACAGAACTGGGACAAAGCAGGACTTGGACCAAGCAGGACTGGGACCAGGACCAAGCAGGATTTGGACCAAGCAGGACTGGGACTAGTACCAAGCAGGACTGGGACCAAGCAGGACTGGTAGATTTGGATTTTTGTCCCGAGGGAGAGCTTGCCAATACTTCCCACATGTAGAGGTCGTGCATAGCGGTCGCAGCTAGTCCGATCCACCTTGACATATCGGAGGATATCACGCTACCGAGATAGATGAATTCATTGATGCCCTCCACAGTATGACCTTGAGTTGCAATACCATGAGGTGCTGTGTCGGAAATGAGGTTGTGAACTTTGATCTTGGTCCAGGATATAGACAGGCCTAGGGAGGGGGGGGGGGGCGTTTCACTGTCTAACATCTCCATAGAGCGCTGCAGCGCAGATCTACCCGTGCCAAACAGGACAATATCGTCCGCGTGAACGAGTTCAGTGAAGATTAACTGATCAATAGCTATACCCTCCTGATGCTCGCTGAGGCGGTTAAGAAGCCAGTCGACTGCCAGGCAGAATAGGTCGGGGACAAGAACACATCCCTGCCTGACACCCGAAGTGGTGGGGAATCTGTCAGAGAGAGTGCCACCCAATCAAATTCTGGCACCGGTGTCCTAGTGTAGCTCATTGATCAGGCTCAACAGGCGGTGCCGGGGTGTCTATTCCCTGGAGAGCTTTACATAAAGCTGGTCGATCAACCGAGTCGAAGGCGGACTCCAAGTCCACGGATACAGCGCACAAGGGGCGACCGAAGGCCCGGTGCAGTTCGGCGAGGAGGCGTAGAGCAAGGATAACGTCGGTTGTAGAACGTTCCAGACTGTTATGGGCGACGTTTTGTGTCAAGAGAGGCTTGAGCCTAGCAAGTAGTACATGGGCAAACACCTTTCCCGGAACCGAAAATAGTGTTAAGGCCTGTAATTACCCGCAACTAAATTTGTCTCAACCGTTATTTTCCATGCGTGTTTTGGTACATCTCTGCATATTTTGCCCTGGGGATTCCAGGCGAGAGACTTTTTCGTAATGATATCAGCAAGTTTTCTTAATGTGAGTCCTACACATCGTCTTCTGTTCACGACAAGTGCCACTGTCATCTGTGGATCCCATCCCACAGTTCTACATTAGGTACTTTATCGTACCATTTAAATCTCTCACTTCGACATATCCACACATTAATGAAAGTCTCAATCTGTCTTCGATGCAAATTTCGTTGTTCAACGTGTCGCAAGCAATCAACCAATCAAAGTTCCTATCGGTGCTAAGGCGATCTACAACATCCCACCGGCTTACATGGTCTTGAATTGCTCTTTCTGAATCTCCCTCGGTAATAATTTAATTATAGTTTCTTCACACATTCTCTTCTTCAAGTATTTTTGGGTCTCTCTCTCTCTCTCTCTCTCTCTCTCTCACTCTAACTCTCTCTCAATCTAGCTCTCTCTCTCAATCTAGCTCTCTCTCTCTCTCTCAATCTAGCTCTCTCTCTCTCTCAATCTAGCTCTCTCTCTCTCAATCTAGCTCTCTCTCTCTCTCAATCTAGCTCTCTCTCTCTCAATCTAGCTCTCTCTCTCTCAATCTAGCTCTCTCTCTCTCTCAATCTAATTCTCTCTCTCTCTCTCTCTCTTCCTTTGAGGATTCCTTGGGTGATCATGTCTGACAATGTTGGACGGCCCCTACCGTAGCGTATATCCTATCCAGCCCCATTTACTTCGCTTAATGTTTGTTCCAGTCGATGATGTTAGCCACTTTCCCATAAGTCTTAATTTCTCACCATGCTCTGCCGCTTTATGTCCATTATCCTTCGTAGGTATTTGTTAACGGAGGACTTGAGTCTTTGTTGTGTGACCTTGGTCGTTATTCATGTCTGCAACACAGCAACACCGACTTGACACTGGCGTTGGATATTTTTTTCTTCTTCTTCGTTCGTTCTCAATCTTCCACTACCAAGCCCTGAACAGGGATATGCAAATAGAAGGATGTAGTCCAGAGAACGGAATGCGTCGTGTCGCTAATTTACAGCTTGACTGCGATATTTACACCTTTCGGTCCGACACATCCGTCTTCGACATATTGGATATTTGAACTTTGGCGCGAATCTTGATATCTCTGGATCTCCATATGTTATGTAGTGCCAGGAATGTCCCTCTTGCCTTTCGAATTCTGATCCTTATATCTGCATCTGTATCTCCTGATGCATTCATTGAGCTGCCCAAATAGGTAAAGGCATCCACTTCCTCCAACTGCTCACCCTCCAGCATCATTAGTTCTTTGCTGTTAGTGTTGTGTTTTAATGACTGTATTTGAAAAGTAACTTTTCCCAATTATCATAGTCTTTGTTTTCTTTATGTTTATGTGAATATTGTTGTCATAAGCTACTGAAAATCTTGCTCACTTTCTGCCATTAAAACTGTATAATCCGCATATCTAAGATTATTCATTGCCACTCCTCCAATGACAAGCCCTTACATCCCCTCTTTCTGTTTAAATATTTGTTCTGTGTAGACATTAAAAAGATCAGGTCAGGTCATCCCGTAACCGGTGAGGTCGTTGGGGCACACATAAAGACATTCCCCCAACCCAAAGCCACCATTCTCTGTCAGCGGCCGCTGCCTGTGACTCTTCTGGTCGGAGACTGGTCCATTCTTTTATGTTGTCCTCCCATCTCTTTTTGGGCCGGCCTCTTCGTCGTCTGCCATGCACCTTTCCGTGGAGGATCGTATTTGCAAAACCATTTGATCTCGATATGTGACCGTACCAAGCGAGTTTCCTTTTTTTTGACAGTTGCCAAGAGGTCTTCAAAAGGCCCTATTGCTGTTGTAATTCTATCTCGTATTTCCTCATTTGTAACTCGATCTTTGTACGTGACGTTTAAAAGTCTTCAGAAACATCTTATCTCCAAGGCCTGTATCCTTCGCTGAAGGTCAGCTGTAACTGTCCATGTCTCACAAGCATAGAGGAATATTGACAGGACCATTGTACGCAGTAATCTGATTTTCGTGCATTATGCTAACCGTTTATCTTGCCAGAGTTTGTTACGCCGCGCAAGCGCGTTATTGTCTGTGCTATTCTGGCCATCACCTCACATTTTGATCCTTCATCACTGACAATCGACCCGAAATATTTAAAACGGTCAACTACTTCGAGTTCCTGACCATTAGCTTTTATCCTGCAGTTGAAGCCTTTACAGCGTTTATCTCCATACCATCGCCAAGAGCTGTTTCATCGAGCCTTCTGACCCATTCCTGGAGTTCTGCTTCATTACCCGCCAACCCGTCGTTGTCATCTGCAAAACGAAGGTTGGTAATCGTTCGTCCCCCTATTTGGACAGTACCAACGTGACCTCCAAGGGTCTCACTCATAATTCCCTCAAGGAATATATTGAAAAGAGTTGGAGAGAGTGTACACCCCTGTCTCACACCAACTGATGTGCGAAACCAGTCCCCTCGCCTCCCATTCACAAGAACTGCGCTGGACGCCTTGTTATACAGGTGTTCAAGAACCATTATAATATTTCCGTTGATTTTATACATCATTATGGTTGCCCATAGCGCGTTATGCCATACCCTATAAAACGTCTTTTTAAAATCAACAAACACTTGATACAGCTTTTGCTGCTGTTCTAGATATTTCTCGCTTAGCAGCCTTAAATTAAATATCTGTTCTGTAGTGCTTCTTCCCTGTCTGAACCCTGCTTGCTCCTCGGCAATGATGTTATCTGCTTGGGGTTTCAATCGGTCGAGGATTAATCTAAGCATTAAAAAGACAATGTATTAATACACATCCCTGTCTCATTCCTCTTTTTACATCAATACTTGGGGAGCATAATTTTCCTGATTTTACTGTAGCAGTTTGTTCTCAGTACAGATTTCGGAGCAGTCTTATGTCTTTACCATCTAGACTTATTTCTTGGAGACTTTTAATTAATTTAACTGAACTTAATTTAACTTCATTACACTGGTTTTGAAGACTACAGAGTTTGTATACTACCAGTTTATTTCCCTTTAAAAATGGCAGCCAATAAAGCAAATGTAAATGTTATAATGTATTTCTATATATTTATCTTCCTAATTATCTTCCCCTTATTCTTCGTCAGTAGTCAGACTTGGACAAAGGCAGCGGCCAACTACTCGAGGCTACATAAACTTGCGTCCGGCTTATCGATACTTTCCCCATCCGGCGCGTCTCCTTGGGTCGAGCACCGTTCTGTTGAGTCATTTTGGTGTTTTTCATAATCAAAAGCAATGCGTTGCACTGTGTTGTGCGCATAGCGGCCCAATGCATCCGTTGTCTGCACGCATTTGTTCCCTAGACTCCCTAGCTATTCAATCAATAAATTAGTCAAAGACCTGTCAGCTTCATGTGGATCATTGGTCTTCAACGAATACTCGCCAAGTCTTTTTATCATAAGCCATCTGAGTCAATTCTGTCTACGTCATGTTTGCTGCCTTTATGTTTGCTTCCAGTTCCCTCATGAGTGTCTTGGTATTCCTCTGCTTTTCTTGCTTTGTGGACTCCGGAACAAAGCTTGTCTGGTGATGTTATCAACTGGTTTCCGTAATGTATGGTCTATCCATCGCCATTTCATGCCCCACTGGTTTTTGTCCAATTTTTGTCCATTCCCACCCTTGTATTTTGTGCAGAAAACAACAATTGACGAAAGTCTGTACCTTTTCTATAAGTACCTGTGTTGTCCTCCGTATTTCAGAGCCAAATAATAAAACAATTTGACGTTGGAGTTGAGGATTTTTATTTTGGTGGTGGTTTAAATTTCTTTTGACTTCCATACATTCCTCAATGCAATGAAAGCTTTTCTCGCCTTCTATATTCTTAACTGAACATCGTTTTCTGTACCTTCCAATATGTCTATATTGCTATTGGTTGTTCCAATCCCACATGTAGGACATCAGTTGTTTGATGTAAGTCGTAAGTTGTATCACGTTTATCATCTCCGAGGTTGACTATCATGGACATAAAATGCTGTTTGTATGCCCGATGAGCGCATCTCTGAGTAGTTGTTACATGTGAGCTCTGAACAGGTAGACGCTGATTAAACGGACAGAAAAAACGTTACAAAGACTCATTAAAAGTGTTTAAAAAACTCGAAATGCTGGTATTCAATCAGGAACCAGTTTCTGATGCCAGGTAGCCAAATGTTGAGTAACCTCATTTCGCTGTTTTGTCTTGGTGTACCGTATTAGGCCTAGGACCTTCTTCTGTTAGGTATGAAACAATAAAATATTAAACATAGAAGTAAGAAGAAAGTGATTTCCTTTAAAAAGTTAAAATCACATGTAATAGGTGGGGAGGTTGCCGAATGGATTGAAAGTTGGTTAGCAAGAAGAAGACAGAGACAGGACATAAATAAGGAGTACTCTAAATGGTCTGAAGTAAAAAGTGGAGTGCCACAGGGCTCGGTTTTGGGAACGAAATTTTTGTTAATATATATAAACGATTTGGACTTTTATATAGGATCCATGTTTGACAAATTTGCAGATGACACAAAACTATGTAGGAGTGTCTCATCTAAAGTGGATATATTGATGTAGAATATAGATATTCGGGACTGGTCTGTGAAATGGCAAATGGAGTTTAATATAGATAAATGTACAGTCATCCACAAGGGTAGATCCAATATGGAACATAATTACAGAATGGGCGAGAACAATATTAGAGATAAGGAAAGAGACCAAGGAGTTAAAATAGAGCATACAGGAAAAATGAATGAGCGAATCCAGGTAGAAGTGAATAAGGCAAATGCGATGTTAGGTATGATTAAAAAGAAATATAAAACATAGGAGCAAGGAAATGATTGTCAAACTGTATAACGCATTGGTTAGACCTAGATTGGAGTACTGTGTACATGTGTGGAATCCTTATAGCATAGGAGATATAAACATGCTTGAAAGGATTAAAAAAGAGCGATAAAACTGATAGTGGGATTTTAAAATTACATGTATGAGAAAAGACAAAGAAATATAGGCCCACAGTATCTTGAAGGGAGAAGAAATCGAGGGGACAATACAGATTTTTAAGATAATCACAGGAAAGGTTAAATTAGGCTATAACAAGTTTTTTTCTTCAAAATACAACCACCAACAAGAACAAGAGAGTACAGCTACAAATCAACTAAAGAAAAGTCCAGATTAGATATTAGGAACATTTTTCAAGTCAGAGAGTGGTGAATGCTTGGAATTCATTGCCACAGGAAGTAGTGGCGGCAGGGACAATTAATGCATTTAAGAATAGATTGGACGCGCATAGGTTTTAAAGAAAGGAAATGCAAATGAAATTGGTTGTATACAGACTCTGCCGAGTCTTCTAAACCAGTATAAAGGCATTAAGTTAAGTTAAGATCATCTCTCCCCATCAGCCTCGGTTACCCGCGTGGGCCTCTAAAATTGTAGGGCCACTACGACGTCACTATATTTACCCATCTGTTTGTCCGTCATGCGCACCACATGGCCGATCCATGTGTATTTTTTCGTAACGGTGCGACTTCTATGTTGTTCGTCCATCACGTGTGATGAAGACCATTTCTCTTTTTGTTCTACCAGTTCTTTCATTTGAGTGGTCTGTGGTTTCAATCAAACCCCAAAATACCAAGTTAAGTTTAAATGGCAAATTCCTGCAGCCAAACGACAACCCAAACTATCTGGGAGTCACATTTGATCGGCGCATGACATGGAAAAGTCAGATCGAGAGAAACCGAATGAGAGCCAGAGAAAGAATGGCAATCATGAGGAAACTTGCTGGCACAAGCTGGGGAGCAGACGAAAGCATACTAAAGAAACTGTACACTGGAAGAGTGAGACCAGTTCTCGAGTATGGCATTGCGGCATGGACAACAGCAGCAAAGGCGAACTTCGATAAAGTTAGCAAACTTCAAAACCAAGCGATGAGAGTTATAACAGGAGGCATAAAGTCAACGCCAATTGTAGAACTTGAAAAGATTACAAAACTGCAATCCATGACTGATAGAAGAGACTGCAGAGCCCAGCTGCAGTCAGAGAAACTCCGAAGACTGCCCAACCATCCAATGCACCAGAGACTAAACAATTTGGGAAATGGGAAACTAAAGCGGAGAAACTTTGCAGAAATAGCCAAATCAAAGATGCACGAAGATCACATAAACGCACTAACAACACCAAAACCCATCACTACTGTACGAAAACCTACCTGGAGGCAGGATATATTTCCAGAGGTGGTAGAAAATATACCAGGTATTGGAAACAAAAACGGCCAGACTGAAAAAGAAAGGAGAGATACTACCCTAAGCTTTATATCGCAAAACTACCCAAGCATGGACTGGACCCATGCATACACCGACGGTTCTGTAACAAACACTACACAGAACGGAGGGGCAGGAGCATTCCTGAACCTACCAAATGGCAGAAAAATAACACTGCCATTCGCTACTGGTAAGTACACAAGCAATTTCAGAGCAGAGGCAGAGGCACTGAGGGCGGCAGTGGAAGAAATGGTGACACATAAAGAAAATGAAAGCCATATAGTCCTGCTTACAGATGCTCTCGCCGTAGCCACAGCGCTAAAAAGCCAGAAAAACACTGAGCTTAATGACTTAAGAGCAGCACTCTGCAAACTGTGCCAGGAGTCCGCACCAAAAAGGGTAGTGGTACAGTGGGTCCCATCACACTGTAACATCCAAGGCAACGAGGAGGCAGACAGACTGGCAAAAGAAGGTGCAAGACTACCACAAACAGATACTAGTATGACGTACGAAGAGTCAAAACGGCTTATCAAAGCCAGATACATGACCAAATGGGAAACCGAACATACTGGTTAGACCAAAAACGAAGCCTATTACCAGTTGAACCGAAGAGAGCAGGTCGTTGTCTTCAGACTTCGCACTGGCCACAATAGACTGAGGTACCACCTATTCAACAAATTGAAGATAGGTGGTACCGACGAATGCTCGTGCGGTACTGGTGAATTGACCGCTGAACATCTGCTGCAGAACTGCCCGACATACGAGGATCAGAGAGAGCAGATGTGACCATCACCAGTGGAACTGCAAGACAAGCTCTATGACAGTGGCGACAGCCTCAGGATGACCGCCGCTTTTTTCGAAAAAATAATGGTTACTGTCTGACTGCCTAAGAAGAAGAAGAAGAAGAAGAAGAAGAGTGGTCTGTGGGTTGGGATTGTGGATGAGTGCGAAGGTGGCTTGCAAGTCGGATGTGGGATATGAAAAAAGAAGGCAGTGAGGGCATGGAATGTTTTACGGTAATGGTTCACGGGCTTTTCTGACCAGTCTCCGCTGCATCCTTTTTGAAGGCCGCGTTTGATGCAGATCCTCTCCGAAAAGCTGTGCGCCAGGTTGTGCGGTCTTGCGCAACATCTTCCCATATTTCAGGGTTTATGATAAAAGCCTTTAGAGATGTTTTAAGCGTATCAATGAGAGACGTTCGACGTCTGATCTTTACGTTGCGGATTTGGTCTCGAATGGAGATCAAATTGTGATGAAAGTGTTTCTAAAGAAAAAAGAAAGCTCCAACATTGATATCACATCCTGGTAATTGCTTTCACAAAACTGTTCTACATGGCACGCTAGCGCCACCACCAAATGGACTCAGATCACAGAGCGAAACTCCATCTTGAAGGCTCAGAGAAGACGGATCACCCAATGAAGCAGGACGCCACAGTTGACTCCTCGTGCCCCTGATGGGGTAATCTGCCGTGCCAGGATTATTCTTTAAAGTCATTTGAGAACACACATCACTGTCTGATGCTGTCGCCGTCTTCGCTTGAGGTGGGTAATTATTTTCATGCTCCTCCCGAATATACCAGGAATTGCTCCCTGGTTTTTCCTTTGCGTCTGCGCATGCGACTTATTCAGAAATCACTTATTCTTTATTCAAGATTTCTAGCGCACATATTTGCACGTCTAATGAACATAAGTAGTCAGTCTTACAGGGTAAACAGTTTTGTTCATTCATTTTGTATGATATTACTGGATGAATTTAATTGGTCCTATTTCGTCTGTTATTGTTTAAATACCTTCTGCGGCTTCAAGTCACTAGGTAAAAACAAATTCGAATTGTATTCTGTATTTTTGTTATTGTGATTTTATAGTGATATTTGTATGTCTTATTCTTTGCACAATGGTCACCTCGGTATACCTCTACGCGTGTGAGACTTGGACTCTGACGGCTGCCCTAGAACGTAAAATTTGCACCATGGAGATGACAATTTTTTTTCATTTCATATTTGGATCGCGTTACAAACGAAAGAGTTCTTGAAAAGTGTTAGGAAGGAGTTAGGCCAGTATAAAAACTTAGTGGCTATAGTAAAAAACACGAAAATTGACATGGTATGGACATATATCACGATCAGTGGGACTGACAAAGATCGTCTGTGCCTGGGAAGCTTGGAAGAGGGAGACCAAAACAGAGATGGGAGGACAATATACAAGAGGGTCTATAGCTGAAACTAATACACTGACATCGAGGTTTTCTCGAGGGCTAACATGCCCAGCATCCATGCACTGCTAGAAAAAGCACGACTAGGATGGGCCGGACACCTCGTCCGTATGTCAGACGAGCGGCTCCCAAAGAAGCTTCTCTACGGCGAGCTGAGAGAAGGATGGCGCGAGAGAGGGCGCCCAAAGAAACGTTTTAAAGACGGTCTGAGGGACTCACTGAAAAGTTGCCAGATAGACATCGACACCTGGGAATGTCTTGTGCAAAACAGATCTGACTGGAGAAGCGCAGTAAAATCGGGTGTAGCTACCGGCGAAGACGACCGTGTTGTGAAAGCCCAGATCAGACGCGAGACCCGGAAATCACGAACAGCGGGAACTACCATCACCTTCTACAAACCTCGTGTGCCCGATATGTAGCAGATGTTTTCGTGCCCGCATTGGCCTGTTCAGCCACATGCGCACCCACACCCAACAGGGAAATTTGTGACAAGGATGATGTCGGCGGTCTTCATCGACAACGATGGACAGCTGTTATTATTATTATTATTATAATACCCTGGCGAAAAATCGAGACATGGGGGAACTGGCTCGATAGAATGCAAAAACGGTGCCTCAACGACCTTTTAAGTTACGTTACTGATGATGATGATGTTCTTTGCGAAGACGAAGGTCTTGTTACATAGGTTTCGTTTGTTTGTCCGTCTCTGATGCACGTAATTTTTAGATCAAGGACATTTAAAAGAAACTTGTTGTATCCAGACTCTAAAGAGTCTTCTAAACCAGTATAGAGATTTTAAGTTAAGTAGGTTAGTTGAGGTTGATTTTTGAGGCCAAGATACAGCGGTACATGAACTAACAGCAGCCAGCGACTCAAAACTCTCTGCTTGTTTCAGGGTTAGAAAACCTGAGCTGACCAAGAACCTATTCGACCTCCAAGCGGCGGTCCAGGAAACAGACTCAACTAGTGTAGTCTTGTTTAGAGAATAGGAACCGCAGTAGGGAGGCAAACCCAGTACTAACAAAAAGGCAGCTAAAATCTAACGTGTTCTGTCGAAAGGCGCAGTTTTAGCTTCTATGTTCTTATCTCTATTCTTGTCTGGGATACATGTCATTCTTATATCGTTTGACATTTCATTATCCAGTTGGCGCAAGTGGATTACCAGCAACGATCGATTAGTTATTCGGTTGTCATTGATTCGATTTTTGTGACTTGTTTCTTTGGTTGGCTCACATCATCACAACTCTGCTGGATTACCTCCCCTACTTACTGTAGGTTTAAGACAATCCAGATTAATCATAGCGCGTCCGTGACTATGTGGGTGGCTTTGACTTTCACTTTGTTACTGCACATTGTAAATTATGTGGCACTAACAGTTGCCTTTGCCATTTTGTTGTGAACCCCTTGGGCATGCCCTGTTTAACAACGTCTTAACTTATCAGACGAAATTTCAATGTCAACGACAAGACCAGAAATGAACTCATTTTCATATTATATTTAAACTATATTGCACACAGCCAGCACTCCCTGACCCTTGTGGGTTGAAAAACAGTTCCTCCTCTCCTAGGCGAACTAACACAGGCTAACCAGCTGGTTTAGAGTTTACCTTCTCTTAGATTGGCTGCCAACTAAAGCCAATGAGTCAAATCTGCCCGAGAGTATCATTGGATATCTCGAGTAACTATCATCTGCTACAACGACTCCACTGCCTTGTGGAAACTTCGGGAGAGGGCAGGGCTACGAAAATAAGCCAAGACAGAAAAACTGAAGTAGTAGCACCTAAGGCGGATGGTTTCAAAATGGCGAACTCATTTCGGCAGCTTCTGCAGCTGAGCTGATGCCAGATTGTCAGGCATTGCATTCCTTTGGATTACATCAGCGAGGACGAGGTATTCAGCACCCAGCGCCCTGGATAAGCTATTCACAGGGCGCCACGCGCATGGTCTACAGAAACTGAGACGCCTATGATGATTATACAAAACGCGTTTATCCAATATGGCTGCGATATCTGAGCTCCAAGTGCCGCTTCAAGATTTCCGTGCACATGAAATTACCTTCAACGTGATGACTAATTCGTTCTGAGTGAATGGCATTGACACTCCAGGGGATCTTCAAATTGAAATCGTTAACATTCAACATGACTTACACGTGAAAATCAAATTTGATTAAATGACCCTGCTCGAATTTCATCAAAACTCTGTGGGAAAGGCAAAATTTGTTGATTTAAGAATGTTTACGTCGTCAAGAATCATATCCTTCTTCGGAAGCATATATTTATTGTCTTGTTCTTGTTTTTCTTCTTCTTCTTCTTCTTATGCGTTCGTCATGAAATGGACGTTTCGACATCGTATCGTAGTTTACAGATATATACATACCCGATTTCATATGACTTTTATGAGTGAATGGTTTGCCTTTGCCCTGCGATTCTTAACCTTTGGCCAAACTACATGTGACTAGCGCAGTCCGTTTCCACGTATATGTGGAATAGGGTCTGGGTCAGATATGGTTCGCTGACCCTGGTGTAAACAGCCAGCTCATTCGCTGCTGCATCTTAGTCCATTGTACTTATCTGAATAGATGCACTGAAATGGGACACTCTAAGTCAAAATTCAGTTTAAAGAAAAATATTTACTATCATGTAGAGAGAGCACTACCGATTATCTACCACTGACACAGTGTCTAATATTGAATTATTAATTTTCAAAATTAATTCAGGTGAACTTAATTTTTCATTCCTCAAATATTGCTATTGTATTCTTGAATTCAGAAATAGATCTAAAAGAATATTTTTCAAAACGAAAAACAAAATTAAAAGAATGATATTATAGTAAAGTGTATGGAACAAGTGGTCTGTAGGGGTCTTTGTGTATGACAAGAAAAAGAATTGCACCACTGTCTCACAGAGAGCATGTCGTAAGAAGCGACTGTGCGACATGGTATAACACCGGCCATGGTTAAGTGGTTTATTTAGAGCAGCATAGCTGGCGCATAACAGGCCGCGGGACTACTTTGCTCTAATGTTTGAGTCTATTAAGATGGACTCGCACATCGGTTAACCACTCCGTGGCACTTGTCCCAAACGTAATGAAGTAATAAGTTGCTTGAGCCTAGCCCGCTAAGCATGAAGTCCTCCTCCCGGCTACTTCCAGCTCATACCAGAGCTGGGACCGGCAGAGGGGAATCCGCCCCTGTAGAAGTACAGGTCGACTAAGAACTAAGGACTAAGTGTATGGAACAACATTGAAAGCTTCCCCTTGCCTGTAGAATATGTAGCTATTCTCACTTATTGATCCTGATCCCGCTAAGCGAGTTTCCTGATGTGCTGCAATGTCCACAACGTGTCTTTTTTCAGTTCGTTGTTTATAATGCTTGTTTTTCTAACATCGTTTATTTTCTGAAGATTGTCAGACCGATGTGGCACGTATTGTGTCAGTGTCGCACAGCAAGGCTGAAGAGAATTAAAAAAAACAAAAAACTAAATAGAGTTGCTACTCCAAAGTCGCACCAACATATAGTAGTCAGACACGATTGAAAAGGAGCTACTTACTATGGGACAGCACCGCAGTTGATGACGCACTTTGCAGGCATGAGTGAAGAAAGTAGTCCTTGGTCGATATCTGTCTCGTCTCTGCAGGCATGAGTGATGAAAGTAGTCCTTTGTCGACATCTGTCTCGTCTCTGCAGGGATGAGTGATGAAAGTAGTCCTTGGTCGATATCTGTCTCGTCTCTGCAGGCATGTGTGATGAAAGTAGTCCTTGGTCGAGATCTGTCTCGTCTCTGCAGGCATGAGTGATGAAAGTAGTCCTTGGTCTACACCTGTCTCATCTCTGCAGGCATGTGTGATGAAAGTGGTCTTTGGGCGACCTCTGCCTCATCTCTGCAGATCTGAATGATGAAAGTAGACCATGGTTAACCTCTGCCTCGTCTCTCTGCAGGCCTGATTGATGATTGATGAAAGTAGTCCTTGGTCGACTTCTGCCTCGTCTGTGCAGCCATGAGTGATGAAAGTAGTCCTTGGTCGACATCTGTCTCGTCTCTGCAGGCATGTGTGATGAAAGTGGTCTTTGGGCGACCTCTGCTTCATCTCTGCAGATCTGAGTGATGAAAGTAGACCATGGTTAACCTCTGCCTAGTCTCTGCAGGCATGAGTGATGAAAGTAGACCATGGTTAACCTCTGCCTCGTCTCTCTGCAGGCCTGATTGATGATTGATGAAAGTAGTCCTTTGTCGACTTCTGCCTCGTCTCTGCCGATCTGAGTGATGAAAGCAATCCTTGGCCAACCTCTATCTCGTGGCTCCAGATCTGAGTGTTGAAAGTAGTCCTTGGTCGAACTCTGCCTCGTTTGCACCGAAAAGTTTTGCCCCTGTCTAGACCAGACTTTCTGAGATTGTGGCAAAGTCAAGACAATCCTTAACTCCGGATTGTTGTCAGAGGCTGTCTTGTTTCGTAAGCTTCCTCTAGCATAATTTTATTCGACTTTATTTCTGTCCAGCTGCTCGCTTTCATCCTCCGATAACACCACATCTCAAAGACCTCCAAATACTCTTCTCCTGTTCTGACTATAGTACAGGTATCTGCTCCATAAAACGGAACGAAATATATATACGCACAGATAATTATTTTACGAAAAGAAGTGTTCGTACTTTTCCATGTAATTATTCTCCGTTTCTCCCCGAACACCGTTTTTGTTATTGCAATTCCAGCCTTTAAATGTCTATGGCTACAGCTATATTCTGTATTTAATTGCGAAATATACGGAGTGGTCAGACGGGGTATTTGTACACGACAGAAATAAGAATATCACCACTGTCTCTAGAGAGCATGTCGTAAGAGGCGACTAACTGTGTCATATGGCATAACATCGGTAATGGTTAGGTGGTTTGTTAAGAGCAGAAAAAAATTGTGCTTGACAGGCTGCGGGTCTACCTTGCTCTAGTGTTTGAGTCTATTAAGATGGACTCTCACATCGGTTAACTACCTTCCGCAGCACTTGTAACAACGCAGCGTAGTAATAAGCTAATCGAGTCTAGCCTGCTTGCTAAGCAGGAAATTCTCCGACCGGCTCCATCCAGCTTACGCCAAAGCTGGGACCGGCACAGAGGCATCCACCTCAATAGAAGTACAGGTCGACTAAGACTAAGATAATTGAAAATTGTGTCACCAGTTCAACGCTTTGAGCAAACAAAATAAATGATGATGATGATGGCGTATTTATCAATCCACAGACATATAACAAATGCCTAGAAGTCAAACAGACGATGAAATTGGAACGGCTGTTGGATCGGCTCTGAAAGATCCTATAAATCTATCCCTTAAAAGCGGCCCGACACATGATGAGCACAGTCCGTCGTTTACAGGAGAGAAGGAATTCAGAGTCAGTAATCTCAAAACATCAAAGTCGTACGGCTACCAGAACCGCCTAGGGTATAAGATACAAGGCAAAGCAGCTCTCATTGGATTTCAAGAGACTAAACAACTGAACTTTTACAGGCAATTGCTTGCGGAAATGTTCGGTTCGTTTGTATTGCTGACGTTGGGCTGTAGTGCCGTAACTGGTTATCAGCCGGTCGGTACAGGAGATGCGGTGAGTAGTGCTGAAGCTTGGTCCTTAACCTATGTTTCATCATCATACGAGAGGCGTTCAGGTCTTAACTTTTTTTTGGTTTAAAAAAAATAATTTATTTGCCCCGTAGTAAAAATGCCATTTATCTTTCTATATAATCTCCTACAACGTTTATGCACTTATCCCAGTATTTAATTAATGCTTGAAAAGCTTCAGAGTAGACAGTTTTGTCAATATGTCTGAACCAATCCAGGACAGCATGTTTCACTTCGTCATCAGTGCTGAAATGCTGACCTCACATGAATTCTTTTAGGGGTTCAAACAGGTAGAAATCGCTTCGATTGAGATCTGGTCTGCAAGGTGGATTTGGCAATACCTCCCAGCCGAATTGCTGCAGATGGCACATAGTGCAGTGAATCGCATGATATCGTGCTTTATCTTGCAGGAGCAGGACGCCCTTTGTGATCAAATCAGACTGTTTCTCCGCAGACGTTTAGGCACATCACTCGAAATGCGTTTATACTGTTCACTGTTGATAGCGGCACCACCAGGTAGAAAATCAACATAAATGATGCCGAGTTTGTCCCAGAAAACACTTGCTATCACTTTTTTGAGAGCCACCATCCCTCACGGATGCACGACCTTCTTTAAACCGTTTACACAATTCAAATGTTATACTAGGTATTGTGATTCTGTCTTCTGTAAATTTCCGCAGGTTTCACACCTTCTTTCATAAGAAACTTCATCACAATACTATGTGTTCCACGCAAGCACAAAGAGTGTTGTTCACCTTTTGTATTTATCTTTTACGTGACTGAGCCATGGCAAGTGGGCTTACCTAGCAGGACAGTAACAAAACAAAACAACAACAACCTGTCGTACGACATTTTTCCCATCGCTTGGGTAGTCGAAGACTACAGGCCGCTTCGCCCCTGATGTCGCCACGTCGTGTGCAGGCTATGTTTGTTTATTTAACCCCAACAGAAAAACATTTATCTTACCGTGGATTCGATTCGGTACCCTCCATGTCATCAGACAGGCATGGCAGCCATTCGACTAGGCGCTGTTCTATTTCCCAGCAGTAATAAGTGTCCCTAACTAATGATAGTAGTTTTGGCACACTTTAACCCATTCAGATAGAACTAGAACAAAAAGTCCCGGTTTGATTTGAACACCCCTCGTAAATAATCTTTTTGCTCCAAAATGAAGAATATATTACCAGGGGGGTAATGGCCTACTTGTTCCTCAGCGTTCATTTTGAAAAAGGACGGTGTGGGCGCTGTGAAAGCTGCACCTTTCTGAAAATCGATTTCATCTGACTTCTTTCCCATTGCGAACTATACCCCTTGATCAGACTACACTTGTGCTTAATGCAGCATCTATCCATGTCCGCCACGTGAATGCAAAATAGGGTATTGGTTAGCTAAGGCTTGCTGGCCCTGATGCAAGCAACTAGCTATAAGTCGCTTGCTGCTAACAGCCCTTGCACTGCTGAATGTTTGCCCCCGGTACTTACTATCCGTGTCCAGCAACCTCACAAAGTATTGAACCTGAAATCAGCTGCCCATGAAAGCTCTTTCATTCGCAGACATGAGATCCGCCAAAGTACATGATTCTTGCATTCTTGGGCAGTTATACAAATGTTCGGGGCCTTGGATGATTCATATCGTCCGTATATCCCCATTTTTTTCAAGTTCGGTCTACACTTGAACACTGCCGTTAGTAATCTCTTTAGGGCTCTCCACACAGGGTATGGTACGAGTATAGTATGCCCCGTCGCCAGTTCTTCTTTGATCTGCATCCAATTCCTCAGCATATCTTTGAGGCTATTTTTCTGTGCGGGTTTTCTCAGGTCACTGGTCTGTTGACTGTACAGTGTGAAGTAAACTTTTCCTTGATTCTAGTCGTCCCTCTTCTGAATTATATCCAAAAACAGGGTATCTCTGATCACAGGACTGCTTTTTCATGTCGGCTTCTCATTTCTGGTGGTTCAATACCACTAATCTGGTGATGCAATACCAGCAGTCTGGTGGTGCGATACCACCAATCTGGTGATGCGATACCAGCAGTCTGGTTGTGCGATACCACTAATCTGGTGATGCGATACCAGCAGTCTGGTGGTGCGATACCACCAATATGGTGATGCGATACCAGCAGTCTGGTTGTGCGATACCACTAATCTGGTGATGCGATACCAGCAGTCTGGTGGTGCGATACCACCAATCTGGTGATGCGATACCAACAGTCTGGTGGTGCGATACCACCAATTTGGTGATGCGATACCAACAGTCTGGTGGTGCGATACCACTAATCTGGTGATGCGATACCAACAGTCTGGTTGTGCGATACCACTAATCTGGTGATGCGATACCAGCAGTCTGGTGGTGCGTTACCACTAATCTGGTGATGCATAAACTTTTCCTTTTGGTACTGGCTTAAGGTACCCTCTTACAATGCGATATGCCTCACGTCTCGTGTGTGCTGACAAATTAATAGAACATAATAATACGAGAGAGAGAGAGAGAGAGAGAGAGAGAGAGAGAGAGAGAGAGAGAGAGAGAGAGAAAGAGAGAGAGAGAGATGCATATAAAGAAATAAAGAAAGAGAAATGAAAGGGGAAATAAAGGGGGGTGAGAAGGAAATCCTATGTAAACATATGCAATGTATTAAAACCATGGATGTTTATTGATTAGCGTGTATCCATATAGTTGTGTATGTGTCTCTTTTGACATTTATTTGTTTTTTGAGGTTTGTTTTTGTTTCTTTTTTGTGTGTGAAGTTTGTTCATGTTTCATTTGTTTTTGTATATGTGCAATTATGTTAACCATTTTCTGTTTGGCCCAATCTATTTCATTAATCTCATCCCGTGCGTCACGCTTTCCTGGCACATCCTGTTCAGGTCAGGTCAGATCATCCCGTAACCGGTGAGGTCGTTGGGGCACATGTCGTTGGGGCACACATGAAGACATCCTTACAACACCACGCCACCCTTCTCTGTCAGATGCCGCCGCCTGTGACTCTTTTCGTCTGAGATTGGTCCATTCTTTTATGTTGTCCTACCATCTCATTTTGGGACGGCCTCTTCGTCGTCTGCCATGCACCTTCCTGTGGATGATTGTACTTGCAAGACCATTTGATCTCGATATGTGACCGTACCAAGTGATTTTCCTTCTTTGACAGTTACTAAGAGGTCTTCAAAAGGCCCTATTGATGTTGTAATTCTATCTCGTATTTCCTCATTTGTAACTCAATCTTTGTGCGTGACGTTTAAAAAGTCTTCGGAAACATCTCATCTCCAAGGCCTGTATCCTTCTTTGAAGGTCAGCTGTAACTGTTCGTGTCTCACAAGCATAGAGGAATATTGACAGGACCAGTGTATGCATTAATCTGATTTTTGTGCGTAGTGCTAACCGCCTATCATGCCAGATTTTGTTAAGCCGTGCAAGCGCCGCTATTGTCTGTGCTATTCTGGCCAACACCTCACATTTTGATCCTTCATCACTGACAATCGACTCTAGATATTTAAAACTGTCAACCACTTCGAATTCCTGACCGTTAGCTTTTATCCTGCTGTTGAAGCCCTTGGCGTTGTTGGTCATTAATTTTGTCTTTCCAGCGTTTATCTCCATACCATAGTCAAGAGCTGTTGCATCGAGTCTTCTAACCCATTCCTGGAGTTCTGCTTGATATTCGGCCAACCCGTCGATATCATCTGCAAAACGAAAGTTTGTAATCGGTTAACCCCCTATCGTGACAGTACCATTGTGACCTCCAAGTTCCTCACTCATAATTCCCTCAAGGAATATATTGAAAAGATTTGTAGAGAGTGTACACTCCTGTCTCACACCAACTGATGTGCGAATCACCAACATTCTGTTATGGCGCGAAATTAAACCGTCAAATTTGTCTTGTTATTGTGTGATTTGTTTGTTATTTTCGTTCTTTTTTTTCTTTTATCCCTGACGAAGTTCTTGTGATCTTAATGTAGGTATAATTTTGTTTTTGTCCTGGTTCGATCCGTTACCTAAATGTGTTTTTATCGACTAAGTAACGAATTGGGGGAACTCTGAGGTCAGCAACAAAATCTCCGTTCTGTCTTGAGAGGCTGCGCAACAATGTGTGGGATCGTATGGGTTTTAGCCTTGATACGAAACTTAGTATGACGACACGTAGTGCTCCCCACCCTTCTGTGTGCCAGTGAGACGTGGACTGTGTATAAAAGACAAGCTAGAAAAATAAACCCCTTCCATAAAAGCTGCTTCCTTAGATGGCTGAGAATACAATGGCAGGATAGGGTACCAGACACCAAGATCCTCACGAAGGCCGAAATTCCAAGCATACAAACGCTGTTGCAGAAGACTCAGATCATGTGAGCCGACCACATCGCGCGCATTCCAAACAACAACGTCTCCAAACAGCTGAAGAATGGTGAGCTGACATTAGGTCTTGTCGGTGGGGAAATGAAGCGCTTCAAAGACTTCCTCAAAATGTTTCTAACACGCTTCAACATCGATGTAAACTCATGCGAGTACATGACACAGGACCGCCAGGTATGGCATAGAACCACCATCAGAGGCGTCTCCATTGCTGAGGAGCCTCGACTCTCCGACGCTCAGAGAAAATGCATTATGCGAAAAGGCAACAAAACTAACACTCACATGTTCTCTGACTTTAATGCTGCATATATGGAGGGCGTTTCTAAGCCAGAATTGAACCGGCGAGGTGCAACACAACATGTCTGACCGATGTAGTCATCATTGCTTGCGATGGACGACTATTATAATTGCTGGGGAAGAAATGTTACTTGAACTGCGTCTGCTCTTACATCAAGTTTTCCGCAATGGATTCAAACCTCCACTTTCAACAGGATTACTGTGAAGAACATAGTGATAGTCCACAACTTGTAGTTGTTGTTTGTGAATGTACACAATGAGTAGGATTACTCTTTTGTGAGCCCTGAAGAGGACGTTAAGTGGCGGGTTGTCGTAGCTTTCCTCACATCCTGAGCGTGCCGATGAAGGAGTACCTGGGTCCTTCAGGCGGTTGTGCTATGCTTGTCTTCATCTGCATGTCGCTCACTACTACGAGCATCACGTCGATCCTTCACCTCGTTAGCCTGACTGCCATGAAAACAGCCCGTTCTCAGGAAAGGCTACGAGGGAGTCAAGGTGAGGATCTTGACCAGTATGTTTTTTCCTGACCCTGACTAACATGTCTGATCAGTATGTTTTTTCCTGAACCTGACTAACATGTCTGATCAGTATGTTTTTTCCTGAACCTGACTAACATGTCTGATCAGTATGTTTTTTCCTGAACCTGACTAACATGTCTGATCAGTATGTTTTGCATGACCCTGACTAACATGTCTCATCAGTATGTTTTTCCTGACCCTGACCAACATGTCTGATCAGTATGCTTTTTCCTGAACCTTACTAACATGTCTGATCAGTATGTATTGCATGACCCTGACTAACATGTCTGATAAGTATGTTTTTTTCTCACTCTGACTAACATGTCTGATTAGTATGTTTTTTCCTGACCCTGACTAACATGTCTGATCAGTATGTTTTTTCCTGACCCTGACTAACATGTCTGATCAATATGTTTTTCCTGACCCAGACTAACATGTCTGATCAGTATGTTTTTTTCTGACCCTGACTAACATGTCTGATAAGTATGTTTTTTTCTCACTCTGACTAACATGTCTGATTAGTATGTTTTTTCCTGACCCTGACTAACATGTCTGATCAGTATGTTTTTTCCTGACCCTGACTAACATGTCTGATCAGTATGTTTTTCCTGACCCTGACTAACATGCCTGATCAGTATGTTTTGCCTGACCCTGACTAACAAGCCTGATCAGTATGTTTTTCATGACCGTGACTAATATGTCTGATCAGTAGGTTTTTTCCTGACCCTGATTAACGTGTCTAATCAGTATGTTTTGCCTGATTAACATATCTGATCACTATGTTTTGCCTGACCCTGACTAACATGTCTGGTCAGTATGCATTTTCCTGACCCTGACTAAAATGTCTAATCAGTATGTTTTGCTTGACCCTGACTAACATGTCTGATTAGTATGTTTTTTCCTGACCCTGACTAACATGCCTAATCATTATATTTTTTCCTGACCCTGACTAACATGTCTGATCAGTATGGTTTATTCTGACCCTGACTGACATGTCTGATCAGTATGTTTTGCCTGACCCTGACTAACATGTCTGATCAGTATGTTTTGCCTGACCCTGACTAACATGTCTGATCAGTATGTTTTTTCCTGACCCTGACTAACATGTCTGATCAGTATGTTTTTTTCTGAACCTGACTAACATGTCTTATCAGTATGTTTTTTTCTTACTCTGACAAAATGTCTGATTAGTATGTCTTTTCCTGACCCTGACTAACATCCCTGATCAGTATGTTTTTCCTGACCCTGAATAACATGCCTGATCAGTATGTTTTTTCCTGACCCTGACTAACATGCCTGATCAGTATGTTTTTCCTGACCCTGACTAACAAGTCTGATCAGTAAGTTTTTCACGACCGTGACTAATATGTCTTATCAGTAGGTTTTTTCCTGACCCTGATTAATACGTCTAATCACTATGTTTTGTCTGACTAACATGTCTGATCAGTATGTTTTTTCCTGACCCTGACTAACATACCTGATCAGTATGTTTTGCCTGACCCTGACTAACATGTCTGGTCAGTATGCATTTTCCTGACCCTGACTAAAATGTCTGATCAGTATGTTTTGCCTGACCCTGACTAACATGTCTGATCAGTATGTTTTATTCTGACCCTGACTGACATGTCTGATCAGTATGTTTTGCCTGACCCTGACTAACATGTCTGATCAGTATGTTTTGCCTGACCCTGACTAACATGTCTGATCAGTATGTTTTTTCCTGACCCTGACTAACATGTCTTATCAGTATGTTTTTTTCTTACTCTGACAAAATGTCTGATTAGTATGTTTTTTCCTGACCCTGACTAACATCCCTGATCAGTATGTTTTTCCTGACCCTGACTAACATGTCTGGTCAGTATGCATTTTCCTGACCCTGACTAAAATGTCTGATCAGTATGTTTTGCCTGACCCTGACTAACATGTCTGATCAGTATGTTTTATTCTGACCCTGACTGACATGTCTGATCAGTAGATTTTTTCCTGACCCTGACTAACACGTCTAATCAGTATGCTTTGCCTGACTAACATGTTTGATCAGTATGTTTTGCCTGACTAACATATCTAATCAGTATGTTTTGCCTGACTAACATATCTAATCAGTATGTTTTGCCTGACTAACATGTCTAATCAGTATGTTTTGCAAGACCAGAAGTTAGTCATCCTCACTGTCTACGGCTTGTACGTGAGATAGTCTTGGACCTGAGAGTCTAAGAGCAGTTGTGAACCTTAAGTTGCGCATCCTGCTATATTAGGCTATTATCCACAGCCCCCAAAAAACAAAAAGGCAAAAAAATAATTATCAAAATCGCCTTCTTTCCACACAGTCTGTATGAGACAAGTTCCTAAATTATTATCACCGAATACCATCACTAATCTTGCGCGGATCAACAAAAAAGATAGCGATCAATCAATAAATGGCACTGATCACATCTTGTCAGCATACATGGTCCTGAGCTACAGTGATACCTCTCAAGGTGTAACTATTTATTTCTATTTCCCTCTCACATTCTCTGCTCAGTATATTTCTAGGTCTACCTCTCTTTCTCTTTTCCTGAGAATTCCACGACAGGGCCTGTCTAAATATGTTAGACGGTGCCTTCCTCAGCGTATGTCCAATCCAGTCCTATTCTCTTCGGTTAATGTGTTGCTACAGTGGATGTTGTTTGCTCCTTCCCCACATGTCTTCATTCCTATCCAAATAATATGCACACTTGAATAACAGGTCAGCCCTAAACATGGATCTATCATGTCGTAGGATGAGAATCTAGAACCATCACAGGAATCTATATGATATGGACCTTAAATGGATGGCGAAAGTGAAGTCAACAAAAAAAAAACAACAACATTATCAAGGTCTGTAGAAGCAGAAATAGAACTCACGAATCAGACATTTCAATCGCTTCTAAGCTTTTTTCCATCCTTCTTTGCTAGAGTCTATGTTTCAGCCCCATACATTGGCCATACATGAGTGGCGATTATTCTTTTCCTCAGTTCTATCTTGATATTCTTTGAGGTTAACAAATGTTGTTTTTCTCTTAAACCCTTTTTGACATTGCATTCCTTGTCTATATTTCTGTCTCATTGCAGGCATCTTCTGTTATGGTTTGGTCCAAATATGTAAACTTCTGTACTTGTTAGATTATTTCTCCATTCATAATCATGGTAATTTCTCTATTTTGCTTTGACATTATCAAAGTCTTTGTTTTGTATGTGTTTATTTTCATGCTAAACTCGTTTGCTGTGCTATTAATTTTTTTCAAACATCATTTGCAACGTTGCTACTGATCCACCCAATATCGCTTGATAATCAACACATTTGATGGCATTAACATTCATACCACTGACTTTGACATCCCTGTTACAAGTTCGCATAACCTTGTCCATTATCATCTCAGAATATGCGTTATAGAAACTCTGTGAAAGCAAGCAGCCCTGTCGTATCCACTGTTTTATGAAAACTGGACCCGTGAGACCTTCTGTAATTGAAGGTAACTGAAGGTATTGATAGGAATAATGTTCAAAAGCAGCTTGGCTCTTCTGTCGCAAAGCACTATACTGGATATATTTGTATTCCCACATGCAAAGCCTTGCCTGCCGACGTTTATTAACATTCTTCTTCTTTTCGCGTGTGTCCTGCTTGCGCCTTTCAACGTCAGGTTATGAAGAGGTTTCTTGACTGGTATTTGGTATGGGCTTGCGCCTTTCAGCGTCAGGTTATGAAGAGGTTCCTTGACCGGTATCTAGTATGTGCTTGTCCCTTTCGGCGTCAGGTTATGAAGAGGTTTCTTGACCGGTATCTAGTATGTGCTTGTCCCTTTCAGCGTCAGGTTATGAAGAGGTTTCTTGACGGGAATATAGTATGTGCTTGTCCCTTTCAGCGTCAGGTTATGAAGAGATTTCTTGACCGGCCGGTATCTAGTATGTGCTTGTCCCTTTCAGCGTCAGGTTATGAAGAGGTTTCTTGACCGGTATCTAGTATGTGCTAGTCCCTTTCAGCGTCAGATTATGAAGAGGTTTCTTGACTGGTATTTAGTATGTGCTTGCGCCTTTCAGCGTCAGGTTATGAAGAGGTTTCTTGACCGGGATCTAGTATGTGTTTTGTACACGGAGAACTTTGCTGCTTCTGTTATTTCTGCTATCCATCTTTTTCGTGGTCGGTACTTGGCTTTGTATCCATTGTATCTGTATAACATTGCATTCAGAGAGATACTATCTGGTGTTTGTCGCATCACGGGGCCGAACCATTTGATTTGCTGTCTCTTGATGAGGTCTAACACTGGTGAAGTACCTACTTGTTTCCTAATATCTTCGTTTCTAATTCTATCTATTACTATCCATTATTGTGACTCCGAGCTTTCTGCGCAGGAATTTCGTCTCTGTTTTTACAATGTTTCTTTTATCTTTGCTTGTTAATGTCTAATTTTGGCACTGATAGCACAATGTGGGTTGGAATATCATGTTCCATAACGTTCTTTTTTTGTATCCATTGTCACGTGTTTACATTGTAATATCGGGGACATTTGCCTAATGATTTGACTTGCTTTATTACATCTGTGTTGTCTTCTTCTTCTTCTGCGTACACAGTCAGACAGTAACCATTAT
The DNA here is from genome assembly GCA_036924085.1 of Ariolimax columbianus. Classification (NCBI taxonomy): domain Eukaryota; kingdom Metazoa; phylum Mollusca; class Gastropoda; order Stylommatophora; family Arionidae; genus Ariolimax; species Ariolimax columbianus. The sequence goes on from JAVGWX010000004.1 coordinate 66,114,042, forward strand.
TTTTTCGAAAAAAGCAGCGGTCATCCTGAGACTCTCGCCACTACCATACAGCTTGTCTTGCAGTTCCACTGGCAATGGCCACATCTGCTCTCTCTGATCCTCGTATGTCGGGCAGTTCTGCAGCAGATGTTCAGTGGTCATTTTACCAGTACCGCACGGGCATTCGTCGGTACACCCTATCTTCAGTTTGTTGAATAGGTGGTACCTCAGTCTGTTGTGGCCAGTGCGAAGTCTGAAGACAACGACCTGCTCTCTTCGGTTCAACTGGTAATAGGCATCGTTTTTGGTGTAACCAGTATGTTCGGTTTCCCATTTGGTCATGTATCTGGCTTTGATAAGCCGTTTTGACTCTTCGTACGTCATACTGGTATCTGTTTGTGGTAGTCTTGCACCTTCTTTTGCCAGTCTATCGGCCTCCTCGTTTCCTTGGATGTTGCAGTGTGACGGAACCCACTGTATCACCACCCTTTTTGGTGCGGACTGCTGGCACAGTTTGCAGAGTGCTGCTCTTAAGTCATTAAGCTCAGTGTTCTTCTGGCTTTTTAGCGCTGTGACTACTTCGAGAGCATCTGTCAGCAAGACTATATGGCTCTCATTTTCACTGTGTGTTGCCATTTCTTCCACTGCCGCCCTCAGTGCCTCTGCCTCTGCTCTGAAATTGCTTGTGTACTTACCAGTAGCGAATGACAGTGTTATATTTGTGCCATTTGGTAGGTTCAGGAATGCTCCTGCCCCTCCGTTCTGTGTAGTGTTTGTTACAGAACCGTCGGTGTATGCATGGGTCCAGTCCATGCTTGGGTAGCTTTTCGTTATGAAGCTTAGGGTAGTGTCTCTCCTTTCTTTCTCACTCTGGCAGTTTTTGTTTGCAATACCTGGTATATTTTCTACCACCTCTGGAAATATATCCTGCCTCCAAGTAGGTTTTCGTACAGTAGTGATGGGTTTTGGTGTTGTTAGTGCGTTTGTGGGATCTTCGTGCATCTTTGCTTTGGCTATTTCTGCAAAGTTTCTCCGCTTCAGTTTCCCATTTCCCAGATTGTTTAGTCTCTGGTACATTGGATGGTCCGTCAGTCTTCGGAGTTTCTCTGACTGCAGCTGGGCTCTGCAGTCTCTTCTATCGGTCATGGATTGCAGTCTTGTAATCTTTTCAAGTTCTACAATTGGCGTTGACTTCATGCCACCTGTTATGATTCTCATGGCTTGGTTTTGAAGTTTGTTAACTTTATCGAAGTTCGCCTTCGCTGCTGTTGTCCATGCCGCAATGCCATACTCGAGAACTGGTCTCACTCTTCCAGTGTACAGTTTCTTTAGTATGCTTTCGTCTGCTCCCCAGCTTGTGCCAGCAAGTTTCCTCATGATCGCCATTCTTTCTCTGGCTTTCATTCGGTTTCTCTCAATCTGACTTTTCCATGTCATGCGCCGATCAAATGTGACTCCCAGATAGGTTGGGTTGTCGTTTGGCTGCAGGATTTTGCCGTTTAGGCTTAATTTGGTACTTTGGGGTTTTAATGAGAGCGAGAATATTGTGCACGTGGTTTTCTCCTCGTTTATTTTTACCAGCCATGAGTTCGCCCACTCTTCCAGCGATGTTAGGGCCGTTTGCATCCGGTTTCTTGCTATGGTGAGATTCTTTTCAGAGGTCCACATAGCCAGATCGTCTGCAAACATTGAGCTATGGACTCTTCTTGGTATATTCTCTGTAATATCGTTTATATATACCAGAAAGAGTGTGGGTGACAGTACTCCCCCTTGGGGTACTCCCTGCTCGAGTGTCACCTTTTTGCTCATCTGCCCTTGTACTTGGACTCTGGCCGTTCTTTGTTTGAGGTAGTGGTTGATCCACTTGTACATCTTCCCACAGACATCACTTCTTCTCAGCTTGACTCTAAGTCCGTCCTTCCAGACTTTGTCAAATGCCTTTTCCAGATCCACCCAGACAGCTACTGTGTGCTTCTGTGCCTGGTAGGCATCTTCTATCTCCTGGGCTATGAGGATGACCTGGTCCTCAGTGGATCTGTGCTGTCTAAAGCCGGCTTGCTGTGGGATTAGAATTCGTTTTTCTTCCAGATGCCACATCAGTCTGGTGTTTATCATCCGTTCCATCAGCTTGCCGACACAGCTCAGTAGGCTTATGGGCCTGTATCCATTCGGATCTGTTTTATCTTTTCCTGTTTTTGGTACTGGTACCAGTATTGCATCCTTCCATGCCTGGGGTACAATACCCCTTTTCCAGCTTTGGTTCAGGACTGATAGTAGTTTTTTCTTCGCTGTTTGGCCCAGCCCCATCAGCATTTCGTTTGTTATCCCGTCTTTTCCGGGAGATTTCCTTTTCTTTAGTGTTCTCATAGCCTCTTCCATTTCACGCATGGTTAGTTTGGCCATCATGTGCTCTTCAGGAGCCGTATTTATGTTTTCGTGTCGCTTTAGCTCTTCGCTAATGTCTGTATGCTTATCTGCAGGGACCTCGATGTGGTTTGCTCTGGCATAGTGATCGACAAAGGCGTTTGCGGCTTTCTTACCTGTGATCAAGTTCTCGCCCTGCTTGATAGTAATTTGTTTATTTGACGGGGTTTCGTCGTTCATGGCTCTGACTAGCTTCCATAGCTTGTTCCCTTCTTTGTCCAGGTTTAAACTTTCCGTTTTGTTTTTCCAACTTTCTCTTGCTGTTTGCTTGAGAGTGTGTTTGTACTTCGCCGTGGTGGCTTTGAGGGCGATGTTCGCCTCCATGGATTTTTCACGTTCTGCCACGTTCCTAGCATTTGTTACTGCATCTTCCACTTTCTGTAACTCATCATTCCAGTAGGGCTTATAGTTTTTCCTAGCTCCTCTTGGGATGGTTTCAGTGGCGGCTTGCATTATTGCCTTGCTTAGGCTCTCTACCATGGGCTTCATTTTGGTGTTTCGTGTGTTGATGGTTTCACACAGCCCATCTGTCAGGATTGCAAATCTGTCCCAGTCGGCTCGTTTGTAATTCCAACGTGGGAGCGGTTTTGTTTCCTGTGGGCCTACTTCCATGTCAATGGTTAGCCTGATCGGCCTGTGGTCGCTACCTGCCAGTTGGTTTAGCACCTGGCGGTCTATTTTATAGTGTATGTCCTGTGTGGAGAAGGCCAAATCCGGAGTCGAGGTGGTATGCCATGTTCTTGAATAGAAGCTAGGGCTATCCTCCGGCCTATTGATTAGGGAGAGATTTGCATCTATCTCCCAATCTTCCACTTCGTCACCTCTGCTGTCTGTGTCAGAGTAGCCCCATCTCTCCGAGTGGCTGTTGAAATCTCCAACTACTATGCAGTTGGAGTCTCTGACCTCCATGCTCGAGAGCGATAGGTCTCTGTTTGGTGGTCCGTACAGATTGAAAATGCGGAGCTTCGTCTCTTGAGCCATTATGTCAACTCCTACAATTTCTGCTTGTCCGGTGTGATTGACAGGTACCGCGCTACTCGGTATGCTGTTTCTGGTCAGTATCAGGACCCCTCCTTTGTGGCCTTCTCTATCTAGACGGAAGGTCTGGTATCCTCTGATTGAGAATTTATGGATACTGTTGAGGTGCGTTTCCTGGATACATGCCACGTCAATCTTACCTTCATGCAGGTGGTGTGTAAGGGAAAGTTTTTTGTTAATGACTCCCTCCGCATTCCACTGTAATATTCTGAGGGTCTTGAAGTTTTGGCCAATAGACGTTACCCCATAGCCATGTGCCTTGACTCCACGACACATGGGTGGGTGACCACCAGTAGTCAAGGGTGGGCCCCTTCGAGGCGTGAGGCCCGGCGCTATCGCTGCCTGGCGGGTCTCCTCAGGATGAGCGCCATACGTTTTTCGAATAGGTTGTGCTGCCATCATACTGTGATTTACGTTGCACTGTTTTGTTAGGCTTGCGGCCCCGTGCATCCGATTTCAACAGGCGTTTCTGTAGGGATGCCCTCCTTAGCCTTTGGCTGTCCCCAGCCTATCTGCAAGGCAGCAGTTGTTTACGATCAGAGTTTTCTCTCCTATGGAAGTTGTCTTACCAGACTATCGAGTCTTCACTACTCGTGTCTATAGGGTGCAATGATGATGATATATGAGATGGACTGGTTTACCCGGAAGAGAGGCAGTCCAGTGTGTCTGTATCCCAGGATCGTCACGTCCTGCCAGAAACGTAGCATTTGCATTTGAGTGGGGTATCTCTTTTTCCCTTTATTTTCTTGGCTTCTATGCAGGGATGGTACGCCTAGCATTCCCCGCCACCTGGGGTGTTGACACAGTGGGGCAGGTGTGCAATGCCCGCTGGTCTGCATCTCTTCTGCGTCCAGTATGATAGTTATATGGCTGATAACGTACAGAGGTAGATATCGTAGCCGGAGTGCATTCAGCCAGAGGACAAGCCTGGTAATGTCACCGAGATGTTGTTCGCCTGGTGTGCGGACAACTCTCATGGTCGGTGGTTGAGTCTTGACAGTTCACAGTGAGGTGGCTGCTCTACTGTTTTCGACACCCCGACCAGGTACTAAGTCTTTGGTTGGTGTTTTTTCGCACCCCATCGCCGTATAGGGTGAGTATCAAGCAGTTGTCCGCCCGCTTTGACTTGCGGGCGGCAAGGACCTCTTACTGTGGCTCTACCTGATAGGGCTGGGGCGCAAGCCCCAGGTCCCAAGCATGTAGGAGCCCCCCATTGCAGTGGTGCTGAGATTTTGGGCGGGATTGCGGCTTACAAGGGTTCGGTCGCAATCCCCCACATGGTAGCCTCGCGCCCTTGGCTTATCAGCCTGGTACGTGAACCAAAGTGTATGCGGCTCCTCTCGATTTGAGCTGGTTTTCCGTAGCAACGCCCAGTCATTTGTAGGGTAAAACTGACCTGTCTTCAGATGATCTATTTCCAGCACCCGTTCACTATTTGGTCAGACGAACTTATTGAGGGCTTTTGTTTGTCAATGACCAGGTATTTGAAATCTGCGGTTTCTGCAGAGTTAAAACACGATTTTCGTAGCGTTCTTTCATTTGAGTGTTTGAGAGCTGACTTGTCATCCGTGAGTCTAATACCAGCGTACGTTCATTATTAGACCCAAACGGCAGTGCTCTCGATTTGTCAGTTGTTCTACAGTATAGGCGTGTTCAGTCAAATTTAGCCGCAGATTCCACACCTGGTGGTGCCCTTCCGTCAATTCCCTGAGCGAGACAATCAAGTTTCTTAGGGGGTAGCCCCAAAATTGTCGAGGGTCTAATTCCAGCACATGTTCTCTATTAGACCCCGCGAAGGTGTACTTTTTGATAGTCATTCCGCAGTGTTGGCGTGGTAAGTTAACTTAGGTCTCAGGCTCCACTCCTGATAGTGCTCTTCCGTCAATTCCTTTATCACACACTGGATGCAGACAGAACCGAGCCACAGGGGCATAACCCCAGAATTCTGGGGGTCTAAGTCCAGCACCAGTTCCATATTAGACCCCAGAAGAGTGGTCTCGGCATGTCACTCATTTCAGTGTTGGCCGTGTTGAGTCAAATTAAGCCGCAGGCTCCACTCCTGGTGGTGCCCTTCCGTCAATTCCTTTAAGTTTCAGCTTTGCAACCATACTTCCCCCGGAACCCAAACACTTTGGTTTCCCGGAAGCTGCCCGCAGAGTCATCGAAGCAACTCCTGCGGATCGCTAGTCGGCATCGTTTATGGTCAGAACTACGACGGTATCTGATCGTCTTCGCGCCTCTGACTTTCGTTCTTGATTAATGAAAACATTCTTGACAAATGCTTTCGCAGTAGCTCGTCTTGCGGCGATCCAAGAATTTCACCTCTAACGCCGCAATACGAATGCCCCCGTTTGTCCCTGTTAATCATTACCTCCAGTTCCGAAAACCAACAAAATAGAACCGAGGTCCTATTCCATTATTCCATGCACCATTATTCAGGCAGCCGAGGCCTGCTTTGAACACTCTAATTTTTTCAAAGTAAACGCGCCGGCCACCCAGGACGCTCAGCGAAGAGCACCCGTGGGAGAGAGCCGGCAGACGGTAGGGCAGGAGACAACGGGCAGTGAACCGGCGCGAGCCGGACCGCCCGCCTGCGCCTGAGATCCAACTACGAGCTTTTTAACTGCAACAACTTTAATATACGCTATTGGAGCTGGAATTACCGCGGCTGCTGGCACCAGACTTGCCCTCCAATAGATCCTCGTTAAAGGGTTTAAAGTGTACTCATTCCAATTACGGGGCCTCGAAAGAGTCCCGTATTGTTATTTTTCGTCACTACCTCCCCGTGCCGGGAGTGGGTAAGTTGCGCGCCTGCTGCCTTCCTTGGATGTGGTAGCCGTTTCTCATGCTCCCTCTCCGGAATCGAACCCTGATTCCCCGTTACCCGTTACAAACATGGTAGGCATGTCACGTACCATCGACATTTGATAGGGCAGACATTTGAAAGATGCGTCGCCGGCACATGAGGCCATGCGATCAGCACAAAGTTATCCAGAGTCACCAGTGGGGACGCCGCAACCCCGCGAGGGGAAACGACGATTGGTTTTGAACTAATAAAAGCGCTCTTTCCGCGAGGGTCGGAGCTTGGTAAACATGTATTAGCTCTAGAATTGCCACAGTTATCCAAGTAGGATCGTGTCATCTAAGGAACCTCGACTGATTTAATGAGCCATTCGCGGTTTCACCGTGAGACAGTGTGAACTTAGACATGCATGGCTTAATCTTTGAGACAAGCATATGACTACTGGCAGGATCAACCAGATATCTGTCGGAGACGTACGTACTGCGCACACCGGTCGGCGGAGGAAGGGTGTGTAAAAAGCCTCACTGGGACGGCCGCAGGGACCGACTGACGGGACGGACGAACGGTTGTTCCACCCGTCCCTCACTCCGTCGACCTAGGACCGCCTGACAGGGGCCTCCCACACGCACCAGACGACCGACCGACCGGGCTCGCTCGAGGAGGGATGGCAGCGCTCTGTGCAGAACGGATCCCAACGACCTCGGCGACGAATTTCACTGGGACTAGAGACACCATTTGGCCTGCCCTTCTCCCCTTCTCCGTAGGGAGAGAGAGAACGCAGGGCCTCGAGGCAACGATTCCTGCTTTCCATTTGCCGGTCACAAGCTCTTTGCGAGAGTCGGACCACCAGCGAGACGTACTGTCGAGCTCTGCTATAAGCCTTAGAGAAATCACCACGGACGGACCACGTTTCCTGATACGGACCAGACTAGGGCACCTCGGTGGAGGAGCCACTGCCACAAACCGCACCCAATTCGCACTACGGGGAAAGGCAGGCGAGCGTTTTCCGCAAGCCCGCGCTATCGCTCCGCCTGGCGGGACTGAGATCGCTTTACGAACACTGGTTGAAATTGAGTCGCTGCGGCGAGACAACTACCCCAGATACATCTGTGTTGGATTTCAGTGTCTTCTTTGCCATCTGCTGAGATTATGTTACTCGGGTAAGTGACATTTTTCACCTGTTTTACTTGTTGGTTTTGTATACATATATTTGTTTTTGTTTCTATCTTACAATCGTCATAACTTCGGTTTTCTCTATGGTGATTATTAACATTCAAATTCACAATTTCATATATAAATGACACAAATCTACCATTTATAATGCTTCAGTCTCTGTCCATGGCTTCAATCACATTGTCCTGGGGTTTCACAGTCACGATACTGGTCTGGAGTATAGTTCATGTCAGTGGATGCTTCCTGAACCCTGCAGTCACACTCAGCATGTGGGTCAACTCAAGGATACCCTTAATCAGGTAAACAATTATTTACGTTGATCATCAGCTAGTTGCCCATCGCAAGCAATGATGATGACGGGACGAGATGGGTTTGTCTTGTCTGTAAAGCACTACTCGAATCGGTAAAGTAGACAACAAATGAGGACATAACACGTAACATCCGAACAGAGCTAAATGCCATACAAACGATATCAAAGATCACACTAGACTACCTCCCTTCTTATTGTGGAATTACGGGAAATAAGAGAGCCAATGCACTATCCAAAGCAGGTGTAAATTGGAACAATACACCCATAAAGTACCATAGAAGGAGGCTAAAGCCAGCATTCGTATCCAATATAAAATAAAATGGGCGAAAGAAATAGGAAAAAGTAACAGTCCTGACCCAATCCACCAGCAACAACGACACCAGCAAACTGCAATCCTCTGTCTGAGAACGGCCCACAGCAGAATACTGGGCCATCTATATCGGCTCAAAATCTCCCAAACAAATGAATGTCTATGTGGAACAGGAGTCCAGACCCATGAACACGTACTTCAAGAATCCTCGGCTAACAAAGAACTACGATGCCAGACCTGGCAATATGGAGCAGAAATGAGACAAAAACTATGGGGCACACCGCTCAGAACTAGAAAAGACTGGCGATAGGACTGAAGATTTTGCATGATGGAAAACCCAAACGCAGAAGAAGTGATAATATAACTTGCGCTGTTTTTGGAATACAGGGAGAAAGAAATTGCGCTGGTTTTCAACCTCATTCTCTGGTCCCAAGCTACATTGGACCAGTGACAAGACATAGTCGAGACGACTGAAGGTTACTCTGGATGCAAGCACTGTGGTCCAACCTCTCTTGAAACCAGTGGTTGATTGAAACCTACGGAACTCGACCGGCCACCATTTCCATTCATCACTTTGAGAATACCTTAGCTCTTGACCGCAGCGACCCCACACGTTGATTACCATCTTCATTGTTGGGTAATTTAATAGAAAAGAAAGAAATAACGACGACTTAACACGTGATCACTTTGATTTTTAATTTGTGAGTTATTTGTTTAGTGGTCAATGTTTGCCCCAGGTATTAGTCTTAGACGACCTGTACTTCTACAGGGGTGGTTGTCCTTGTTCAGGTTAAAACTTGTGTGCAAGCTGGTGGTAACCGGTAGGTGCATTTCTCTGCTTAACGTGTTAGGCTCGAGCAGTACTGAAATCTTTGGTCTTGTGTGGGGTCCAGCTGAAGTTCCAATCGGTTCTGTCTAGGGCAGGGTTTGTCCAGTGGATTGCTAGCTTGTTCGTTTCAGGGTTCGCGAATGTTATTGTGCGACACTAGCAAATCGTGCTACCGAGTAGGTGAGTGTGGGGGTAGGGTTGCGGGGTCTTCCGTGAGTTCTCTCTTTGCAGCGCCGGTACCTCAGAGTGGAATTTTTGCTCTATTGTGTGTATGTTCTTCTGACTACATGACCTGCCCAACGGTGCTTGGAGTTTTTGGCATGCTGTAGGACAACATTGACGTTTGGCATCATCCGGATCTCACTGTTGTGTATGCCTATTTGAACTGTTACCTAAGGGATAGTTCCACGAGACAACGCTCAAGCGAAGCACGTGCTGTCCTTAGCTGGTTCTGCATGGCTTTTGTCAGTGGCGAGTTTTTACTAATATCATAGCGCTGGTAGGACCACTGAATCGAATATACCTGCTCGTAGTCTGGTGTTTTCCACTGCGTCTCTTGTCGTCTTGATCGAGTTGAAGGCGACCTGACCTGCTAGCCGGCTCCTTCCAATCTCAGGCATCGGGTTATTTTTCATGTCAAGAAGAAGAGGCTACGGTTGAAATATTTTCGACGACACCACTAACGGCGTTTCGTTTACAAGCCTGGGGCTGCACGGAAATGGACATGAGAATACGCTCTGAAGTCTAAATGTTAAATGCTCCTAACGCATTCGTAACACATCGCCTTCAACAGCAAAGGCCTGAACCATGCTTTCCCGTGGCCAGGCCGTTCCTGTTAGAACTAGAACGGATCTCTGCATGTATCTGCCGCCCAAAACATTTCAATGTGACGAACTAGCAAGGATTTATCCTTTGAAGTAAAGATCGTGCACATTTTAAATTTATTTTAATTTTTTCTCGATCATTTAAAATGGGTATTACAATTTGTATGCTTATTCAATTATGTAAGTCTTTTACCATTTAATGATAGCGGTTATAAACGAATAGGAAATATAATAATTGATTATATGTTACTGGATTCGTAATTTAAAGTTTTGTCATTTGCAAATCAAAAGAGTTTCACCCGGTCTTAATTTTTTGTTAAATGGCGGATTTCATATTTTGATCGAGAAACCATCATGTTTTTCTTTTTAAATTCTCTTATCTTCTTTTTCTTCTCTTTCTTCTTCTTCTTCGTCGTCGTTCATTCTCAAACTGCCCTTACCAAGCCCCGAAAAGAGCTTTGCAAGTAGCAGGATGTTGTCCAAAGCACGGAATACGTTATGTTGTAATTTACAGCTTGACTACAATGTTCACATCTGTCGGTCCTACACATCCACTTCAACGAGCAGTTGTTGGTACCGGGATAGCCTTCCATGTTTGATCCCTTCTCCTAAGCGAGTCTGCTGTTGCACAGTGATGTTATTCAGGGTCTTGGCAACTCTGGTCCGCTAGCCCTGACGCTAGCAGTCCGATTCGGGTGGCTGACCGCAGCAGCTTATGCAATGCTCAGCCTCCTCATCCAAATCTCGTTCGAAGCAAAGATCCAAACGAAAAAACGCGTCAATTCTGTTGTCGCGTTTCTTTACCCTTCGTGGACAGTCGACTGTGAATTCATGGACCATCACATTTAGAAGCATTGTCCTAAACAATACTGTTCAGGCTAGATGGAGCTCTTAAACCATATGTGGTAATTTATCTGGGAGAAGTAAACTCTTATTTCAGTCAGTCTGCTGCCTTATAGGTAGTCTGATTACAATCGAATGCTATAATATTTAGCGCCCCCTACCCCCACCTCCAACCACCCAAAAAAGGCTGAAAGTCGATGTGCTTGGCAAAAAGGGGTAGAGGTTAGAGTCCGACTGTGACCAGCAACAAAATATAGACGTGAGTCCTGCAGTGACTGGAAGAAAACGTAAAGACTTTGAAGTCAGACTGTGACTAGGCAATGAGGAATATATATTAAAGTCCGACTGTGACTGGACAAAAGGTATGTATATTGAAGTCTGATTGTGACTTGACAAAAGGTATATATATTGAAGTCTGATTGTAACTGGACAAAAAGGTATATATATTGAAGTCTGATTGTGACTGGACAAAAGGTATAAATATTGAAGTCTGATTGTGACTGGACAAAAGGTATATATATTGAAGTCTGATTGTGACTGAACAAAAGGTATATATATTGAAGTCTGATTGTGACTGCACAAAAGGTATATATATTACAGTCTGACTGTGATTGGACACGAGGTATAGATTTTAAAGTCTGACTGAAGCAAGGCAATGAAGAATATATATTTGCAGTCCAACTGGGGTTGGACAAAAGGTATATATATCGAGGTCCGATCGGGACTAGACAAAAGGTTTAGATTGTAAAGTTCAACTGGGATTGAACAAAAGGTATAGATTTTAAAGTCTGACTGTGACTGGACAAAGGTTTAAATTTTAAAGTTCAACTGGGATTGAACAAAAGGTGTAGATTTTAAAGTCCGACGGTGATTAGACCAAAGGTAAAGATTTTGAAGTCCAACTGTGACTGGATAAAATGTATAGATATTGAAGTCCGACTGTCATTGGGCAAAAGGTATATAGATATATTGAAGTCCGACTGTCATTAGACAAAAGGTATAGATATTGGACCGACTGTCATTGGACATAAGGTATAGATATTAAAGTCCGACTGTCATTGGACATAAAGTATAGATATTGAAATCCTAAAAAAAAAAATAATACGAAGAAGAAAATGGGGAGAAAGATGATTAGGAGGAGAAGGAAGGAGAGAAAGAGAAGAACGTAGTACATAATAATACTACAGAAGAGGAGTAAGATAGAAGCGAAGAAGAAGAGGAACAAGGAAGAAGATGATGAAGTAGATTGACAAGAAGAAAGCAAGAATAAAGAAGACAAGTAAGAAGCAGCTGGTGAAAGTGAAGAAGAAGAAAATAAGGAGAAGAATAAATAAGAAGAAGAAGAAGAAAGAAGAAGAAGCAGAATAAATAAGAAGAAGAAGAAGAAAGAAAAAGAAGCAGAATAAATAAGAAGAAGAAGAAGAAAGAAAAAAGTATAATATTTTAATAATAATAATTATTATATTATTAATAAAAGCAGTAATAGTAATAATAATAATAATAAATATAATAATAATAATAAGAGAAAGAAGAGGAAGAAAGAAAAAAGTTTATTATTTTAATAATATTTATTATTATACTATTAAAAATAAGAGCACTAATAGTAATAATAATATGAAGAAAAAGACAAAGAAAAACAATTTAAGGAAGAAGCAGAAGAAGAAGAAGATGAGGGGGAAACAAGAAGTAGCAGAGTAAAACAGACAAGATAATGTTGATACTGATGATGATGATCATGTAGAGGAGGAGAATGAGGGAGGGGGGGGGGAGGAAAGAGGTGGTGAAGAAGAAGAACGATGACGAAGAAGAAAATAAAGCAGAAGATGAGAAATAGTAAAATGAAGTAGAGGAACAAGTAGATGATAATGTAAAAGAACGAATCAGATAAACAGGACAGAAGGAAGAGGAAACAAACAAGAGAAAAAATAGAGGAAACAAAAGAAGAAGAAAAAATAAAGAGGGAGAAATAAGAGAAAAGAAAAGAAAAAGATAATGAAAAAAAAGAGATGGAAGAAAATACAGTTTGACGAAGAAAATAATAATTAATATTAATAATAATAATCGGTTGACGAGGAAGAAGAAAAACAAGGAGATAAAGAAAATGGAGAAGAAGAAGAAGAAGAAGAAGAAGAAGAAGAAGAACAACAACAACAACAACAACAACCACAACAACAATTGATATAATTTGATTTGAATAATCGTCCCGCACAAAATACAACTTTAACCAACCAAATAGCCAGTAGCATGTAACATATCTCTGTGTCCCTACAGAAGCTTAGCATATATTATGGTTCAAATGATTGGCTGCACTCTTGGCTCCGCCTTCCACACTTACATACGGGCACCTAAGGTAAGAACCAGTCATCATGCACACACTGTAACTATCATTCTGTTCTATGCCGCTGGCATTGGTAATCATTTATATTCACAATGTTTTGCCCAGAACCATCGTTATCAAGTGTCATGGCTGATATTGTTGTCTATCGATGCATTCCTCAATTATCTAATCATTTATATCTACATTTCGTGTACGTTTTCTTAAAATGTATCACCAAGTGTGTTTTGTCCTTTTGTATGATTTATGTCTTCCTACCATCAGTTTATCCTGCTGTCACAAGACACTCATTTATGACTGAAAAATAATACTTTTTTAAAACAAACATTACCTGAACTTTTGTGTTTGTGTTTAAACCGATCCTTTAACATTACAGTCCTGTAATATTTCTTCATTGAATTTATTAGCTGTCCAAGTTATATGTAGAATTCTTTGCATTACCCATATTTCTTTGGTTGCACGTGACTTCTCTCATTCTCTATCACTCGCATCCATATAGAAATTCTGGTTCTACATAATGCAACCAAAATCACTATAAGGTGAAGCTGGGACCGGTACTATAGATTCATACCAAAAAGTTCTCCTTTTGTCTGATTCCATCTCTTTATTTCTGTCTCGCTGGGAAGTAAGACTAACGTCTGGTAGGCAAAACATACTGATCAGACATGTTAGTCAGTGTCAGGTAAATGTTACTATAGTCCTCTTTTATTTCATAAACAAGGTCCGAAGCAATTTTCTACTAAACTGCGTGTCAGATCCAAATGAATTTTTACATGCAGCCTTAGAATATTCATTACGTCATGGAAATATTTGTTTTTCTATTTAAACAAATTTATTCATTAGGCTATATTAAAAGCAACGTCAGGGAATTAGACACACTTTTAACATGCTTAAGGTACACAGACGTGCTGGTTAAAAAATAGATGTTTTGACCTTCGAATAGGCTGAGTAAATAAATATTCCTGATTATCTCGTGCCCTAATTAGACACTTCGTGCGAAACTGTCGTTTATTATAGGAGTATAACGTTATTATAGATTGTGGTGTTGTTATTGTGACATATAGTTGCTTTTTCAAAAGTTTCATTGATTTCAATTTCAAATTGAGTTTGAAGTGTGAAATTATAACACTGCAGAAGGTTACCGTTTTATTTTACCAGTTCTTCTGCAGGGAATCTAAGATGGGGCATTTATATTGCGAAATTCACGACACAGAGAAACAAACGATATTGGCGCTTGGTCTTGATAGATCCTCCTTTTACCGTTGGATTGGAAAGGGTTCAGAGTACACTCATATAGGAAAAGGAAATTTGACGATTTCGATAGAGATATCATAAAACGGGAAATATTGAAACTGTTGACGAAAAATTAACTTGTTACCCTCCGGAAAATTAACATTGCTTTCCAGCTGCAGCATTGAAGTTTCAAAAAGTACTCTTTAGAAAATTGTAAGAGATGCCGGCTTTGCATTAAGGAAACTTTCAGGCGGCAGGGATATTTTATATGAAAAGCTACATTTGATTGCTGTCCGAAGCAAATACATGAGACAGATACGTGAACAGCATAGGGAAGGCTATGAAATTCTTAGATGAATCCTGGGTCAATGGTCACCACACCTAAGGTACAGATTGGCAATCAGTTGACGGTGAGGAGAAAAGATTAATTCAAAGCAGCATAGGTCAGCGCATTATACTAACGTATGCCGGAAGCAGTTTAAACAGACTTGTCCATGACGCTGAACTTATTTTCCAATCAAAAAGTAATGACGGTAGAGACTACCACACCGAAATGAATAGACAAATTTTCAGGTACTGGATGACGAATGAACTGCTTCAAATTCTGGATAGACCGTCATGCCTAGTAATGGATAGTGCATGCTATCACGATGCAGCATCAGAGGGAAAACAAAGTACCATCTGCAGGAAATATAAAAGCTCAAATTAGGACATGGCTAGATAAGGAAAATGTTAATTTCGACGACACGTATTTAAAGCCAGAGTTGTTGTAACTTGTGAGGAAGACAAATGGAGACAAATGTGTATCATATTTACAAAATCATTGACGAGTACGGTCACACTTCTCTGCGACTACCTGCACAGCATGCGTATCTAAGCCCTTTAGAGCTTGTGTGGGTTAAAGTGAAAGGACAAGTTGCCGAACAGAATAGGACATTTAAAATGTACGATGTTGAAGCGCTGACGCGTGAGTACCTTACAAAATTAGACATTCAGTTCTGGAAGAAATGTGTTGAACATGTGCTCCTGGAAGCAGAACAGTACTGACAACGAGATGGATTTCAATTTGTCCAGCCAGTAACAATTGTCAACCTCTTTAAATCGACAGATTCGTATCAATAACATCATCTTTTTGTGGACATACTGATTAGCAGACTCGGATGAATTAGCATATGTTTATCAAAACAATTAGGTATACAAACAATTGGAACAAATACATATCCATATTCAAATGTGTTAAGTATTAAAATTAGCTGCGTGTTTGATATAATTTCGAGGGTATAAGGGTGACCGTCGGGCTGTATTAAATATTGCATATTGGTGCCATTTTTACGATTGTACATAAAAGGCAACGTAAACAAGCAATTGATCTATCAAGACATTAAGGAGATACGCATATGAACAAAATACGAAGAGAAATTTAGCTGCGTACTGTAAAATCTTAAATTTAATGTAATTTCTTTGCAATGGTCCTAAAAGGTCAAAGGCATTCGCCGATGTGCAAATGTCTGAACATTTGTGGACTAAACAATAGCAAATGTTTTAGCATCATGGATATTCTAAGGTTCCATGCGAAAATCATTTGGATCTAACCTGCAGTTTAGTAGAAAATTGCTTTCGGACCTTGTTCATGAATTAAAAGACGGACTATAGCCAAGACTTTCACCTGGGCTTTCCCGTAGCCCTTTCTGGAAACAGGCTGTTTTCAGTCTTGACTATAGCAAGGTGATGAATCAACGGGATCCAGTTAGTAGTGAGCGATGCGTAGGTGAAGCAAAGCAAAGCCCAACCGCCTTGGAGGACCCCTGTCCACCTTTAACTGCACGCTCAGGATGTCAGGAAAGCTGCAATAGACCGCCAAACTAAACGTCCTTTTCAGGAAGCACGAAAGAGTAAATCTACCCATTGTGGGCATTATTTCAACAACAGCAACTCTGTCTCGCTTTCTCTCTCTCTCTCTCTCGCTTTTTTTCTCTTTCTCTTTCTCTCTCTCTCTGTCTCTCTCTCGTTCTTTCTTTCTTTCTCTCAGTCTTCCTCTCTCTCTTTCTCTCTCTCTCTCTTTCTCTCTCATACTTTCTCTTTCTTTCACGCTCTCTTTCTCTATTACCCCATCTCTTTCTCTCTCTATGTTCCTTTCTCTCTCTCTCTCTCTTCCTTTCTTTTTCTTTCTCTTCTACTTTCTCTCTCTCTTTTTCTATCTTTCTTTTTCTCTTTCTCTCTTTCTCTCTTTTAATTTATTTATCTTTTCCTTTGTCTCTTTCTCTCTCTTTCTCTCTCTTTTTCTCTCTTTTTGCCTCTCTCTTTCTCTCTCTCTCATTTTCTCTCTTTCTCTGTCTCGCTCTCTTTCTCACACACACACATTCTTTGTGCGAGACCTGTTTGTTAGTACATATATCTATTTGTGCATACATTATCGCATCTACCCAAATATAATACGATCTCCCACATAATACGAATTTGACGTTTTGAAGGTTTTATACAAGAAAAAAAAATGGCTTAGAATATACAAGGTAAATGTCAGTCCCATGGCAACATTTGCGAAGAAGATACAACTTCATTTGCTAAGCCCCAGCCTATGTGAGGTGGGGTGGCCAGTTCCCTTCCTTGCTGTTTTTATCTTCTCAAACTCCAACATCAGGTAACCATTTATAGCTGGGTCGACTGGAGGAGCGATCGTACCAGGCACAAACTACAGTGCTGTCCTAGTGTTAGCAAGCTAGATCCGTGTCGACAAGGCTTCACGTTCTGAGAATGTGAGAACAAATAAAGATATAATTAAAAAAGAAAGTTTTATAAGTCGGGAGGAGGGGGGGGGGGGCGACGATATAACCGGGGGGTGCTGATATAACCGGGGGGCGCTGATATACCCAGAGGGGGGGGGCAAATAGATGAGGGCCAGTATGAGATTTTAAGAAAAGGTATAGACGCTTTTAATGCCATGTGGTTGGAGGCAACCCGTGCTGGAGATAAGTCTGTTCTCAAGGGCGAATCGCTGACGACCGTCAGAGAAGTAAGAAACTAGGCATGTGACACTAACATCAACCTTACTCCGGAGCCCAGGACCATTGAAGTGGTTGGCAATAGGAGGACGTTCCTAAAATGTACATAGATGTAAAAACTGAACACATTTTACAGTGTGTCATAATGTAAATCTTAAGTAAACAATCAATCGAGAATCGAAACCACTTTAACATCCATGAGAAACAAAGGTCTTCCACGAATACCTGCCACGTATTATTACTGTACTGTCATAACGACATTTTCCTCATTGCTGGGGTAGTTGAGGGGTTTTGAAGGCAAGTATTTTTAATTAATGTAAATGTAAACCTTGATCATATTCATATAATCTTTTGCAGGATCAAGTGTCTACACAATTCTGTCCTCAGCGCCAAATCTTCTTCTTCTTCATCGTACGCAGTCAGACATCAACCTTTATTTTTTCGAAAAAAGCAGCTGTCATCCTGAGGCTGTCGACATTGCCATAGAGCTTGTCTAGTGTTGCCACTGGTGATGGCCACATCTGCTCTCTCTGATCCTCGTATGTCGGGCAGTTTTGCAGCAAATGTTCAGCGGTCATTTTCCCGGTACCACACGGGCATTCGTCAGTGCCACCTATCTTCAATTTGTTGAATAGGTGGTCCCTCAGTCTATTGTGGCCAGTGCGAAGTCTGAAGACCACGACCTGCTCTCTTCTGTTCAACTGGTAATAGGCATCGTTTTTTGTGTAGCCAGTATGTTCGGTTTCCCATTTGGTCATGTATCTAGCTCTAATAAGCCGTTTTGACTCTTCGTATGTCATACTAGTATCTGGTTGTGGTAGTCTTGCACCTTCTTTTGCCAGTTTTTATATCTCCTCGTTGCCTTGGATGTTGCAGTGGGATGGAACCCACTGTACCACTACCCTTTTTGGTGCGGACTGCTGGCATAGTTGACAGAGTACTGCTCTTAAATTATTGTTCAGTATTTTTCTGGCTTTTTAGTGCTGTGACTAACTTAACTTAACTTAAACTTAACTTAACGTTTTTATACTGGTTTAGAAGACCCTGCAGAGTCTGTATACAACCAGTTACATTTACATCACCTTGCTCTAAAAGCTATGCGCATCCAGTTTATTCTTAAATGCATTAACTGTCCCTGTCTCCACAACCTCCCCTGGCAATGCATTCCAAGCAAACACCACTCTCTGACTAAAAAAATATTTCTTAATATCTAACCTGGACCTCTCTTTAGTCAGCTTGTAGCTATGCCCTCGTGTTATTGTAGGTGGCTGTATTTTAAAAAGCTTGTTATAGTCTAATTTATCGATTCCTCTGATCATCTTATAAACCTGTTTTAAGTCACCACGAATTCTTCTCTCTTCGAGACACTGTAGGCCGGTTTTTCTGAGTCATTCCTCATAACTGTAATTCTGGAATCCCACTATCATCTTTGTCGCTCTTTTTTGTATTCTTTCTAGCATGTTTATGTCCCTCCTATGATAAGGACTCCACACCTGTATACAGTACTCCAATCTAGGTCTAACTAAAGCTTTATACAGTTTGACGATCACTTCCTTGCTCCTATGTTTAATATTTCTTTTTATCATACCTAACATTGCATTTGCCTTTTTCACTGCTACCTTAACTTGCTCACTCACCTTTCCTGTATGATCTATTATAACCCATAGGTCCCTTTCCTTATCTATCTTTCTAATTTTGTTTTCTCCCATTCTGTAATTATGTTCCATATTGGATCTACCCATGTGGATGACTGTACATTTATCTACATTAAACTCCATTTGCCAAGGCATCTGTAAGCAGGACTATATGGCTTTCATTCCTTTTACCTGTCACCATTTCTTCCACTGCCGCCCTCAGTGCCTCTGCCTCCGCTCTTAAATTGAGCGTCAAATCTAACCTTACTATGTAGTCTTTCCCGTCATGCTTTTCAGATTACAGTATTCATATTCATTGATTTTTCGCTCGGGCTATAATCATAGTCGGATAATGGCAACTAACAAATTAACCGAATTATTATTTACTTATAAATCCTACCCATGTGCCATACTTTCTTCTTCATTTCCCAGTTGAACAGTTTCATCAGTAGTGGTGCAAAAACATATATTAATGTGCAGATAGATCATGCATATGTTTTGTATATATGTATGTATTTATGTATGTATGTATGTATGTATGCATGTATGTATGTATGTATGTGTGTATGTATGTATGTATGCGATGGGACGGGACGGGACGGAATATGACGGGGCGGGACAGGACGGGGCATGACGTGACGTGATGAGACGGGATGGAATCGGATGGGATGTGAATTAATGTATGTAATGTATGTAATGTATGTAATGTATGTTATCTTTGTAATCTATGTAATGTACGCTCGTACACACGCACGCACGTATGTTTGGATGTATGTATGTATGTACTTCTATAGGACAGAAGCCCATGTGCATGTCCCAGCTCTGGCGTAAGCTGGATGTAGCTGGGATTTGGATTTCCTGCGTATTACTCCGTTGCGGTGGAACACGTGTAGCGGGGGCAAGGATTGGGGGATTGTGTGTGTGTGTGTGTGGGGGGGGGAGTGGGGTGATAAACCGATGTACTAGTCCATCTCAATAGACTCAAACACTAGAGCAAAGTAGACCTACAGCCTGTGTATCACCATCTGTGCAGCTCTTAACAAAACACCCAACCATGGCCAGTCCCGCAGTTAGTCGCCTCCTACGACATGCTCTCTGTGGGACAGTGGTGCTATTCTTGTTCTTGTCATACACAAAGACCCCAGTGGACCACTATATGTATATACATGTATGATTTATCTGCTCGTTAATCTGTATGTTTGTTCGTATATCCATGTCTATATATGTCTCTCGTATGATCCCATGTCTTCATATTTATATATGTCGCTCATATGATCCCGTGTCTTCATATTTATATATGTCTATCATATGATCCCATAGATATTCTAGATCCCTAATGTTGCTCGGCTAACTCCAGACCCTGTGTCTACTCAATTTGTCCATTCAATAGTTGACCACAACGTGCCAGACCTTATTAAACAGGTCACTTGAAGTAGGGGAAGTCAAAGGAGTGGTGGTTGAGTTTTTCATTACTTTCGTACTAGTCTTCCTCGTCTTCGCCACGACTGACACCAACCGATTGGACCACGGTGGAGCCCATGCCGTAGTGGTGGGTTCAGCTATTGTTCCTCTAGTCAATATGGCGGTAGGTTTTCTCTTTCTTAGATTCGATGCTTACTTGCTTAAAATTTTATCTAATGTACTTACATACTTCACTTACTTACTTACTTTACTCACTCACTTACTTACTTACGTTACTTACTCACTTACTTACTTACTTTACTCAATCACTTACTTACTTACTTTACTCACTCATATACTTGCTTTACTCACTCACTTACTTACTTACTTTACTCACTCACTACCTTACTTACTTTACTCACTCACTTACCTACTTACTTTACTCACTCATTTACTTACTTACTTTATTCACTCACTTAATTACTTACTTTACTCACTCAATCACTTACTTACTTACTTCACTCACTCACTCACTTACTTACTTACTTACTTTACTCACTCACTTACGTACTTACTTTACTCTTTCACTTACTTACTTACTTTACTAAATCACTTACTTACTTACTTACTTTACTCACTCACTTACTTACTTACTTTACTCATTCACCTACTTACTTACTTTACTCACTCACTTACTTACTTACTTTACTCACTCACTTACTTAATTACTTTACTCACTCATTCACTTACTTACTTTACTCACTCACTTACTTACTTACTTTACTCACTCACCTACTTACTTACTTTACTCACTCACTTACTTACTTTACTTTACTCACTCATTCACTTACTTACTTTACTCACTCACTCACTTACTTACTTTACTCACTCATTCACTTACTTACTTTACTCACTCACTTATTTACTTACTTTACTCACTCAATTACTTACTTACTTTACTCACTCACTTACTTACTTATTTTACTTACTCACTTACTTACTTTACTCACTAACATACTTAATTACTTTACTCACTCAATTACTTACTTACTATACTCACTCACTTACTTACTTACTTTACTCACTCACCTACTTACTTACTTTACTCACTCATTTACTTACTTACTTTACTCACTCACTTACTTACTTACTTTACTCACTCATTCACTTACTTACTTTACTCACTCACTCACTTACTTACTTACTTTACTCACTCACTTACTTACTTTATTCACTCACTTACTTTGCTCACTCACTTACTTACTTACATTACTCACTCACTTACTTACTTACTTTACTCACTAACTTACGTACTTATTTTACTCAGTCACTCAGTTACTTACTTTACACACTCACTTTTTTGCTTACCTTACTTTTTTTTCTCACTCACTTACTTACTTAATCTACTCACTCACTTACTTTACTCACTCACTTACTTACTTACTTTACTCACTCACTTACTAACTTACTTTACTAATTCACTCACTTACTTAATTACTTTACACACTCAGTCACTTACTTTCTTACATTACTCACTCACTCACTTACTTACTTTACTCACTCACTTACTTTACTCACTCACTTACTTACTTTACTCACTCACTTACTTTTTTACTTTACTCACTCGTTCACTTACTTACTTTACTAACTGACTTACTTACTTACTTACTTTACTCACTTACTTACTTACTTACTTTACTCACTCACTCATTTACTTACTTACTTTACTCACTCACTTACTCTACTCACTAATATACTTACTTACTTTACTCACTCACTTACGTACTTACTTAACTCACTCACTTACTTACTTACTTAACTCACTGACTTACTTACATACTTTACTCACTGACTTACTTACTTACTTTACTCACTCACTTACTTATTTACTTTACTCACTCACTTACTTACTTACTTTACTCACTCACTTACTTACTTACTTTACTTACTCACTTACTTTACTCACTCACTTACTTACTTACTTTACTCACTCACTTACTTACTTACTTTACTCACTCACTCACTTACTTACTTACTTTATTCACTCACTTAATTACTTACTTTACTCACTCACTACCTTACTTACTTTACTCACTCACTTAACTACTTACTTTACTCACTCATTTACTTACTTACTTCACTCACTCACTTACTTACTTACTTTACTCACTCAATCACTTACTTACTTATTTCACTCACTTACTTACTTACTTACTTACTTACTTTACTCACTCACTTACGTACTTACTTTACTCTTTCACTTACTTACTTACTTTACTAAATCACTTATTTACTTACTTACTTTACTCACTCACTTACTTACTTACTCATTCACTCACTTACTTACTTTACTCACTCGCTTACTTACTTACTTTACTAAATCACTTACTTACTTACTTACTTTACTCACTCACTTACTTACTTACTTTACTCATTCACCTACTTATTTACTGTACTCACTCACTTACTTACTTACTTTACTCACTCACTTACTTACTTACTTTACTTACTCATTTACTTACTTACTTTACTCACTCACTTACTTACTTACTTTACTCACTCATTCACTTACTTAGTTTACTCACTCACTTATTTACTTACTTTACTCACTCAATTACTTACTTACTTTACTCACTCACTTACTTACTTATTTTACTCACTCACTTACTTACTTTACTCACTAACATACTTAATTACTTTACTCACTAAATTACTTACTTACTTTACTCACTCACTTACTTACTTACTTTACTCACTCACCTACTTGCTTACTTTACTTACTCATTTACTTACTTACTTTACTCACTCACTTACTTACTTACTTTACTCACTCACTTACTTACTTTATTCACTCACTTACTCACTTACTTTACTCCCTCACTTACTTACTTACATTACTCACTCACTTACTTACTTACTTTACTCACTAACTTACGTACTTATTTTACTCAGTCACTCAGTTACTTACTTTACACACTCACTTATTTGCTTACCTTCCTTATTTCTCACTCACTTACTTACTTAATCTATTCACTCACTTACTTTACTCACTCACTTACTTACTTACTTTACTCACTCACTTACTAACTTACTTTACTAACTCACTCACTCACTTAAATAATTTACTCACTCAGTCACTTACTTTCTTACATTGCTCACTGACTCACCTACTTACTTTACTCACTCACTTACTTTACTCACTCACTTACTTATTTTACTCACTCACTTACTTACTTACTTTACTCACTAGTTCACTTACTTACTTTACTAACTGATTTACTTACTTACTTACTTTACTCACTTACTTACTTACTTACTTAACTCACTCACTCATTCACTTACTTACTTTACTCACTCACTTACTCTACTCACTAATATACTTACTTACTTTACTCACTCACTGACTTACTTACTTACTTAACTCACTGACTTACTTACTTACTTTACTCACTGACTTACTTACTTACTTTACTCACTCACTTACTTATTTACTTTACTCACTCACTTACTTACTTACTTTACTCACTCACTTACTTACTAACTTTACTTACTCACTTACTTTACTCACTAACTTACTTTCTTACTTTACTCACTCACTTACTTACTTACTTTACTCACTCATTTACTTACTTACTTTACTCACTTACTTACTTTACTCACTCACTTACTTACTTACTTATTTTACTCACTCACTTACTTACTTACTTTACTCACTCACCTACTTACTTACTTTACTCACTCGCTTACTTACTTACTTTAATCACTCACTTGCTTACTTACTTTACTCACTCATTCACTTACTTACTCTACTCACTCACTTACTTACTTACTTTACTAATTCACTTACTTACTTACTTTACTCACTCATTCACTTAATTACTTACTTTACTCACTCACTTACTTACTTTACTCACTAACATACTTACTTACTTTACTCCCTCACTTACTTACTTACTTTACTCACTCACTTACTTACTTTATTCACTGACTTAGTTACTTACTTTACTTAGTTACTTACTTTACTCACTCACTTACTTACTTTACTCACTCACTTACTTACTTACTTTACTCACTCACTTATTTACTTACTTTACTAACTCTCTTACTTACTTAATTTACTTAGTTACTTACTTACTTACTTTATTCACTCACTTACTTGCTTGCCTTATTTACTTTACTGACTTACTTACTTACTTAATTTACTCACTCACTTACTTTACTGACTCACTTACTTACTTATTTTACTCACTCACTTACTAGCTTACTTTACTCACTCACTCACTTACTTACTTACTTTACTCACTCAGTCACTTCTTTTCTTACTTTACTCACTCACTTACTTACTTACTCATTCACTCACTTACTTACTTACTTACTTTATTCACTCACTTACTTACTTACTTTACTCACTCACTTACTTACTTACTTTACTTACCTACCTTATTAACGCACTTACTTACCTTACTTACTTTACTTACTTACTTACTTTACTCACTCACTAACTCGCTTACTTTACTCACTCACTTACTTACTTACTTAACTCACTCACTTACTTATTTACTTTACTCACTCACTTACTTTACTCACCCAATTACTTACTTTACTCACTCATTTACTTACTTACTTTACTCACTCACTCACTTACTTACTTTTCTCACTCAGTCACTTACTTTCTTACTTCACTCAATCACTTACTTACCTTACTCACTTTACTCACTCACTTACTTACCTACTTCACTCACTCACTTACTTACTAACTTTCCTCACTCACTTACTTACTTACTTTACTCACTCACTTACTTACTTACATTACTGACTCAATTACTTACTTACTTTAATGAATCACTCACTTACTTACTTTACTCACTAACTTACTTACTTACTTTACTTAGTTACTTACTTTACTCACTCACTTACTTACATACTTAACTCACTCACTTACTTACTTACTTTACTCACTCACTTACTTACTTACTTAATTTACTCACTTACTTACTTACTTTACTCACTCACTTACTTACTTACTTACTTTACTTACTCACTTACTTACTTACTTTACTCATTCACCTACTTATTTACTGTACTCACTCACTTACTTACTTACTTTACTCACTCACTTACTTACTTACTTTACTCACTCATTTACTTACTTACTTTACTCACTCACTTACTTACTTACTTTACTAACTCATTCACTTACTTAGTTTACTCACTCACTTATTTACTTACTTTACTCACTCAATTACTTACTTACTTTACTCACTCACTTACTTACTTATTTTACTCACTCACTTACTTACTTTACTCACTAACATACTTAATTACTTTACTCACTAAATTACTTACCTACTTTACTCACTCACTTACTTACTTACTTTACTCACTCACCTACTTACTTACTTTACTTACTCATTTACTTACTTACTTTACTCACTCACTTACTTACTTACTTTACTCACTCACTTACTTACTTTATTCACTCACTTACTCACTTACTTTACTCCCTCACTTACTTACTTACATTACTCACTCACTTACTTACTTACTTTACTCACTAACTTACGTACTTATTTTACTCAGTCACTCAGTTACTTACTTTACACACTCACTTATTTGCTTACCTTACTTATTTCTCACTCACTTACTTACTTAATCTATTCACTCACTTACTTTACTCACTCACTTACTTACTTACTTTACTCACTCACTTACTAACTTACTTTACTAACTCACTCACTTACTTAATTAATTTACTCACTCAGTCACTTACTTTCTTACATTGCTCACTGACTCACTTACTTACTTTACTCACTCACTTACTTTACTCACTCACTTACTTATTTTACTCACTCACTTACTTACTTACTTTACTCACTCGTTCACTTACTTACTTTACTAACTGACTTACTTACTTACTTACTTTACTCACTTACTTACTTACTTACTTAACTCACTCACTCATTCACTTACTTACTTTACTCACTCACTTACTCTACTCACTAATATACTTACTTACTTTACTCACTCACTTACTTACTTACTTAACTCAATGACTTACTTACTTACTTAACTCACTGACTTACTTACTTACTTTACTCACTGACTTACTTACTTACTTTACTCACTCACTTACTTATTTACTTTACTCACTCACTTACTTACTTACTTTACTCACTCACTTACTTACTTACTTTACTTACTCACTTACTTTACTCACTAACTTACTTTCTTACTTTACTCACTCACTTACTTACTTACTTTACTCACTCATTTACTTACTTACTTTACTCACTCACTCACTTACTTACTTACTTTATTCACTCACTTACTTACTTACTTTACTCACTTACTTACTTTACTCACTCACTTACTTACTTACTTACTTTACTCACTCACTTACTTACTTACTTAACTCACTCACTTGCTTACTTACTTTACTCACTCACTTACTTACTTACTTTACTCACTCACTTGCTTACTTACTCTACTCACTCACTTACTTACTTTACTCATTCACTTACTTACTTACTTTACTCACTCACTCACTTATTTACTTACTTTACTAACTCTCTTACTTACTTACTTTACTTACTTACTTACTTTACTCACTCACCTACTTACTTACTTTACTCACTCATGTATTTACTTATTTACTTTTTTCACTCACTTACTCACTTACTTTACTCACTCACTCACTTACTTACTTTACTCACTCACTTACTTTACTCACTCACTTACTTACTTTATTCACTCACTTACTTACTTACTTTACTCACTTACTTACTTTACTCACTCACTTACTTACTTACTTACTTTACTCACTCACTTACTTACTTACTTAACTCACTCACTTGCTTACTTACTTTACTCACTCACTTACTTACTTACTTTACTCACTCACTTGCTTACTTACTCTACTCACTCACTTACTTACTTTACTCATTCACTTACTTACTTACTTTACTCACTCACTCACTTATTTACTTACTTTACTAACTCTCTTACTTACTTACTTTACTTACTTACTTACTTTACTCACTCACCTACTTACTTACTTTACTCACTCATGTATTTACTTATTTACTTTTTTCACTCACTTACTCACTTACTTTACTCACTCACTCACTTACTTACTTTACTCACTCACTTACTTTACTCACTCACTTACTTATTTTACTCACTCACTTACTTACTTACTTTACTCACTAGTTCACTTACTTACTTTACTAACTGATTTACTTACTTACTTACTTTACTCACTTACTTACTTACTTACTTAACTCACTCACTCATTCACTTACTTACTTTACTCACTCACTTACTCTACTCACTAATATACTTACTTACTTTACTCACTCACTTACTTACTTACTTAACTCACTGACTTACTTACTTAACTCACTGACTTACTTACTTACTTTACTCACTGACTTACTTACTTACTTTACTCACTCACGTACTTATTTACTTTACTCACTCACTTACTTACTTACTTTACTCACTCACTTACTTACTTACTTTACTTACTCACTTACTTTACTCACTAACTTACTTTCTTACTTTACTCACTCACTTACTTACTTACTTTACTCACTCATTTACTTACTTACTTTACTCACTCACTCACTTACTTACTTACTTTATTCACTCACTTACTTACTTACTTTACTCACTCACTTACTTACTTACTTACTTTACTCACTCACTTACTTACTTACTTTACTCACTCACCTACTTACTTACTTTACTCACTCGCTTACTTACTTACTTTAATCACTCACTTGCTTACTTACTTTACTCACTCATTCACTTACTTACTCTACTCACTCACTTACTTACTTACTTTACTCATTCACTTACTTATTTACTTTACTCACTCATTCACTTAATTACTTACTTTACTCACTCACTTACTTACTTTATTCACTCACTTACTTTGCTCACTCACTTACTTACTTACATTACTCACTCACTTACTTACTTACTTTACTCACTAACTTACGTACTTATTTTACTCAGTCACTCAGTTACTTACTTTACACACTCACTGTTTTGCTTACCTTACTTCTTTTTTCTCACTCACTTACTTACTTAATCTACTCACTCACTTACTTTACTCACTCACTTACTTACTTACTTTACTCACTCACTTACTAACTTACTTTACTAACTCACTCACTTACTTAATTACTTTACACACTCAGTCACTTACTTTCTTACATTACTCACTCACTCACTTACTTACTTTACTCACTCACTTACTTTACTCACTCACTTACTTACTTTACTCACTCACTTACTTTTTTACTTTACTCACTCGTTCACTTACTTACTTTACTAACTGACTTACTTACTTACTTACTTTACTCACTTACTTACTTACTTACTTTACTCACTCACTCATTTACTTACTTACTTTACTCACTCACTAACTCTACTCACTAATATACTTACTTACTTTACTCACTCACTTACGTACTTACTTAACTCACTCACTTACTTACTTACTTAACTCACTGACTTACTTACATACCTTACTCACTGACTTACTTACTTACTTTACTCACTCACTTACTTATTTACTTTACTCACTCACTTACTTACTTACTTTACTCACTCACTTTCTTACTTACTTTACTTACTCACTTACTTTACTCACTCACTTACTTACTTACTTTACTCACTCACTTACTTACTTACTTTACTCACTCACTCACTTACTTACTTACTTTATTCACTCACTTACTTACTTACTTTACTCACTCACTACCTTACTTACTTTACTCACTCACTTACCTACTTACTTTACTCACTCATTTACTTACTTACTTCACTCACTCACTTACTTACTTACTTTACTCACTCAATCACTTACTTACTTATTTCACTCACTTACTTACTTACTTACTTACTTACTTTACTCACTCACTTACGTACTTACTTTACTGTTTCACTTACTTACTTACTTTACTAAATCACTTATTTACTTACTTACTTTACTCACTCACTTACTTACTTACTCATTCACCTACTTATTTACTGTACTCACTCACTTACTTACTTACTTTACTCACTCACTTACTTACTTTACTCACTCATTTACTTACTTACTTTACTCACTCACTTACTTACTTACTTTACTCACTCATTCACTTACTTAGTTTACTCACTCACTTATTTACTTACTTTACTCACTCAATTACTTACTTACTTTACTCACTCACTTACTTACTTATTTTACACACTCACTTACTTACTTTACTCACTAACATACTTAATTACTTTACTCACTCAATTACTTATTTACTTTACTCACTCACTTACTTACTTACTTTACTCACTCACCTACTTACTTACTTTACTTACTCATTTACTTACTTACTTTACTCACTCACTTACTTACTTAATTTACTCACTCACTTACTTACTTTATTCACTCACTTACTCACTTACTTTACTCCCTCACTTACTTACTTACATTACTCACTCACTTACTTACTTACTTTATTCACTAACTTACGTACTTATTTTACTCAGTCACTCAGTTACTTACTTTACACACTCACTTATTTGCTTACCTTACTTATTTCTCACTCACTTACTTACTTAATCTATTCACTCACTTACTTTACTCACTCACTTACTTACTTACTTTATTCACTCACTTACTAACTTACTTTACTAACTCACTCACTCACTTAATTAATTTACTCACTCAGTCACTTACTTTCTTACATTGCTCACTGACTCACTTACTTACTTTACTCACTCACTTACTTTACTCACTCACTTACTTATTTTACTCACTCACTTACTTACTTACTTTACTCACTAGTTCACTTACTTACTTTACTAACTGATTTACTTACTTACTTACTTTACTCACTTACTTACTTACTTACTTAACTCACTCACTCATTCACTTACTTACTTTACTCACTCACTTACTCTACTCACTAATATACTTACTTACTTTACTCACTCACTTACTTACTTACTTAACTCACTGACTTACTTACTTACTTAACTCACTGACTTACTTACTTACTTTACCCACTGACTTACTTACTTACTTTACTCACTCACTTACTTATTTACTTTACTCACTCACTTACTTACTTACTTTACTCACTCACTTACTTACTAACTTTACTTACTCACTTACTTTACTCACTAACTTACTTTCTTACTTTACTCACTCACTTACTTACTTACTTTACTCACTCATTTACTTACTTACTTTACTCACTCACTCACTTACTTACTTACTTTATTCACTCACTTACTTACTTACTTTACTCACTTACTTACTTTACTCACTCACTTACGTACTTACTTACTTTACTCACTCACTTACTTACTTACTTTACTCACTCACCTACCTACTTACTTTACTCACTCGCTTACTTACTTACTTTAATCACTCACTTGCTTACTTACTTTACTCACTCATTCACTTACTTACTCTACTCACTCACTTACTTACTTACTTTACTCATTCACTTACTTACTTACTTTACTCACTCATTCACTTAATTACTTACTTTACTCACTCACTTACTTACTTTACTCACTAACATACTTACTTACTTTACTCACTCACTTACTTACTTACTTTACTCACTCACTTACTTACTTTATTCACTGACTTAGTTACTTACTTTACTTAGTTACTTACTTTACTCACTCACTTACTTACTTTACTCACTCACTTACTTACTTACTTTACTCACTCACTTATTTACTTACTTTACTAACTCTCTTACTTACTTAATTTACTTAGTTACTTACTTTACTCACTCACCTACTTACTTACTTTACTCACTCATGTACTTACTTATTTACTTTTTTCACTCACTTACTCACTTACTTTACTCACTCACTTACTTACTTACTTTACTCACTCACTTACTTACTTAATTTACTCACTAACTTACTTACTTATTTTACTCAGTTACTAACTTACTTACTTTATTCACTCACTTACTTGCTTACCTTATTTACTTTACTGACTTACTTACTTACTTAATTTACTCACTCCCTTACTTTACTGACTCACTTACTTACTTATTTTACTCACTCACTTACTAGCTTACTTTATTCACTCACTCACTTACTTACTTACTTTACTCACTCAGTCACTTCTTTTCTTACTTTACTCACTCACTTACTTACTTACTCATTCACTCACTTACTTACTTACTTACGTTATTCACTCACTTACTTACTTACTTTACTCACTCACTTACTTACTTACTTTACTTACCTACCTTATTAACGCACTTACTTACCTTACTTACTTTACTTACTTACTTACTTTACTCACTCACTAACTCGCTTACTTTACTCACTCACTTACTTACTTACTTAACTCACTCACTTACTTATTTACTTTACTCACTCACTTACTTTACTCACCCAATTACTTACTTTACTCACTCATTTACTTACTTACTTTACTCACTCACTCACTTACTTACTTTTCTCACTCAGTCACTTACTTTCTTACTTCACTCAATCACTTACTTACCTTACTCACTTTACTCACTCACTTACTTACTTACTTCACTCACTCACTTACTTACTAACTTTCCTCACTCACTTACTTACTTACTTTACTCACTCACTTACTTACTTACATTACTGACTCAATTACTTACTTACTTTAATGAATCACTCACTTACTTACTTTACTCACTAACTTACTTACTTACTTTACTTAGTTACTTACTTTACTCACTCACTTACTTACATACTTAACTCACTCACTTACTTACTTACTTTACTCACTCACTTGCTTACTTACTTAATTTACTCACTTACTTACTTACTTTACTCACTCACTTACTTACTTACTTACTTTACTCACTCACTTACTTACTTACTTTACTCATTCACCTACTTATTTACTGTACTCACTCACTTACTTACTTACTTTACTCACTCACTTACTTACTTACTTTACTCACTCATTTACTTACTTACTTTACTCACTCACTTACTTACTTACTTACTTTACTCACTCACTTACTTACTTACTTTACTCACTCACCTACTTACTTACTTTACTCACTCGCTTACTTACTTACTTTAATCACTCACTTGCTTACTTACTTTACTCACTCATTCACTTACTTACTCTACTCACTCACTTACTTACTTACTTTACTCATTCACTTACTTATTTACTTTACTCACTCATTCACTTAATTACTTACTTTACTCACTCACTTACTTACTTTATTCACTCACTTACTTTGCTCACTCACTTACTTACTTACATTACTCACTCACTTACTTACTTACTTTACTCACTAACTTACGTACTTATTTTACTCAGTCACTCAGTTACTTACTTTACACACTCACTGTTTTGCTTACCTTACTTTTTTTTCTCACTCACTTACTTACTTAATCTACTCACTCACTTACTTTACTCACTCACTTACTTACTTACTTTACTCACTCACTTACTAACTTACTTTACTAACTCACTCACTTACTTAATTACTTTACACACTCAGTCACTTACTTTCTTACATTACTCACTCACTCACTTACTTACTTTACTCACTCACTTACTTTACTCACTCACTTACTTACTTTACTCACTCACTTACTTTTTTACTTTACTCACTCGTTCACTTACTTACTTTACTAACTGACTTACTTACTTACTTACTTTACTCACTTACTTACTTACTTACTTTACTCACTCACTCATTTACTTACTTACTTTACTCACTCACTAACTCTACTCACTAATATACTTACTTACTTTACTCACTCACTTACGTACTTACTTAACTCACTCACTTACTTACTTACTTAACTCACTGACTTACTTACATACCTTACTCACTGACTTACTTACTTACTTTACTCACTCACTTACTTATTTACTTTACTCACTCACTTACTTACTTACTTTACTCACTCACTTTCTTACTTACTTTACTTACTCACTTACTTTACTCACTCACTTACTTACTTACTTTACTCACTCACTTACTTACTTACTTTACTCACTCACTCACTTACTTACTTACTTTATTCACTCACTTACTTACTTACTTTACTCACTCACTACCTTACTTACTTTACTCACTCACTTACCTACTTACTTTACTCACTCATTTACTTACTTACTTCACTCACTCACTTACTTACTTACTTTACTCACTCAATCACTTACTTACTTATTTCACTCACTTACTTACTTACTTACTTACTTACTTTACTCACTCACTTACGTACTTACTTTACTGTTTCACTTACTTACTTACTTTACTAAATCACTTATTTACTTACTTACTTTACTCACTCACTTACTTACTTACTCATTCACCTACTTATTTACTGTACTCACTCACTTACTTACTTACTTTACTCACTCACTTACTTACTTACTTTACTCACTCACTTACTTACTTACTTTACTCACTGACTTACTTACTTACTTTACTCACTCACTTACTTATTTACTTTACTCACTCACTTACTTACTTACTTTACTCACTCACTTACTTAATTACTTTACTTACTCACTTACTTTACTCACTAACTTACTTTCTTACTTTACTCACTCACTTACTTACTTACTTTACTCACTCATTTACTTACTTACTTTACTCACTCACTCACTTACTTACTTACTTTATTCACTCACTTACTTACTTACTTTACTCACTTACTTACTTTACTCACTCACTTACTTACTTACTTACTTTACTCACTCACTTACTTACTTACTTTACTCACTCACCTACTTACTTACTTTACTCACTCGCTTACTTACTTACTTTAATCACTCCCTTGCTTACTTACTTTACTCACTCTTTCACTTACTTACTCTACTCACTCACTTACTTACTTACTTTACACATTCACTTACTTACTTACTTTACTCACTCATTCACTTAATTACTTACTTTACTCACTCAGTTACTTACTTTACTCACTAACATACTTACTTACTTTACTCACTCACTTACTTACTTACTTTACTCACTCACTTACTTACTTTATTCACTGACTTATTTACTTACTTTACTTAGTTACTTACTTTACTCACTCACTTACTTACTTTACTCACTCACTTACTTACTTACTTTACTCACTCACTTATTTACTTACTTTACTAACTCTCTTACTTACTTAATTTATTTAGTTACTGACTTTACTCACTCACCTACTTACTTACTTTACTCACTCATGTACTTACTTATTTACTTTTTTCACTCACTTACTCACTTACTTTACTCACTCACTTACTTACTTATTTTACTCACTCACTTACTTACTTAATTTACTCACTAACTTACTTACTTATTTTACTCAGTTACTTACTTCCTTACTTTATTCACTCACTTACTTGCTTACCTTATTTACTTTACTGACTTACTTACTTACTTAATTTACTCACTCACTTACTTTATTGACTCACTTACTTACTTATTTTACTCACTCACTTACTAGCTTACTTTACTCACTCACTCACTTACTTACTTACTTTACTCACTCAGTCACTTCTTTTCTTACTTTACTCACTCACTTACTTACTTACTCATTCACTCACTTACTTACTTACTTACTTTATTCACTCACTTACTTACTTTACTCACTCACTTACTTACTTACTTTACTTACCTACCTTATTAACGCACTTACTTACCTTACTTACTTTACTTACTTACTTACTTTACTCACTCACTAACTCGCTTACTTTACTCACTCACTTACTTACTTACTTAACTCACTCACTTACTTATTTACTTTACTCACTCACTTACTTTACTCACCCAATTACTTACTTTACTCACTCATTTACTTACTTACTTTACTCACTCACTCACTTACTTACTTTTCTCACTCAGTCACTTACTTTCTTACTTCACTCAATCACTTACTTACCTTACTCACTTTACTCACTCACTTACTTACCTACTTCACTCACT
Organism: Ariolimax columbianus; assembly: GCA_036924085.1. Taxonomy (NCBI): domain Eukaryota; kingdom Metazoa; phylum Mollusca; class Gastropoda; order Stylommatophora; family Arionidae; genus Ariolimax; species Ariolimax columbianus. Next base: position 66,149,134 of record JAVGWX010000004.1, read on the forward strand.
CACTTACTTACTAACTTTCCTCACTCACTTACTTACTTACTTTACTCACTCACTTACTTACTTACATTACTGACTCAATTACTTACTTACTTTAATGAATCACTCACTTACTTACTTTACTCACTAACTTACTTACTTACTTTACTTAGTTACTTACTTTACTCACTCACTTACTTACATACTTAACTCACTCACTTACTTACTTACTTTACTCACTCACTTACTTACTTACTTAATTTACTCACTTACTTACTTACTTTACTCACTCACTTACTTACTTACTTACTTTACTTACTCACTTACTTACTTACTTTACTCATTCACCTACTTATTTACTGTACTCACTCACTTACTTACTTACTTTACTCACTCACTTACTTACTTACTTTACTCACTCATTTACTTACTTACTTTACTCACTCACTTACTTACTTACTTTACTAACTCATTCACTTACTTAGTTTACTCACTCACTTATTTACTTACTTTACTCACTGAATTACTTACTTACTTTACTCACTCACTTACTTACTTATTTTACTCACTCACTTACTTACTTTACTCACTAACATACTTAATTACTTTACTCACTAAATTACTTACTTACTTTACTCACTCACTTACTTACTTACTTTACTCACTCACCTACTTACTTACTTTACTTACTCATTTACTTACTTACTTTACTCACTCACTTACTTACTTACTTTACTCACTCACTTACTTACTTTATTCACTCACTTACTCACTTACTTTACTCCCTCACTTACTTACTTACATTACTCACTCACTTACTTACTTACTTTACTCACTAACTTACGTACTTATTTTACTCAGTCACTCAGTTACTTACTTTACACACTCACTTATTTGCTTACCTTACTTATTTCTCACTCACTTACTTACTTAATCTATTCACTCACTTACTTTACTCACTCACTTACTTACTTACTTTACTCACTCACTTACTAACTTACTTTACTAACTCACTCACTTACTTAATTAATTTACTCACTCAGTCACTTACTTTCTTACATTGCTCACTGACTCACTTACTTACTTTACTCACTCACTTACTTTACTCACTCACTTACTTATTTTACTCACTCACTTACTTACTTACTTTACTCACTCGTTCACTTACTTACTTTACTAACTGACTTACTTACTTACTTACTTTACTCACTTACTTACTTACTTACTTAACTCACTCACTCATTCACTTACTTACTTTACTCACTCACTTACTCTACTCACTAATATACTTACTTACTTTATTCACTCACTTACTTACTTACTTAACTCAATGACTTACTTACTTACTTAACTCACTGACTTACTTACTTACTTTACTCACTGACTTACTCACTTACTTTACTCACTCACTTACTTACTTACTTTACTCACTCACTTACTAACTTACTTTACTAACTCACTCACTTACTTAATTACTTTACACACTCAGTCACTAACTTTCTTACATTACTCACTCACTCACTTACTTACTTTACTCACTCACTTACTTTACTCACTCACTTACTTACTTTACTCACTCACTTACTTTTTTACTTTACTCACTCGTTCACTTACTTACTTTACTAACTGACTTACTTACTTACTTACTTTACTCACTTACTTACTTACTTACTTTACTCACTCACTCATTTACTTACTTACTTTACTCACTCACTAACTCTACTCACTAATATACTTACTTACTTTACTCACTCACTTACGTACTTACTTAACTCACTCACTTACTTACTTACTTAACTCACTGACTTACTTACATACCTTACTCACTGACTTACTTACTTACTTTACTCACTCACTTACTTATTTACTTTACTCACTCACTTACTTACTTACTTTACTCACTCACTTTCTTACTTACTTTACTTACTCACTTACTTTACTCACTCACTTACTTACTTACTTTACTCACTCACTTACTTACTTACTTTACTCACTCACTCACTTACGTACTTACTTTATTCACTCACTTACTTGCTTACTTTACTCACTCACTACCTTACTTACTTTACTCACTCACTTACCTACTTACTTTACTCACTCATTTACTTACTTACTTCACTCACTCACTTACTTACTTACTTTACTCACTCAATCACTTACTTACTTATTTCACTCACTTACTTACTTACTTACTTACTTACTTTACTCACTCACTTACGTACTTACTTTACTGTTTCACTTACTTACTTACTTTACTAAATCACTTATTTACTTACTTACTTTACTCACTCACTTACTTACTTACTCATTCACCTACTTATTTACTGTACTCACTCACTTACTTACTTACTTTACTCACTCACTTACTTACTTTACTCACTCATTTACTTACTTACTTTACTCACTCACTTACTTACTTACTTTACTCACTCATTCACTTACTTAGTTTACTCACTCACTTATTTACTTACTTTACTCACTCAATTACTTACTTACTTTACTCACTCACTTACTTACTTATTTTACTCACTCACTTACTTACTTTATTCACTCACTTACTCACTTACTTTACTCCCTCACTTACTTACTTACATTACTCACTCACTTACTTACTTACTTTATTCACTAACTTACGTACTTATTTTACTCAGTCACTCAGTTACTTACTTTACACACTCACTTATTTGCTTACCTTACTTATTTCTCACTCACTTACTTACTTAATCTATTCACTCACTTACTTTACTCACTCACTTACTTACTTACTTTATTCACTCACTTACTAACTTACTTTACTAACTCACTCACTCACTTAATTAATTTACTCACTCAGTCACTTACTTTCTTACATTGCTCACTGACTCACTTACTTACTTTACTCACTCACTTACTTTACTCACTCACTTACTTATTTTACTCACTCACTTACTTACTTACTTTACTCACTAGTTCACTTACTTACTTTACTAACTGATTTACTTACTTACTTACTTTACTCACTTACTTACTTAATTACTTAACTCACTCACTCATTCACTTACTTACTTTACTCACTCACTTACTCTACTCACTAATATACTTACTTACTTTACTCACTCACTTACTTACTTACTTAACTCACTGACTTACTTACTTACTTAACTCACTGACTTACTTACTTACTTTACTCACTGACTTACTTACTTACTTTACTCACTCACTTACTTATTTACTTTACTCACTCACTTACTTACTTACTTTACTCACTCACTTACTTACTAACTTTACTTACTCACTTACTTTACTCACTAACTTACTTTCTTACTTTACTCACTCACTTACTTACTTACTTTACTCACTCATTTACTTACTTACTTTACTCACTCACTCACTTACTTACTTACTTTATTCACTCACTTACTTACTTACTTTACTCACTTACTTACTTTACTCACTCACTTACTTACTTACTTTACTCACTCACCTACCTACTTACTTTACTCACTCGCTTACTTACTTACTTTAATCACTCACTTGCTTACTTACTTTACTCACTCATTCACTTATTTACTCTACTCACTCACTTACTTACTTACTTTACTCATTCACTTACTTACTTACTTTACTCACTCATTCACTTAATTACTTACTTTACTCACTCACTTACTTACTTTACTCACTAACATACTTACTTACTTTACTCACTCACTTACTTACTTACTTTACTCACTCACTTACTTACTTTATTCACTGACTTAGTTACTTACTTTATTTAGTTACTTACTTTACTCACTCACTTACTTACTTTACTCACTCACTTACTTACTTACTTTACTCACTCACTTATTTACTTACTTTACTAACTCTCTTACTTACTTAATTTACTTAGTTACTTACTTTACTCACTCACCTACTTACTTACTTTACTCACTCATGTACTTACTTATTTACTTTTTTCACTCACTTACTCATTTACTTTACTCACTCACTTACTTACTTACTTTACTCACTCACTTACTTACTTAATTTACTCACTAACTTACTTACTTATTTTACTCAGTTACTCACTTACTTACTTTATTCACTCACTTACTTGCTTACCTGATTTACTTTACTGACTTACTTACTTACTTAATTTACTCACTCACTTACTTTACTGACTCACTTACTTACTTATTTTACTCACTCACTTACTAGCTTACTTTATTCACTCACTCACTTACTTACTTACTTTACTCACTCAGTCACTTCTTTTCTTACTTTACTCACTCACTTACTTACTTACTCATTCACTCACTTACTTACTTACTTACTTTATTCACTCACTTACTTACTTACTTTACTCACTCACTTACTTACTTACTTTACTTACCTACCTTATTAACGCACTTACTTACCTTACTTACTTTACTTACTTACTTACTTTACTCACTCACTAACTCGCTTACTTTACTCACTCACTTACTTACTTACTTAACTCACTCACTTACTTATTTACTTTACTCACTCACTTACTTTACTCACCCAATTACTTACTTTACTCACTCATTTACTTACTTACTTTACTCACTCACTCACTTACTTACTTTTCTCACTCAGTCACTTACTTTCTTACTTCACTCAATCACTTACTTACCTTACTCACTTTACTCACTCACTTACTTACTTACTTCACTCACTCACTTACTTACTAACTTTCCTCACTCACTTACTTACTTACTTTACTCACTCACTTACTTACTTACATTACTGACTCAATTACTTACTTACTTTAATGAATCACTCACTTACTTACTTTACTCACTAACTTACTTACTTACTTTACTTAGTTACTTACTTTACTCACTCACTTACTTACATACTTAACTCACTCACTTACTTACTTACTTTACTCACTCACTTGCTTACTTACTTAATTTACTCACTTACTTACTTACTTTACTCACTCACTTACTTACTTACTTACTTTACTCACTCACTTACTTACTTACTTTACTCATTCACCTACTTATTTACTGTACTCACTCACTTACTTACTTACTTTACTCACTCACTTACTTACTTACTTTACTCACTCATTTACTTACTTACTTTACTCACTCACTTACTTACTTACTTTACTCACTTATTCACTTACTTAGTTTACTCACTCACTTATTTACTTACTTTACTCACTCAATTACTTACTTACTTTACTCACTCACTTACTTACTTATTTTACTCACTCACTTACTTACTTTACTCACTAAAATACTTAATTACTTTACTCACTCAATTACTTACTTACTTTACTCACTCACTTACTTACTTACTTTACTCACGCACCTACTTACTTACTTTACTTACTTATTTACTTACTTACTTTACTCACTCACTTACTTACTTACTTTACTCACTCACTTACTTACTTTATTCACTCACTTACTCACTTACTTTACTCCCTCACTTACTTACTTACATTACTCACTCACTTACTTACTTACTTTACTCACTAACTTACGTACTTATTTTACTCAGTCACTCAGTTACTTACTTTACACACTCACTTATTTGCTTACCTTACTTATTTCTCACTCACTTACTTACTTAATCTATTCACTCACTTACTTTACTCACTCACTTACTTACTTACTTTACTCACTCACTTACTAACTTACTTTACTAACTCACTCACTTACTTAATTAATTTACTCACTCAGTCACTTACTTTCTTACATTGCTCACTGACTCACTTACTTACTTTACTCACTCACTTACTTTACTCACTCACTTACTTATTTTACTCACTCACTTACTTACTTACTTTACTCACTCGTTCACTTACTTACTTTACTAACTGACTTACTTACTTACTTACTTTACTCACTTACTTACTTACTTACTTAACTCACTCACTCATTCACTTACTTACTTTACTCACTCACTTACTCTACTCACTAATATACTTACTTACTTTACTCACTCACTTACTTACTTACTTAACTCAATGACTTACTTACTTACTTAACTCACTGACTTACTTACTTACTTTACTCACTGACTTACTTACTTACTTTACTCACTCACTTACTTATTTACTTTACTCACTCACTTACTTACTTACTTTACTCACTCACTTACTTACTTACTTTACTTACTCACTTACTTTACTAACTAACTTACTTTCTTACTTTACTCACTCACTTACTTACTTACTTTACTCACTCATTTACTTACTTACTTTACTCACTCACTCACTTACTTACTTACTTTATTCACTCACTTACTTACTTACTTTACTCACTTACTTACTTTACTCACTCACTTACTTACTTATTTACTTTACTCAATCACTTACTTACTTACTTTACTCACTCACTTGCTTACTTACTTTACTCACTCATTCACTTACTTACTCTACTCATTCACTTACTTACTTACTTTACTCACTCATTTACTTAATTACTTACTTTACTCACTCACTTACTTACTTTACTCACTAACATACTTACTTACTTTACTCACTCACTTACTTACTTACTTTACTCACTCACTTACTTACTTTATTCACTGACTTAGTTACTTACTTTACTTAGTTACTTACTTTACTCACTCACTTACTTACTTTACTCACTCACTTACTTACTTACTTTACTCACTCACTTATTTACTTACTTTACTAACTCTCTTACTTACTTACTTTACTTAGTTACTTACTTTACTCACTCACCTACTTACTTACTTTACTCACTCATGTATTTACTTATTTACTTTTTTCACTCAATTACTCACTTACTTTACTCACTCACTCACTTACTTACTTTACTAACTCACTTACTTTACTCACTCACTTACTTATTTTACTCACTCACTTACTTACTTACTTTACTCACTAGTTCACTTACTTACTTTACTAACTGATTTACTTACTTACTTACTTTACTCACTTACTTACTTACTTACTTAACTCACTCACTCATTCACTTACTTACTTTACTCACTCACTTACTCTACTCACTAATATACTTACTTACTTTACTCACTCACTTACTTACTTACTTAACTTACTGACTTACTTACTTACTTAACTCACTGACTTACTTACTTACTTTACTCACTGACTTACTTACTTACTTTACTCACTCACTTACTTATTTACTTTACTCACTCACTTACTTACTTACTTTACTCACTCACTTACTTAATTACTTTACTTACTCACTTACTTTACTCACTAACTTACTTTCTTACTTTACTCACTCACTTACTTACTTACTTTACTCACTCATTTACTTACTTACTTTACTCACTCACTCACTTACTTACTTACTTTATTCACTCACTTACTTACTTACTTTACTCACTTACTTACTTTACTCACTCACTTACTTACTTACTTACTTTACTCACTCACTTACTTACTTACTTTACTCACTCACCTACTTACTTACTTTACTCACTCGCTTACTTACTTACTTTAATCACTCCCTTGCTTACTTACTTTACTCACTCTTTCACTTACTTACTCTACTCACTCACTTACTTACTTACTTTACACATTCACTTACTTACTTACTTTACTCACTCATTCACTTAATTACTTACTTTACTCACTCAGTTACTTACTTTACTCACTAACATACTTACTTACTTTACTCACTCACTTACTTACTTACTTTACTCACTCACTTACTTACTTTATTCACTGACTTATTTACTTACTTTACTTAGTTACTTACTTTACTCACTCACTTACTTACTTTACTCACTCACTTACTTACTTACTTTACTCACTCACTTATTTACTTACTTTACTAACTCTCTTACTTACTTAATTTATTTAGTTACTTACTTTACTCACTCACCTACTTACTTACTTTACTCACTCATGTACTTACTTATTTACTTTTTTCACTCACTTACTCACTTACTTTACTCACTCACTTACTTACTTATTTTACTCACTCACTTACTTACTTAATTTACTCACTAACTTACTTACTTATTTTACTCAGTTACTTACTTCCTTACTTTATTCACTCACTTACTTGCTTACCTTATTTATTTTACTGACTTACTTACTTACTTAATTTACTCACTCATTTACTTTACTGACTCACTTACTTACTTATTTTACTCACTCACTTACTAGCTTACTTTACTCACTCACTCACTTACTTACTTACTTTACTCACTCAGTCACTTACTTTCTTACTTTACTCACTCACTTACTTACTTACTCATTCACTCACTTACTTACTTACTTTTTTTATTCACTCACTTACTTACTTACTTTACTCACTCACTTACTTACTTACTTTACTTACCTACCTTATTAACGCACTTACTTACCTTACTTACTTTACTTACTTACTTACTTTACTCACTCACTAACTCGCTTACTTTACTCACTCACTTACTTACTTACTTAACTCACTCATTTACTTATTTACTTTACTCACTCACTTACTTTACTCACCCAATTACTTACTTTACTCACTTATTTACTTACTTACTTTACTCACTCACTCACTTACTTACTTTTCTCACTCAGTCACTTACTTTCTTACTTCACTCAATCACTTACTTACCTTACTCACTTTACTCACTCACTTACTTACTTACTTCACTCACTCACTTACTTACTAACTTTCCTCACTCACTTACTTACTTACTTTACTCACTCACTTACTTACTTACATTACTGACTCAATTACTTACTTACTTTAATGAATCACTCACTTACTTACTTTACTCACTAACTTACTTACTTACTTTACTTAGTTACTTACTTTACTCACTCACTTACTTACATACTTTACTCACTCACTTACTTACTTACTTTACTCACTCACTTACTTACTTACTTAATTTACTCACTTACTTACTTACTTTACTCACTCACTTACTTACTTACTTACTTTACTCACTGACTTACTTACTTTACTCACTCACTTACTTATTTACCTACTTTATTTATTCACTTACTTACTAACTTTACTCACTGACCTACTTACTTACTTAACTCACTTTCTTACTTACTTACTTTACTCACTCACCTACTTACTTACTTTACTCACTCATTCACTTACTTGCTTTACTCACTCACTTACTTACTTACTTTACTCATTCACTTACTTACTTACTTTACTCACTCACTTACTTACTTACTTACTTTACTCACTCACTTATTTACTTTACTCACTAATATACTTACTTACTTGACTCACTCACTTACTTACTTACTTTAATCACTCACTTACTTTCTTACTTTATTCACTGAATTACTTACTTACTTTACTCGCTCACTTACTGACTTACTTTACTCATTCACTTACTTATTTACTTTACTCACTCACTTATTTACTTACTTTACTAACTCTCTTATGTAATTACTTTACTTATTTACCTACTTTACTCACTCACTTACTTTACTCACTCACTTACTGTACTCACTCACTTACTTAATTACTTTACTCACTAACTTACTTACTTACTTTACTCACTAACTTACGTATTTATTGTACTCAGTCACTCACTTGCTTACTTTACACACTCACTTATTTGCTTACCTTACTTTTTTTTCTCACTCACTTACTTACTTAATCTACTCACTCACTTACTTTACTCACTAACTTACTTATTTACTTTAATCACTCACTTACTAACTTACTTTACTAACTCACTCACTTACTTAATTACTTTACTCATTCAGTCACTTACTTTCTTACATTACTCACTCACTTACTTAATTACCTTACTTACTTTACTCACTCACTTACTTACTTACTTTACTCACTCACTTACTTTACTCACTCACTTACGTACTTTACTCACTCACTTACTTACTTACTTTACTCACTCGTTCACTTATTTACTTTACTAACTGACTTACTTACTTACTTTACTCACTGACGTAATTACTTACTTTCCTCACTCACTTACTTACTTACTTTACTTACTTACCTTTTTTACGTACTGACTTACCTTACTTACTTTACTTACTTACTTACTTTACTCACTCACTCACTCACTTACTTTACTCACTCACTTACTTATTTACTTTACTCACTCATTTACTTACTTTACTCACTCACTTACTTTACTCACTCAATTACTTACTTTACTCATTAATGTATTTATTTACTTTTCTCACTCACTTACTTACTTTACTAATTCAGTCACTTACTTTCTTACTTTACTCACTCACTTACTTACCTTACTCACTTTACTCACTCACTTACTTACTTACTTTACTCACTCACTTACTTACTTATTTTAATCACTCACTTACTTTTTTACTTTACTCACTCACTTACTTACCTACTGTACTTACTCACTTGCTTATTATATTTTATTCAGTCCCTCACTTACTTACTTTACTCACTCACTTACTTACTTACTTCACTTACTTTACTCACTCACTTACTTAGTTACTTTACTAACTCGCTTACTTTCTTACTTTACTTATTCACTCACTTACTTACTTACTTTACTCACTCACTTACTTTACTCATTCACTTATTGTCTTACTTTACTCACTCACACTTTTTTACTTACATTACTCACTCACTTACTTACTTACTTTAGTTACTTTATTACTTACTCACTTGCATACTTTACTCACTCACTTACTTACTTAATTTACTCACTCACCTACTTTAATCACTCACTTACTTACTTTACTCACTCACTTACTTACTTACTTTACTCACTCACTCACTTACTTACTTTACTCACACGCTTATTTACTTACTCACTCACTTACTTACTTACTTTACTAACTCACTTACTTACTTACTTTACTAACTCTTTTACTTTCTTAATCACTCACTCAAATAATTACATACTTTACTCACTCACTTACTTACTTACTTATTTACTTTACTTACTTACCTTATTTACGTACTTACTTACCTTACTTACTTTACTCACTTACTTATTTACTCACTCACTCACTTACTTTACTCACTCACTTACTTGCTTACTTTACTAACTCACTTACTTACTTACTTTACTAACTCCCTTACTTTACTCACTCAATTTCTTACTTTACTCACTCATTTACTTACTTATTTTACTCACTCAATTACTTACTTAATTTACTCAATCACTCACTTACTTACTTTAATCACTCATTTACTTACTTACTTTACCTAGTTACTTACTTTACTCACTCACTTACTTACTTACTTTACTCACTCACTTAATTACTTACTTTACTCACTCGCTTACTTACTTTACTCACTCACTTACTTACTTTACTCACTCACTTACTTACTTACTTTACTCACTCACTTAATTACTTACTTTACTCACTCGCTTACTTACTTTACTCACTCACTTACTTACTTTACTCACTCACTCACTTACTTACTTTACTCACTCATTTACTTTACTCACTCACTTACTTACTTAATTTACTCAGTCATTTACTTTCTTACTTTACACACTCACTCACTTACTTACTTACTTTACTGACTCACATACTTTACTGACTCACTTACTGGCTTACTTTACTCACTCACTTACTTACTTACTTTACTCACTCACTTACTTACTTACTTTACTTAGTTACTTACTTTACTTACTCACTTACTTACTTTACTCACTCACTTACTTACTTATTTTACTAACTCACTTACTTACTAACTTAATTTATTCACTCACTTAGTTACTTACTTTACTCACTCACTTTAGTTACTCACTTTACTCACTCACTTACTTACTTATTTTTCTCAGTCACTCATTTACTCACATTTAACACTCTCTTGCTTACTTAGCTTACTTACTTTACTAACTCACTTACTTACTTTACTCACTCACTTACTTTACTAACTCAGTTACTTACTTACTTCACTCACTCACTTACTTACTTTACTCACTCACTCACTTATTTACTTTACTCAATCAGTCACTTAAATTCTTACTTAACTCACTCACTTACTTACTTACTTTACTCACTCACTTACTTACTTACTTTACTCACTCACTGACTTACTTACTTTACTAACTCTCTTACTTACTTACTCACTCACTCACTTAATGACTTACTTTACTCACTCACTTACCTACTTACTTTACTCACTCACTTACTTACTTACTTTACTCACTCACTTACTTACTTACTTTAATCACTCTCTTACTTTACTCACTCACTTACTTAATTATTTTATTCACTCATTTACCAACTTACTTTACTCATTCTCTCAGTTACTTACTTTACTCACTCAGTAACTTACTTTCTTACTTTACTCACTCATTTACTTACTTACCTTACTTTACTAACTAACTTACTTACTTACTTTACTCACTCACTTACTTTACTCACTCACTTAATGACTTACTTTACTCACTCACTTATTTACTTACTTTACTACCTCAATTACTTACTTACTTTAATCACTCACTCACTTATTTACTTTACTCACTCACTGAATTATTTACTTGCTTACTTTACTTACTGACCTTAATTACTTTACTCATTAACTCACTCACTTACTTACTTTACTCAGTGTCTCACTTACCTACTTTACTCACTCACTTACTTACTCACTTACTTTACTCACTAACTTAGTACGTACTTTACTCACTCACTTACTTACTTATTTTACTCACTCACTTACTTTACTCACTCACTTACTTACTTACTTTACTCACTCACTTACTTACTTACTTTACTTAGTTAATTACTTTACTCACTCACTTACTTACTTTACTCACTCACTTACTTACTTATTTTACTAACTCACTTACTTACTAACTTAATTTATTCACTCACTTAGTTACTTACTTTACTCATTCACTTTACTTACTCACTTTACTCACTCACTTACTTACTTATTTTACTCAGTCACTCACTTACTCACTTTTATCACTCACTTGCTTACTTACCTTACTTACTTTACTCACTCACTTGCTTACTTTACTCACTCACTCACTTATTTACTTTACTTACTCAGTCACTTAAATTCTTACTTAACTCACTCACTTACTTACTTACACACCTTACTTACTTTACTCACTCACTTACTTACTTACTTACTTTACTCACTAACTTACGTATTTATTGTACTCAGTCACTCACTTGCTTACTTTACACACTCACTTATTTGCTTACCTTACTTTTTTTTCTCACTCACTTACTTACTTAATCTACTCACTCACTTACTTTACTCACTAACTTACTTATTTACTTTAATCACTCACTTACTAACTTACTTTACTAACTCACTCACTTACTTAATTACTTTACTCATTCAGTCACTTACTTTCTTACATTACTCACTCACTTACTTAATTACCTTACTTACTTTACTCACTCACTTACTTACTTACTTTACTCACTCACTTACTTTACTCACTCACTTACGTACTTTACTCACTCACTTACTTACTTACTTTACTCACTCGTTCACTTATTTACTTTACTAACTGACTTACTTACTTACTTTACTCACTGACGTAATTACTTACTTTCCTCACTCACTTACTTACTTACTTTACTTACTTACCTTTTTTACGTACTGACTTACCTTACTTACTTTACTTACTTACTTACTTTACTCACTCACTCACTCACTTACTTTACTCACTCACTTACTTATTTACTTTACTCACTCATTTACTTACTTTACTCACTCACTTACTTTACTCACTCAATTACTTACTTTACTCATTAATGTATTTATTTACTTTTCTCACTCACTTACTTACTTTACTAATTCAGTCACTTACTTTCTTACTTTACTCACTCACTTACTTACCTTACTCACTTTACTCACTCACTTACTTACTTACTTTACTCACTCACTTACTTACTTATTTTAATCACTCACTTACTTTTTTACTTTACTCACTCACTTACTTACCTACTGTACTTACTCACTTGCTTATTATATTTTATTCAGTCCCTCACTTACTTACTTTACTCACTCACTTACTTACTTACTTCACTTACTTTACTCACTCACTTACTTAGTTACTTTACTAACTCGCTTACTTTCTTACTTTACTTATTCACTCACTTACTTACTTACTTTACTCACTCACTTACTTTACTCATTCACTTATTGTCTTACTTTACTCACTCACACTTTTTTACTTACATTACTCACTCACTTACTTACTTACTTTAGTTACTTTATTACTTACTCACTTGCATACTTTACTCACTCACTTACTTACTTAATTTACTCACTCACCTACTTTAATCACTCACTTACTTACTTTACTCACTCACTTACTTACTTACTTTACTCACTCACTCACTTACTTACTTTACTCACACGCTTATTTACTTACTCACTCACTTACTTACTTACTTTACTAACTCACTTACTTACTTACTTTACTAACTCTTTTACTTTCTTAATCACTCACTCAAATAATTACATACTTTACTCACTCACTTACTTACTTACTTATTTACTTTACTTACTTACCTTATTTACGTACTTACTTACCTTACTTACTTTACTCACTTACTTATTTACTCACTCACTCACTTACTTTACTCACTCACTTACTTGCTTACTTTACTAACTCACTTACTTACTTACTTTACTAACTCCCTTACTTTACTCACTCAATTTCTTACTTTACTCACTCATTTACTTACTTATTTTACTCACTCAATTACTTACTTAATTTACTCAATCACTCACTTACTTACTTTAATCACTCATTTACTTACTTACTTTACTTAGTTACTTACTTTACTCACTCACTTACTTACTTACTTTACTCACTCACTTAATTACTTACTTTACTCACTCGCTTACTTACTTTACTCACTCACTTACTTACTTTACTCACTCACTTACTTACTTACTTTACTCACTCACTTAATTACTTACTTTACTCACTCGCTTACTTACTTTACTCACTCACTTACTTACTTTACTCACTCACTCACTTACTTACTTTACTCACTCATTTACTTTACTCACTCACTTACTTACTTAATTTACTCAGTCATTTACTTTCTTACTTTACACACTCACTCACTTACTTACTTACTTTACTGACTCACATACTTTACTGACTCACTTACTGGCTTACTTTACTCACTCACTTACTTACTTACTTTACTCACTCACTTACTTACTTACTTTACTTAGTTACTTACTTTACTTACTCACTTACTTACTTTACTCACTCACTTACTTACTTATTTTACTAACTCACTTACTTACTAACTTAATTTATTCACTCACTTAGTTACTTACTTTACTCACTCACTTTAGTTACTCACTTTACTCACTCACTTACTTACTTATTTTTCTCAGTCACTCATTTACTCACATTTAACACTCTCTTGCTTACTTAGCTTACTTACTTTACTAACTCACTTACTTACTTTACTCACTCACTTACTTTACTAACTCAGTTACTTACTTACTTCACTCACTCACTTACTTACTTTACTCACTCACTCACTTATTTACTTTACTCAATCAGTCACTTAAATTCTTACTTAACTCACTCACTTACTTACTTACTTTACTCACTCACTTACTTACTTACTTTACTCACTCACTGACTTACTTACTTTACTAACTCTCTTACTTACTTACTCACTCACTCACTTAATGACTTACTTTACTCACTCACTTACCTACTTACTTTACTCACTCACTTACTTACTTACTTTACTCACTCACTTACTTACTTACTTTAATCACTCTCTTACTTTACTCACTCACTTACTTAATTATTTTATTCACTCATTTACCAACTTACTTTACTCATTCTCTCAGTTACTTACTTTACTCACTCAGTAACTTACTTTCTTACTTTACTCACTCATTTACTTACTTACCTTACTTTACTAACTAACTTACTTACTTACTTTACTCACTCACTTACTTTACTCACTCACTTAATGACTTACTTTACTCACTCACTTATTTACTTACTTTACTACCTCAATTACTTACTTACTTTAATCACTCACTCACTTATTTACTTTACTCACTCACTGAATTATTTACTTGCTTACTTTACTTACTGACCTTAATTACTTTACTCATTAACTCACTCACTTACTTACTTTACTCAGTGTCTCACTTACCTACTTTACTCACTCACTTACTTACTCACTTACTTTACTCACTAACTTAGTACGTACTTTACTCACTCACTTACTTACTTATTTTACTCACTCACTTACTTTACTCACTCACTTACTTACTTACTTTACTCACTCACTTACTTACTTACTTTACTTAGTTAATTACTTTACTCACTCACTTACTTACTTTACTCACTCACTTACTTACTTATTTTACTAACTCACTTACTTACTAACTTAATTTATTCACTCACTTAGTTACTTACTTTACTCATTCACTTTACTTACTCACTTTACTCACTCACTTACTTACTTATTTTACTCAGTCACTCACTTACTCACTTTTATCACTCACTTGCTTACTTACCTTACTTACTTTACTCACTCACTTGCTTACTTTACTCACTCACTCACTTATTTACTTTACTTACTCAGTCACTTAAATTCTTACTTAACTCACTCACTTACTTACTTACACACCTTACTTACTTTACTCACTCACTTACTTACTTACTTACTTTACTCACTCACTTACTTTACTCACTCACTTACTTACTTTACTCACTCACTTACTTTACTAACTCTCTTACTTACTTACTCACTCACTCACTTAATGACTTACTTTACTCACTTACTTACTTACTTACTTTACTCACTAACTTATTTACTTACTTTACTCACTGACTTACTTACTTACTTTATTCATTCACTTACTTACTTACATTACTTACTTACTTTATTTAGGTACTTACTTACCGTACTTACTTTACTTACTTACTTGCTTTACTGATTCACTCACTCACTTACTTTACTCACTCACTTACTTACTTTAATCACTCACTTACTTTACTCACTCACTTACTTACTTATTTTACTCACTCACTTACGTACTTACTTTTTTCACTCACTTACTTACTTAGTTTACTCACTCACTTACTTACTTACTTTACTCACTCACTTACTTACTTACTTTACTCACTCACTTACTTACTTACTGTACTCACTCACTTACTTACTTACTTTATTCGGTCACTTACTTACTTACTTTAATCACTCTCTTACTTCACTCACTCACTTACTTAATTATTTTACTCACTCACTTACTGACTTACTTTACTCACTCTCTCAGTTACTTACTTTACTCACTCAGTCACTTACTTTCTTACTTTACTCACTCATTTACTTACTTACCTTACTTTACTAACTCACTTACTTACTTACTTTACTCACTCACTTACTTTACTTACTCACTTAATTACTTATTTTACTCACTTACTTACTTACTTTATTCACTCACTTATTTACTTACTTTACTTACTCAATTACTTACTTACTTCACTCACTCACTCACTTATTTACTTTACTCACTCACTTACTTATTTACTTGCTTACTTTACTTACTGGCCTTAATTACTTTACTCACTCACTCACTCACTTACTTACTTTACTCAGTGTCTCACTTACCTACTTTACTCACTCACTTACTTACTCACTTACTTTACTCACTAACTTACTACGTACTTTACTCACTCACTTACTTACTTATTTTACTCACTCACTTACTTTACTCACTCACTTACTTACTTACTTTACTCACTCACTTATTTACTTTTTTACTTTACTCACTCACTTAATTACTTATTTTACTCACTCACTTACATACTTTCTTTAATCACTTACTTACTTACTTACTTTACTCACTCACTTATTTACTTACTTTACTCACTCACTTACTTACTTACTTTACTCACTCATTTACTTACTCTCTTTACTTACTCACTTACTTACTTTACTCAATAACTCACTTACTTACTTACTTTACTCACTCACTTATTTACTTTACTCACTCACTTACTTACTTTACTCACTCACTTACTTACTTTACTCACTCACTTACTTTACTCAATTACTCACTTAGTTACTTTACTCACTTCCTTACTTTATTCACTCACTTACTTGCTTTCTTTACTCACTCACTCACTTACTTACTTTACTCACTCACTTATTTACTTACTTACTTTACTCACTCACTTCCTTAGTTACTTTACTTTACTTACTTACCTACTTTACTCACTTACTTACTTACTTACTTTACTAACTGACTTACTTACCTACTTTACTCACTCACTTACTTACTTACTTACTTTACTCCCTCACTTACTTACTTACTTTAATCACTCACTTACTTTACTCACTCACTTACTTACTTTTTTTACTCATTCACTTACTTACTTACTTTACTCACTCTCTCAGTTACTTAATTTACTCACTGAGTCACATACGTTCTTACTTTACTCACTCATTTACTTACTTACCTTACTTTACTAACTCACTTACATACTTACTTTACTCACTCACTTACTTTACTCACTCACTTAATTACTTATTTTACTCACTCACTTACTTACTTACTTTACTCACTCACTTACTTACTAACTTTACTCACTCAATTACTTACTTACTTTACTCACTCACTCACTTATTTACTTAACTCACTCACTTACTTATTTACTTGCTTACTTTACTTACTGACCTTAATTACTTTACTCAATCACTCACTCACTTACTTACTTTACTCAGTGTCTCACTTACCTACTTTACTCACTCACTTACTTACTTACTTACTTTACTCACTAACTTACTACATACTTTACTCATTCACTTACTTACTTATTTTACTCACTCACTTACTTTACTCACTCACTTACTTACTTATTTTACTAATTCACTTACTTACTTACTTTACTCACTCACTCACTTACTTACTTAACTCACTTACTTATTTACTTACTTACTTTACTCACTCGCTTACTTACTTATTTTACTCACTCACTTACTTACTTACTTTACTCACTTACTTACTTACTTACTTTTCTCACTCACTTACTTTCTAACTTTACTCACTTACTTACTTAATTACTTTACTCACCCACTTACTTACTCTCTTTACTTACTCACTTACTTACTTTACTCAATAACTCACTTACTTACTTACTTTACTCACTCACTTACTTAGTTACTTTACTCACTCACTTACTTATATACTTTACTCACTTAATTACTTACTTACTTTACTCACTCACTTTTTTTACTTACTTTACTCACTCACTTACTTACTCTCTTTACTCACTCACTTACCTACTTTACTCTATAACTCACTGACTTACTTACTTTACTCACTCACTTACTTATTTACTTTACTCATTCACTTACTTACCTCACTCACTCACTTACTTACTTTACTCACTCACTTACTTTACTCACTTACTCACTTAGTTACTTTACTCACTCACTTACTTTACTCACTCACTTACTTGCTTACTTTACTCACTCACTTACTTACTTACTTTTCTCACTCACTTTCTTTACTTACTTATTTTACTCACTCCCTTAATTTACTCACTCACTTACTTAGTTACTTTACTCACTCACTTACTTACTTTACTCACTCACTTACTTACTTACTTTTCTCACACACTTACTTACTTACTTTACTCACTCATTTGCTTTACTCACTCACTTACTTTACTCACTCACTTACTTTACTCACTCACTTACTTTAATCACTCACTTACTATATTAACTCACTTACTTTATTCACTTACTTACTTTACTCTCACTTACTTTACTCACTCACTTACTTTACTTACTTACTTACTTACTTTACTCACTCACTTACTAACTCTCTCACTCACTTACTTACTTTACTGACTCACTTACTTACTTACTTTACTCACTAACTAACTTACTTGCTTTACTCACTCACTTACTTACTTACCTTAGTTACTCACTCACTTACTTACTTACCTTACTTACTTTACTTACTTACTTACTTTACTCACTCACTCACTCACTTACTTACTTTACTCAGTCTCTCCCTTACTTACTTTACTCACTCACTTACTTACTTACTTTACTCACTCGCTTACTTCCTTACTTTACTCACTCACTTATTTACTTACTTTAATCACTCACTTACTTACTTACTTTACTCACTCACTTACTTAATTACATTATTCACTCACTTACTTCCTTATTTACTCACTCACTTACTTACTTACTTACTTTACTCACTCACTTCCTTGCTTACTTTACTCACTCACTTACTTACTTTACTCACTTACTTAATTGCTTACTTTACTCTTACTTACTTACTTACTTTACTCACTCACTTACTTACTTACTTTCCTTACTCACTTACTTACTTACTTTACTCACTCACTTACTTACTTACTTTACTTACTCACTTGATTACTTACTTTACTCACTTACTTACTTACTTTACTCACTCACTCACTCACTCACTCACTTACTTATTTACTTACTTTACTCACTAACTTACTTACTTACTTACTTTACTCACTCACTTACTTACTTACTTTACTCACTCACTTACTTACTTACTTTACGTACTTACCTTACTTACGTACTTACTTACTTTACTCACTTATATATTTTCTTAGTTACTAACTTACTTTACTCACTCACTTACTTACTTACTTTACTTACTTACCTTACTTACGTACTCACTTACTTCACTCACTTATATATTTTCTTACTTACTTACATACTTACTCACTTACTTACCTTACTTACTTACTTTACTTACTTACTTACCTTACTTCATTACTTACCTTACTTACTTACCGTTCTTACTTACTTTACTTCATTACTTACCTTACTTACTTACCTTTCTTACTTACTCACTTACTTACCTTACTTACTTACCTTACTTACTTACTAACTCACTTACTTATCTTACTTATTTACTTTACTTACTTACTAACCTTACTTACTTACCTTACTTCATTACTTACCTTACTTACTTACATTACTTCATTTTTTACCCTACTTACTTACCTTACTTCATTACTTACCTTTCTTACCTTACTTATTTACCTTACTTACTTACTTACCTTACTTCATTACTTACCTTAATTCATTACTTACCTTATTTATTTACGTTATTTACTTACCTTACTTACTTATTTACTTACTTACCTAGCTTACTTACTTACTTACTCATTTCCTTACCTTACTTACTTACTTATGTTACTTTCTAACTTTGCTTACTTACTTACTTACTTATATCCTGTCGGTTAAACGACACAATGAGAACCAGAATCTATTCATAAACACCGACAAGACTAAGCCAATGGCCACGGACAAGGCGAAAACCGGACCGAAAGTTATTCTAGAGAAGCAAAAAGTTCATAACGTCACGCGTTTTAGATATATTGACTCGATTATAAGCAAAAATGGAGATTGCTATAAAAAAAAATAAAGTGAAGAATAAATATTGCACTACAGAAGTTTCCCGAATGGTTTGCCGAAGTCTTTGTGGATGACACAGGACAAGAATAGCGCCACTGTCTCACAGTGAGCATGTTGTAAGAGGCCATGGTTAGGTGGTTTGTTTAGAGCAGCATAGATGGCGCATAACAGGCTGCGGGTCTACTTTGCTCTAGTGTTTGAGTCTATTAAGATGGACTGTCACATCGGTTAACCACCCAATGAAAACGCTTGTCCGAACGCAGCGGAGTATTAAGCTGCTCGAGCCTAGCCCGCTAAGCAGGATACTCTTCTCCCGGCTAAATCCATCTAAAACAAAAGCTGGCATCTGCCCCTGTAGAAGTAAAACTCGACTTAGAACTCAGAACTACAGAGAAAAGCTGAAATGGCAACATATGGCAGAACACTAACAAAATGATAAAGGAAAGATCCCGAGGACTTGCATCCTTCCGATGCCAACGAACGAATGCCAGACAAAGGCCAAGAATTCGTCGAGAAAAATGCTATAAAATACCATGGATAGCGAAAAAGGGAAAGGCAGAAATCCTACAGGAACTAGATAAGGAACAAAACTGGCTAGTAAAAAACTTTACATGAAGGAAATTAACATGCTTTGGTCACATGAAAGGTCACATTGGCTTAGAAAGAACAATACTGGAGGGTACGGCACTTGGCAAAAGTGGCAGAGACAGACCCAAGAAGAAGAAGGACAATCGTCATTACTGAAGCTCTAATGTTGACCGTGGCACAGGCGAGAGAGCTCGACCGGGATCAAACATATTACAAATCTGATATCATGAGAGCGACCTTCTGCAAAGCAAATAATATGCTACATGATGATGATGTATTATATTTATATATATATACGTGCGTGTGTATAAGTGCCTGTGAGTGTGTATGTATACATGTGAAAGAGCGGCTAAGATAGCCCTTACCGGCTGTGGGTCTACATTGCTATTGTGTTTTAATTTATTATGGATGCCGCCAGACCACGGATTTGCCAGGAATTCACACTAGTCGACGACTTACACTTGTGTTCACGGAAACTTGCCGTTGTTTTCAATTTTGACTGATTAATTCTGTCGTTTTTGTGTGTTTTCTTCCTTCCGATTATCCTGATCTGGATATAGGCTGCATGAATTAGCACTGCGTTTAAACTTGTGTCACATTTTCACGATGTAGTTCACAGGGCTAAACTTCACGAGATTCACTTCACTTCGTCCTAGCTGCAGACAGCGTCGGTTGTGTGACTGAAATTTAGACACGACTATAATGGACTAGATAACGACACGGGAAAGATGCTCCTACCACCTCTTGTGGTTATGGAAAAGGCACGAAAGACAAAAAAAGATATCACCCCCCTCCGCTGCATTGCGGGATACCTATTTACTGGAAAGGCTTCGGGGGTAAACCCTGAGGAAAAATATGCATCATGTACTATCTCCAGTCGTCTCGATCAAATCTTGGCACTGGCCAAATGTAGTTCAGGACAAGAGAGTGAGGTTGACAAAAAGCGCAGTTTCTTTCTCCCTTTATTTCAAGTCACAGCGAAAGTCACCCATTTAAGCGGACCCTGCAATAGAAAATGATGTCCGCATGGCTGAACAAAGAGAGTGGTCTTCATCACATGTGATAGTTCAACAAAGAGAGTGGTCTTCATCACATGTGATGGTTGAACAAAGAGAGTGGTCTTCATCACATGTGATGGCTGAACAAAGAGAGTGGTCTTCATCACATGTGATGGCTGAACAAAGAGAGTGGTCTTCATCACATGTGATGGCTTAACAAAGAGAGTGGTCTTCATCACATGTGATGGCTGAACAAAAAAAATGGTCTTTATCACATGTGATGGCTGAACAAAGAGAGTGGTCTTCGTCACATGTGATGGCTGAACAAAGAGAGTGGTCTTCATCACATGTGATGGCTGAACAAAGAGAGTGGTCTTCATCACATGTGATGGACGAACATCATATGTATACATGCATTTCCGATTCAAGCAAAGATCGCCGATTGAGACTTCCGTGTTCTCGTTCTGTTTCTAGGCGTGATAACGTCTTCTTCAGGTCTTAAATAGATTAACCTAGTGTAAGCGTTCTCTATGATTAATGTCAGCTCATTCGCTGCTGTGTTTTTGTCCCCTAACGTTGGTCTTCGCTCCTGAATTGATCTGTTATTTATTTATGCATTCAATATCTTGGCGCCAAAATCGTAACACGGTTTCCTAGAAACTGAGCGCGAATTTAAAAAATCGACACTTGGAAAGTCTGGCCTGTTCTTATACCTCGTTCGCTATTAGACATCAGCGCCAATGGCTCTAAGAAAGGCATGTCTGTGTCTATGTTCATATGGCGTTGTGTTTCCTTTTTTGCTCAGTGTCAGTATATCTGTCTTCAGGCTGCATTTCTTGAGTACCGCTTCCCTAGCCTTTTTCTGTTCTCAGTCTGCCATACAGGCAACATGTTATTTGTTTTTGCTGTTGTTGTTGATTGACTTTCTTCTTCTTCTTCTTCTTCCTCTTCTTTTTTTTCTTCTTCTGCTTCCTCTTCTTTTTTTCTTCTTCTTTTTATTCTTTCTCGTTATTTTCTTCTTCTTCGAACACTTCCAGTCGTTAACTTGAATATATCTAAAGAAAGCAGATGTTAGCTCAGTCTATTGGTATCTCCATAGAGCTTGTCTAGGGATGGTATATGTTTATGGCCACCAATGATTCCTCTGTTCCCCGTATGTTGGACACCTTTGTAGCAGATACACAGATGTAGCAGTCATTTTGTAGTGTCGCACATTGATCAGTATGCCCTATCTTTAGTTTGTTGAACATATGGTATCTTAGTCGGTTGTGGCATGCGGAGTCTAGATTTCTACCTGCTCACCTCTGTTGAGCTGGTAATATGCGTCATTTGATTGTTGACCTGTTTGCTCTGCTTGCCACTTGTTTCTGGATCTACACAGGTAAACGTTTTGGGTTTCTTTATAAATTATACCTACATCTTGCTTGCCAAAAAAAATTGAAATGAGATGGAATCCATTGTATCACAACTATCTTGAACAGGTGACATAGTTTATAGAGTATCACTCTTAGTTCAATAAGGTCTGTATTTTCTGACTCCTCAGTGAAGCAACCATTGACTGTAAAGAGTACCACTGGTCTCTTTGTGTTTTCATCTGTCATAAGAATTTCTGTTGCAGCTTTCAAGGCCTCTACCCCTGCTTTAAAGGTACTGGAAGATTGTCCTGTTGCCTGCCCCTCTTAGCTGTTATTGTGTACTGTTTTATGGCTGGGAAAGATTCTGTATTACCCTTTCTCTGTTGCCTTCCTTTCCCCACCACGACAAACAATAGAAATTTTCTGGTTCTTTTGCGACCACAAAGAGATCATACAACTAATGATGTCTAGTGCCGAGCGTTTGTGATAACAACCGTGAACGAGTTGACTGCAGCCAGTTCCTCACTGATTTGATCTGTATATGCGAATCAGAGCTAATTCACTATTCCGTCTCGAAGTCGTGGTCAGTATTTGATATTATTAAATGGACCACTCTCTCTCTCTCTTCTCTCTCTCTCTCTCTCTCTCTCTCTCTCTCTCTCACACACACACACACACGCAAACACTCACACTAACAAACACACTAACACTCACACTAACCCTCACACTCCCACTCACACACACTCACACTAACACACTCACACACACTCACACTAACACTCACACTAACACTCACACTCCCACTCACACACACACACACTCACACTAACACACTCACACACACTCACACTAACACTCACACACTCACACACACTCACACTAACACACTCACACTAACACACTCACACACGCAAACACTCACACACTCCCACTCACACACACACACTCACACACACTCTCACACACACTCTCTCACACACCACACACACACACCACACACACACCACACACGCACACACACACCACACACACACACACACGCCACACACAGAGAATGGAATTGGCTAAGCGTGCGTTCAAACATTTTTGTCATTCACATTTCTGATTATTCAAAAACAACAGTAAGCAGTAAATTGAACAGAAGGAAGATGAGCTCGCAAATATTGGAAGTCGCAGCACTTAGACTCGCCAACCACATAACTATAAAGAAGTAAAGGCACCCATAAAACGATCCACCACCAGGACGGAATGGAGAGACCAACACAAACAACACAAAGCACAAAATGACAGCATAGACAAACTTGGCACAGATGTGCAGACAAGGATCTTTAGACTCAGAACGGGACATTACGGAATCAAGGCTCGCCCTACATAATGGGTTTTAGAGACACCACCACGTGCGATTCACCCAATCAAATACCAGAATATATACTGCAGGGACTGCCCCACTTATGCAGACCAAAGACAGTCTAGTCCAGGGAGCAGTCATGCTCGAAAAGGACCACAGTCTGAAGGTGAAGACCTGAAACGCAATTTCCTTCGTGAACTTCAGCGGACTAGAAACATGAGTTGTTCGAAGAAGGACAAGAAAAAGAAATGTGGCAATGGTCACTGTTGCATTAGATAAAATCTTCTCGGCCCGTTACACTAAAACGTTTTGCAAACATTTTATTATAGGACTACTTTTTTTTTTAAATTCCGCAGGCGGAGGTAACTGGTGCAAGTATGAACCCTGCCAGGTCGTTTGGGCCAGCAGTCATTCATGGAAACTGGGACGCTCATTGGGTAATATCTCTTGTGTTTTTCAATTATGTTTCAATGTTTAACATTAAATCAGTGGCGTTACTGTGGGAGGGAATGGGTCTGCGGTGGACGCGGGCACTATCACAGCGTTTGACACCAAAATGCAAAGCATGACTTTCTCTATAACTATATCAAATTGGTGTCCAGTGTTTTAGCTCAACGTCAGAATTTTATCTTTAAAAAAAATACCCAACCACAAAAAAACAAAAACAAACATGTTATTCTAAAGCCAGCTCACAAGTACTGCATCAAAATAAATATATATATATATATCCACACACACACAATATACCTGCTTATGAATTAATTCTTTTACTTAGTGCAAACTCAATTAATTTAAATTGAAGTGCCGTCTTCGCAGTGAAAATTGGCTGTAAATTACCTCTGATATCCTCTATCTCTTGTCTTGACGGCATTCTCTGCCAGACTGACATTAGTCCATCTTTTGATGTTCGTCTCCCATGTAATGAGCTGTCCTCCTCTTTTCCGCTTTTTTGTTCAGTATTGTTTCCAATAAAAAATTGTGTCTTTTTATATGATCAAAATATTCGACTTGTCTAATTTTAATGTCTTTAAAAAGTTCTCTACCCATGCCAACTCTTGTGAGAACATCGGCATTTGTTTGTTTACCTTTCCATGAAGTGCGACACATTCTTGCTTATAACAACATTTCGAGGGCCTCTCTTTTGTTCTTCATCTGTTTGTTCAAAGTCTATGTTTCTGCACCGTATAATAATTTTGAATATATATATATATATATATATATATATATATATATATATATATATATATATATATATATATATATATATATATATATACCACAAATCACCATCAAGCAGGGCTAAAACTTGCTCACTGGAAAAAAAAGCAGCAAACGCCTTTGTTGAACATTATGCCAGAGCAAACCACATTGAGGTCCCTGAAGATAGGTATAAAGACATTAGTGAAGAGCAAAAGGGGCACGACAACATAAATATGGCACCAGAAGAGCATATGATGGCAAAATTAACAATGGACGAATTGGAAGAGGCCATGAGAACATTAAAGAAAAGGAAATCTCCCGGAAAAGACGCGATCACAAACGAAATGCTGATGAGGCTGGGCCAAACAGCAAAGAGGAAACTGCTATCAGTCCTAAACCAAAGCTGGAAAAGGGGTATTGTACCCCAGGCATGGAAAGACGCAGTACTTGTACCAGTACCAAAGAAAGGAAAAGACAAAACAGATCAAAATGGATACAGGCCTATCAGCCTACTGAGTTGTGTCGGCAAACTGATGGAACGTATGATAAACACCAGACTGATGTGGCATCTGGAAGAAAAACGCATACTAATTCCACAGCAAGCAGGCTTTAGACAGCACAGATCCACTGAGGATCAGGTCATCCTCATAGCCCAGGAGATAGAAGATGCCTACCAGGAGCAAAAACACACAGTAGCGGTTTGGGTGGACCTGGAAAAGGCATTTGACAAAGTCTGGAAAGAGGGACTTAGAGTCAAGCTAAGAAGAAGTGAGGTTTGTGGGAAAATGTACAAATGGATAAGTCACTACCTCAAAAACAGAACGGCCAGAGTTCAAGTACAAGGGCAGATGAGCAAAAAGGTGACAATTGAGCAGGGAGTACCCCAAGGGGGAGTACTGTCACCCACACTCTTCCTGGTGTATATAAATAATATAACAGAGAATATACCAAGAAGAGTCCATAGCTCAATGTTTGCAGACGATCTGGCTATGTGGACCTCTGAAAAGAATCTCACCATAGCAAGAAATCGGATGCAGGCCCTAACATCGCTGGAAGAGTGGGCGAACTCATGGCTGGTCAAAATAAACGAGGAAAAAACGACATGTACAATATTCTCGCTATTAAACAAACCCAAAAAACACCAAATTAAGTCTAAACGGCAAATACCTGCAGCCACACGACAACCCAAACTACCTAGGAGTCACATTTGATCGGTGCATGACATGGACAAGTCAGATCGAGAGAAACCGAATGAGAGCCAGAGAAAGAATGGCAATCATGAGGAAACTTGCTGGCACAAGCTGGGGAGCAGACGAAAGTATACTAAAGAAACTGTACACTGGAAGAGTGAGACCAGTTCTCGAGTATGGCATTGCGGCATGGACAACAGCAGCAAAGGCGAACTTCGATAAAATTAGCAAACTCCAAAACCAAGCCATGAGAGTTATAACAGGAGGCATGAAGTCAACGCCAATTGTAGAACTTGAAAAGATTACAAAACTGCAATCCATGACCAACAGAAGAGACTGCAGAGCCCAGCTGCAATCAGAGAAACTCAGAAGACTGACTGACCATCCAATGCACCAGAGACTAAACAATTTGGGAAATGAGAAACTAAAGGGGAGAAACTTTGCAGAAATAGCCAAAGCAAAGATGCTCGAAGATCGCATGAACGCACTAACAACACCAAAGCCCATCCCTACTGTACGAAAACCTACCTGGAGGCAGCATATATTTCCAGAGGTGGTAGAAAATATACCAGGTATTGGAAATAAAAACTGCCAGACTGAAAAAGAAAGAAGAGATACTACCCTGAGCTACATAACGGAAAACTACCTAAGCATGGACAGGACCCATGCATACACCGACGGTTCTGTAACAAACACTACATAGAACGGAGGGGCAGGAGCAATTTCTGAACCTACCAAATGGCAGAAAGATAACACTGTCATTCGCTACTGGAAAATACACAAGCAATTTCAGAGATGAGGCAGAGGCACTGAGGGCGGCAGTGGAAGAAATGGTGACAGGTAAAAGGAATGAAAGCCATATAGTCCTGTCTACAGATGCTTTGGCCGTAGTCACAGCGCTAAAAAGCCAGAAAAATACTGAACTTAATGATTTAAGAGCAGTACTCTGTCAACTATGCGAGCAGTCCGCACCAAAAAGGGTAGTGGTACAGTGGGTCCCATCCCACTGCAACATCCAAGGCAACGAGGAGGCAGACAGACTGGCAAAAGAAGGTGCAAGACTACCACAACCAGATACTAGCATGACGTACGAATCGTCAAAACGGCTTATTAGAGCTAGATACATGACCAAATGGGAAACCGAACATACTGGCTACACAAAAAACGATGCCTATTACCAGTTGAACAGAAAAGAGCAGGTCATGGTCTTCAGACTTCGCACTGGCCACAATAGACTGAGGTACCACCTTTTCAACAAATTGAAGATAGGTGGCACTGACGTATGCCCGTGTGGTACCGGTAAAATAACCGCTGAGCATTTGCTGCAAAACTGCCCAATATACGAGGATCAGAGAGAGCAGATGTGGCCATCACCAGTGGCAACACTAGATAAGCTTTATGGCAGTATCGACAGCCTCAGGATGACCGCTGCTTTTTTCGAAAAAAATTAATATTGATGTATGACTGCGTACGATGAAGAAGAAGAAGAAGATCCCCATCACATCACCGGCCGTTACCCCTAGGAAGCAAACCCTTAGAAAATGCAGGAGAAAGCAGACCCTTACATAAAATGTATGCTGAAGTCGGATGCACTAGGCCGACAGGCGCAAAATAAAAACTACAGTGCAACGCACACCGCATTGGGGGAACAGATAAATAAGGCGAACGCAAAAAAATAAATAAATATTGGAAATGTTAATCTTAACATTGAACTTCTTGACCTTGATGACCAGTTCTTCAGCTTAGCTACGGGTCGCAACTTCGTCTCCAGCGACGTCAGTCTTGAGGTCGTTAGGACACACATGAAAACATCCTCACAACCCCACGCCACCCTTCTCTGTCAGCGGCTGCTGCCTGTGCCTTTTCAGGTCTCAGATTGGTCCAGTCTTTTATGTTGTCCTCCCGCCTCTTCGCCTTTTGCCTTGCACCGTTCTGTGGAGGATCGTATTTGCAAGACCATTTGATCTCGATATGTGACATTACTAAGCGAGTTTCCTTCTTCTGACAGTTGCCAAGAGGTCTTCAAAAGGCCCTATTTCTGTATTAAATAAAGCGAACACAATTTTTTAAAATTTTTTAAATATCATAAATGTGGAGATTTTGCATCGTTGGTTGCGTTTAGTGAAAAGAGGTCTTGGTCACTCTCAATTTGACCCCCGGTGATTTTCTGAGTGTCCATGTCTCTGCACAATAACACATCGCAGGAAACACTGCGTTTTGGAAGAGAGGCTCGTACGCTTTTGTCACGCCCAGGACCATGTAATGGACGAGGAGGCTGTCCAGTCTGGACATAAACTGTCTAACGAGGGGTTCTAAAAGTTGGGGACTACAGGGCACTTGGCCCCAGTTGTCGTCACGTTATGTGCTGGCTATGTTTGTTTATTTCACCCCTAACAGAAAAACAACAAATGCCTTACCAGGGATTCGATCCATTGCCCTCACTGTCATCAGGCAGATATCGAAACCATTCGGCCACACGCTTTACAGTAACGATACAAAGAGAATGAATTAGTTTATTTATATGAAAAAAATGCCTCTAAGCTTACTAGTTGCTCAATGATATATAAAGAGGCAGAAAAAGAAAAGACAAGAAGACCTTAACATGCACACTATAGTAGGAGGGAATCGTCCAAGCAAGTAATTACGACATATCACAAGAATGCCTTTACATATGAACACCGCACGCGCTCATATCACTAGACATCAGCACTTCAGAGCAAGAGTGAGACACAACAAGATGAATTGAGGGTGTTAAGGAAAAAAATACAGATATTAAGGAAAGGCTAATAGAACCAAATTCACTGCATCTGGACAATCCCATTTGTTTTCAGTCATTCCATTGCCGATTAAACTCAGGCTACATGATGGCAGTCTCTTAACCGTACTTATATATGGTTCGGAATGCTGGAAGATGACAACGAGGTATACCCAGATATTAAAAACTTTCCACCATACCAGCCTTTGCAGAATTATTAAAGTGTTTTGCCAGACAAAATATCAAATCACAAACTCTTATTGAGACTAGGTGTCAGAAAGCATCTGCGGTGACTTATCAGCTGTCCCCACTGCTTAGACACCCGAGCACTAGTTTGGCAACAAAGTCATAGCTAATAAACAGTATGTTTATGCCGACTTGTGCTACAAGTGCAAAACAGGGCCTCTGTCCAGGGCGCGTTAGAACATAATTTCAACTTTTAAAATGAAGTGTTTGAGGAAGGTCATCGGTGTTACCAGGAGAAACAGAATGCGGAACGACGACATTCGAAATATGGTCGGCACTCTTGTGTCGAATACATTTCAAGGCAGAAAATAAGTTGGTTTGGTCATCTCATGAGAATGCGCTCTCATAAACTTTCACTGAAGGCTTACAACGCTGGTATATCTGGCTACAGGGCCAGGGGCGGCCGCGAGACAGGTGGATAGATGACATTAGAGTAATTGTGCATAGACAGGGGCTCACATTGGCCGAAGCAACACACTTGGCGCAAAATAGACGACTTAAACTCTCTACGACGCTCAACGGCAAAAGTGGAAAGAAAACTAATTAGCTAACTAAACTCTTACAGGACACCAAGACATGGATCATTACAAGAGAAAGAGAGAGAGAGACAGAGAGAGAGAGAGAGACAGAGAGAAAGACAGACAGAGAGAGAGAGAGAGAGAGAGAGAGAGAGAGAGGATGAACATGGTTGGGACATGTCATGAGAATGAGTCGGAAATGCCACAAAAACAAAACTTGTGTGTGCACCGAAGGGTAAAAGAGAGAAAGTTACCAAGAACTTCTTGGAGACGCACGATGGAGGAAGAGCTGTGCTTCACATCTCTGACAAAGGGCACTGCGCAAAAGGTTGCACAAGGCAGGTTGAAATGGGAAGTCCTTGTTGAAGCATTATGGGCCATATAATCAAATGAGAATTATATTTCATTGTCGAAAGTGCAGATAACAGAATACATACTCCAAAAACTCCGTGAGATATCCATGAACAACTGGGTGGAATGGGAGAAGCTGTAATATCATGAAAAAACATACGACTTGCGATTTTGTCAATCCGAGCGCGGCATGAATTGAACATGGTGTGGGATCAATTTGCTGAGCAGCGCATCAGCCGCAGCACTCAGCGACCCATAGCTGGTTGCTAGTTCAAGGCCAGCGAATCAAACCTGCTAAGACCCTTCTACACTTCCAAACGGTGATACTAGATAAAAGGCTGCAACAGAGCAGTCTGGCTAAGGAAAAGGGACCGAAGAGGGAAGGCAAACCCGGTACTCAAAAATGCCTGCTGAAGTCAGATGAATCTGACTGAAACGTGCAAATATCACAGTCAAACTGTAAACTACGACACAATGCATTCCTTTCTCCGGACAACATTATGCTACTTGCAAAGCCTTTTTCATGGCTTATTAGCAGAAGATTGAGAATGAACGAACGAAGAAGAAGAATGTGAAGAAAGAGAAGAAGAGGAACAAGAAGAAGAAAAAAAGAAAGGAGAAGAAGACGGTATTTTGGACTTGCAAAGCAAAATTGTTCACAAACTATTTGACCAATCCCTTCTTTATCCTAAAGATGCTTGGATTCAAAATACCAACGGCCACAAAGATGTCATTGGAAAAATAATTGCAACTTCTCGGTGGTCAAAGATGTAGCGCAGTGAATGAATTGACAGCAGCCAGCGTCTCGTAGCTTGAATCATGGTCAGCGAACCCTGAACTGACCAAGACTCTATTCCCCTTCCAAGGGGCAGCCCTGGAGACAGTCTGTATTAGTGTAGCCTAATCTGGTTAAGTGAATAGGGGTCGCAATGAGAAAGGAAACCCACTACCCAAAAAAAGGAAGCTGAAATCGGTGTTGTCAGGCCACACGGCGCAGATATCGCGGCATCGTTGTAAACTACGATACAACGTCCTATTCAGGACGACCGCCGCCGAAGAAGAAATAGTAGAAGAAGAAGAAGAAGAAGAAGAAGAGGAGAAGAAGAAGAAGAAGAAGAAGGAGAAGAAGAAGAAGAAGAAGAAGAAAAAGAACCTCTGACGTCATAAGTGGACAGACGTCGTGATGAAGTTGATGTCTCAATTACCCTAAATATTTTCATTTTACAGGTATACTGGTTAGGTCCAATATCTGGTGCAATCTGTGGAGGCACTACGTACGATATTCTGTTTTCCGAGAGAGTCATTGCCTGGTCAAGGTTTCTGCAGATAGGTGAAAGTGAAGATTAGCAAAGCAAAGTTAGACCTAAGCACATAGGAGCTTTCAACAAAAGTGTATGGGTGTAATAATTGCTGCCATATTTTTTTTATTGGTTATTCTGTAAATCTGATCACGTCGCTTCTAATGTGATGTAGGTAATGGAATTATAGTTCAAACTGTGAAAAAACAAACAAACTGTCGTACGACATTTTCCCCATTGATAGGGTAGTCGAGTGGTTTTGAAGGCTGAGCACTACAGGCCGCTTCGCCGCTGCTGTCACCACGTCGTGTGCTGCTATGATTGTTTATTTCACCCCCAACAGAACAACAACATATGTCATACCTGGGATTCGAACCGCTGCCCTCCTTGTCGGCAGGCAGGCCTCGAAACCATTCGCCCACGCGCCTCTCGTAGTTCAAACTATTTTTCTAATATTCCACACGGCGTGTAAGCGGGATCCTAACCGTCTTTCGCTAGTCAACGCTCGTCGCTCATTTCGGAGCATAAACCATTGACAACCCTCATCCTTGCAAGTTTGATCTTGAGCTGCCCTTTCTGCCTCTCTTCAGTTGAGTTCCAAAGGACCGAGGTTCGTTTTCAGTCACTTATCCTGGTGTTTCTCGATCTACCTCTCTTCCTCTTCCCCCGTGGATTCCATGTCAGAGCCTCTGTGGCCACGTTTGATGATGCTTTTCGGAGCGTGTATTCAATCCAACCCCATTTCCTATATTTGATCACTTGCTCCTTTGATTGTTGCTGCCTCTTTTCCCATAGGTCTTCATTCATCAGCATGCTGTACCAGCCTTTACTCATTACAGACTCTTCTTTCTTACAATATTTCTTATTACTCAGTCCAACAATCACACTCTTACATATTTAAACAAGCACCCTCAGGGCGAGGCCCTTCCATTGCACTTTGGTTGGGGTTGACCTATGAGATCGCGCTAACTATCATATGAACATACATACGCATCCAAACACTGGTTCCTGATATCGCCTAAATGGACTATGGCCGGAGTAAAAGGGGGCGTGTCTCCTCCAGTAAAATACCGAGAGGCAAACCTTTTACACAAACAAAAATATTATTGACGAACGACTGGAGTTTTGCCTGTTTTGGCTTTGTTGTTCTCCAAGCTTCTGCTTCGTACATGAGTTATGACCTGACACTGGAGTTAAACAATGTTTACGAAGCATTAGTTTTTATTTACAGGAATTTTCTCGGATGCAGACGGCCCTAACATCCCTGGAAGAGTGGGCGAACTCATGGCTGGTTAAAATAAACGAGGAGAAAACCACATGCACAATATTCTCGCTTTCATTAAAACCCCAAAATACCAAATTAAGTCTAAATGGCAAATTCCTGCAGCCAAACGACAACCCAACCTATCTGGGAGTCACATTTGATCGGCGCATGACATGGAAAAGTCAGATTGAGAGAAACCGAATGAGAGCCAGAGAAAGAATGGCAATCATGAGGAAACTTGCTGGCACAAGCTGGGGAGCAGACGAAGGCATACTAAAGAAACTGTACACTGGAAGAGTGAGACCAGTTCTCGAGTATGGCATTGCGGCATGGACAACAGCAGCAAAGGCGAACTTCGATAAAGTTAGCAAACTTCAAAACCAAGCCATGAGAAATATAACAGGAGGCATGAAGTCAACGCCAATTGTAGAACTTGAAAAGTTTACAAAACTGCAACCCATGACCGATAGAAGAGACTGCAGAGCCCAGCTGCAGTCAGAGAAACTCCGAAGACTGACTGACCATCCAATGCACCAGAGACTAAACAATTTGGGAAATGGGAAACTAAAGCGGAGAAACTTTGCAGAAATAGCCACAGCAAAGATGCACGAAGATCCCAAAAACGCACTAACAACACCAAAACCCATCACTACTGTACGAAAACCTACCTGGAGACAGGATATATTTCCAGAGGTGGTAGAAAATATACCAGGTATTGGAAACAAAAACTGCCAGACTGAAAAAGAAAGGAGAGATACTACCCTAAGCTTCATATCGAAAAGCTACCCAAGCATGGACTGGACCCATGCATACACCGACGGTTCTGTAACAAACACTACACAGAACAGAGGGACAGGAGCATTCTTGAACCTTCCAAATGGAAAACAAATAACACTGTCATTCGCTACTGGTAAGTACACAAGCAATTTCAGAGCGGAGGCAGAGGCACTGAGGGTGGCAGTGGAAGAAATGGTGAGACACAATGAAAATTAAAGCCATATAGTCCTGCTTACAGATGCTCTCTCCGTAGTCACAGCGCTAAAAATCCAGAAAAACACTGAGCTTAGTGACTTAAGAGCAGCACTCTGCAAACTGTGCCAGCAGTCCGCACCAAAAAGGGTAGTGGTACAGTGGGTCCCATCACACTTCAACATCCAAGGCACCGAGGAGGCAGACAGACTGGCAAAAGAAGGTGCAAGACTACCACAAATAGATACTAGTATGACGTACGAAGAGTCAAAACGGCTTATCAAAGCCAGATACATGACCAAATGGGAAACCGAACATACTGGTTACACCAAAAACGATGCCTATTACCAGTTGAACCATAGAGAGCAGGTTGTTGTCTTCAGACTTCGCACTGGCCACAATAGACTGAGGTACCACCTATTCAACAAATTGAAGATAGGTGGTACCGACGAATGCCCGTGCGGTACTGGTAAAATGACCGCTGAACATCTGCTGCAGAACTGCCCGACATACGAGGATCAGAGAGAGCAGATGTGGCCATCACCAGTGGAACTGCAAGACAAGCTCTATGGCAGTGGCGACAGCCTCAGGATGACCGCCGCTTTTTTAGAAAAAATAATGGTTACTGTCTGACTGCGTACGAAGAAGAAGAAGATTTACAGGAATTTTCATATTTTATTTAGAAACAGGAATGATTTTCATGGCTTTCCCCGTGTAACGTATTTTGTTTTCCTGTTTTTTAATTTTTTTTTCTTGTTAAAAAAACAAACCAAATGGAATGTATATTAAATTAACGTATTATCGTTCGTTCTAATGTTCTGACGGTTTCACTACATAACACACATTTTTTTCTCAAAAATCGTTTGATGTGTTTCCGATGTTCAATAAGGTGCTCCAGATATAGCGTTGCTGTGTGTGGGGGAAGCACTCACCACAAGGTGCGACTCCCAGCGAGTGAACGAAAGTATGTTTGTTTGTGGCGTGTCCACGTGTACCCGTATTGGCATGCTGTGAGACCGACTGGTGCGGTGAACGCAGGCAGTGTAGCAGAGCTCGACAGCTGTCTCGTCTAAGGCCTCTCAACATCGCATGGAGAAATTGACGCACACTGGACTCTTTCGAGACTCCATAAATTGGTGGCCGATGTGGCAAGTGCCCCAGAAAAACACTAAGGATCTTCCTTCCTCTCTCTTCTTACCTCACACTGTCTTACCTCACACTCTCTTACCTCACACTGCGTCTTACCTCATACTGCGTCTTACCTCACACTCTGCCTTACCTCACACTCTCTTACCTTACACTCTGTTTTACCTCACACTCTGTCTTACCTCACACTCTCTTACCTCACACTCTGTCTTACCTTACACTCTGTCTTACCTTACACTATGTTTTACCTCACACTCTGTCTTACCTCACACTCTGTCTTACCTTACACTCTGCCTTACCTCACACTCTCTTACCTTACACTCTGTCTTACCTCACACTCTGTCTTACCTTACACTCTGTTTTACCTCACACTCTGTCTTACCTCATACTCTGTTTAATTTTACTCTGTCTAACAGTCACACTCTTACTCAACTTTCACACGCGCCCTCAGTTGGAGGCCCTTCCATTGCATTTAGGCTTGGTTGACCTATGAGGGCGGCATAACTAGCATAGGTACATACAGACACAGACACGCATCCAAGCGCGGTTTAATACCTCCTCATATCAACTGAAAGGCTGCGGCCCTGGGTGGAAAGTAGCGTACCTCCGCCAGTTGAATACAGAGAAGCAAACACTTTACAATAATACCAAATAAAAGAGTCCACCAGAGTATAGGGGAAGCACATGGTGTCGGAGTAACGCTCGGAGTACACGCTCGGGTTATAATTCTAAAGTACCGGACTCGAACCCGAACCACGCCGTGTTCAATCTTAACTGTACATGCCAGTGATTTTTTTTGTCAATGTAACCACTTCTCTATGTACAGAAAGGATTGGCAAAAGTACTATAGTAAAGCATACTCAACAACACTTGACAAACATGTCCTCACACTCATCCACATTGGCCGATACGATCTGTTACAACCTAACATGGCGTCAGTCATAAGAAAGGACGACCTTTAACAAAAACAAAAAGTCCACAAGGACACTTCATAATTCTTTGAACAGCATACTCAGAATTGCACAACATGAATGTATATGCTCCGTCTTTTGGTTGGGACAGAGCCAGAATCTTTCTGGATTCTGCCAACGGTAGAGAGGAAAGTCACAGCCTTCTCGTTATTGCGAGGCACGTTAAAATGAAACCGGACCTAACTGCACCAAGTGAACATACGTACGATGCGCGTGATGACGTCACTTTAGGTGTAAACAGCACATACCAGCAGTCAAGTTTGCAAAATGTCCTTATTCTCCGACTCGTAGTTTCCTCAGCAGACCGTAAAGAACATAGCGGATGTGATACGGAATCTGTCCAAAGTTTATCAGCGAGCGGTGATTCGGTTTCTAACTACTGAAGTATGTCGACCAGTTGACATTCATCGCATAATGCAAGCAGTGGAAGCAGTGTATGGTGACAAATTTGTGTCGAACGTAAGCTGCATCAATTTTGGCGATGGCGTCTTCTGACGTAAACATATGCGCCTGACCTGATCTCGGAAGATCTTTCGTTAACACACGTTCTTCTTTAAACACTGTTGTCCAGTTCTTCCCTGTTGTCTTCGACACACTTTTGTCACCATACACTGTCTGCATTTTGCGATGAATGTCAACTGGTCGACATCCTTCAGCTGTTAGAAACCGAATCCCCGCTCGCTGATCAACTCTGGACGGATTCCGTATCACACCCGCCATGTTTTCAACGGTCGGCTGAGGAAACTATGAGATTAAGGATAATGCAATTTTGCAAACTTGGTGGTTGGTATGTGCTGTTTGCATCATAAATGACGTCATCGTGCGCATTACGTATGTTGACTTGGTTCAGTTAGTTCCGGTTTCATTTGAACACGCCTCGTATCATCGACATCCATTTGTTTAATTGAAGCTGACTAGCACAGCAACAGCAATAACAATGAGCTCCACATAATGCAGCAAATAATTTATCCTTTCATCATCATCACCATCATAATCATGAAGCATATGGTTTGCAGAACGTTGGTCTCACAACGGCCGATCTATAGAAATCTGGATCTCTTGCCAGAACTCCCATCTGTTTCTCTATCATCTTAGTTTCTGTTTAATTCTCGTTAATTCGGGACATTCCACTGGATAATGTTTATTTGTATCTTCTTTTTGGCTGTTTTGAAAGTAGCTAGTATCTGTCTGCTTCTACGGCCTCGAAGTGCATTTTTCGTCTCTTTCTATAGCATTACGGCCTCGTTTTTAGTATTGCATGCGCCTTATTAAGTGGGTCAGTATTTCCCCTGCACCGAGTTTCATTCTTTCAACTAATTTCCTCCTTGTTTCAGTCAGTCGAAACATATGTTTTGAATTTTCTCATCTGTAATCCACCATGAGCAGCCACAAAAGAGTAGGCTTACGGGCCGCTGTCCGAACAAAATTCAAGTTCAAAATATGCCCAAGTTATTTGTACCTTTCCCCATGTGGTTTGTAAAGAGGAGCTATAGATGGTGCCTAATTGGCTGCGGGTCTAGTTAGCTCTTTTCGTCTTTAAGATGTTCTCACACATAACTTAAACTACCCTACACAAATCTGGTTGTATACAGACTCAGT
The DNA here is from genome assembly GCA_036924085.1 of Ariolimax columbianus. NCBI lineage: Eukaryota > Metazoa > Mollusca > Gastropoda > Stylommatophora > Arionidae > Ariolimax > Ariolimax columbianus. The sequence goes on from JAVGWX010000004.1 coordinate 66,188,213, forward strand.
AGAGTCTTTTAAACAAGTATAAAGACGTTAAGTTTAGTTCACTTATATTGTTTTTCAGTTAAATCATTGACCAAATAGGGCGAATTTCTCAGACGTAAACATGCACTTCAGCAGTGATGTAGCTTACATAATAGCATAACGAGGTATTGCTCAGTTACCGAACAGGGGCATAAACACAGCGATATGAATAGGAAATCTTAGTTACAACCTTAAGTTTTCGTCTGGGACAAAGAACAACTCATTTGGCTTGGCTTCGTTCTCGATCTCCCACTACCAAACCCTGAAAGGGCTTAAGTATCAGAATGTAGTCAAGATAACGGAATGTGTTGTGTCGTAGTTTACAGCTTGACTGCAATATTTGCATCTTTCGGTCTAACACATCCGACCAGCAAGCATTTTTTAAGTACCGGGTTAGCATTCCCTCTTCGATCCTTTCTCCTTAGCCAGTCTGCCCTACTGCAGCCTGTTATCCAGGATCACCGCGTCGAGGTGTAGAAGGGTCTTGGCAGCTCTGGTTCGCTGGCCCTGACGCTAGCAGTCAGCTATGGGTCGCTGACCACTGCAGCATCTTGATCCCTCGAACAACTCATTGAAACCAATTAACACAAATCAATACAATTTGACATAGACATACAGTGAACCAGTTGGACGAAGAGGAACGTTAACTGCAGGATGGAGCCACATGCAACACCTCAAATGCCAGCATGGCTGAAATGTATTCCTTCTGCTACGTGCCCTTTCTAAGTGACATTGACGAGCAGATCGAATGACCTGACCGTATGTGCCTTCCTATGGGTCATGCCGAAAGAGAAATAATCTCGCAGCAAGCCAAGGAATATCATGGAACTGTTCGAAATTATTCGGGCGGAAAATTGAGTCTGTAACTCCTGACGTGTTGGTGAATACCTTCCGTAACACGGAGCAGCGTGTGCAGGCATCCCATGGTGCTAATGGCAACCACTTGCAGCATTTACTGTGAGCTCATTTTGTTTCTCAAACATCAAGGTATGTCCATATCCAATATTATTGAATTATGTTCATTAGTTTAAAAGTTATAATGGAAAACCATGGAGCGGGAGCAAGTGGTACACCTTGTATTAGACATGACCTATTATTTGAATCTGCCGACGATCAAACAGTTATGTATAGAGATCTAGTCCACACACGAAATATATAAACAATTTTTCGAGAAAGTGAACCATCGTAAATCGAACAGTCGTAAAACGAGACCCATCTGTAACTGTTTGGTGTCTGTATGTTGGCAGAAATGTTTATTTGAGCCTTGCTCAATCTTAGTTCTGCAACCTTATTCTTTCTCAATACCTGATTTGTCTTTGTGTGTCAGAGTCTGATGACTTTGATGTTGTTTGTAATGAAGAATATGAATTTTTTGTGTGAATTGTTGATCGCTCAATATTAATTGAGATTATGCATTTATTGATAATTCAGGCAATAGTTTCTTTTTGATTAGTATTAGTTTGTTTTTTAAATTACTGTTCTAGACACATTAAAATTAACATATCAAGTGTTTGGACCTGATGTTCTTTGCATTAAAAACGGTTATAATCTTTTTTGTTCTCCTTATGTCCGTTATATCTTCTTTGTTCGTCTTGAGACCTTTTGTTATTCTGTTTTAACTACTTGTAGTTGAGTTCAACGTTATTTGCTAGGGATAGTTCAACTGATGGTTAGCAAGAAACTGAAGTATCGGAAGATGTTCACAATCGGTACCGATACTTCAGTTTCTTGCTAACCACCATGTGAACTGTCCCTAGCGACACAGCGAATTCCCCTGCTAGCGAACGTAAGCTCCGACGACGGTCCACCCGAATTGCTACATCAATTTTGGCGATGGCGTCCTATGATGCAACAATATGCGCCTGACCTGGTCTCGAAAGATTTTTCCTTAAATATATATATATATATATATATATATATATATATCACAGAAAGATATCTTAGGAAAGTATACCCACCAGAAACATGGACACACGTATATACAAATGGCTCATCTAACAAAGCCACATTCAATGGAGGTGGAGGGGTCTATTACAGACTAAGGAATGGAGAAGTAAAAAACTCGAGTATTAACAACGGGAACATTTTCCAATAATTTCCGTGCAGAAGTAGAGGCACTGGAGGCCGCAGCTGAGCTTATAATCCAAGATAAAGATATCCACCAAGAAAACATAGTATTCCTGACTGACGCCGCGTCAGTTTTAGCAGCGCTAAAACAACACAAAGATGAAGATCTCGAGCAATGTATGTTCTCCCTGACACAGTACTCACCAGAACACCAAAGGTTGGTCATACAGTGGATCCCGTTCCACTGCAATATTGAAGGCAATGAAGCTGCAGACAAACTAGCAAAGAGTGGAGGAGCATCCCCACAAACAGACATGAGTATAATGAGGCCAAAACCATATTTAAAGCTAACTTCAGGGTAAAATCGGCCGATCAACACCGAAAAAAAGACAGCTACTGTAACTTAACTGGAGAAGAGCAAGTCTTCAGACTGAGAACTGGGCATAGCAGACTCAATGGTCATCTTTACAACAAAATGAGGATTGAGACAGATGTCAGGTGCCCATGTGGGGAGCATATGCTGCAAAGCTGCACCCTCACGTAGGAAAAGAGAGAACAATACTAATCTCGTGAGACAGATATGAGACAAAAGATGTATGGAGACGAAACAGTCTTACAAACAACAGTGTCCTTTGTAAGATAAACAGGAACCTTGATCTGAGGATGAATGATAAAGAAGAAGAAAAAGAGGAAATATATATTTATATATATATAATATATATATATATATATATATATATATATATATATATATATATATATATATATATATATATATATATACACACACACACACAAACACATATACACAGACGAGGGATAATCAATTAGGAACAGCAATTTTATCAAGTTAAGTTAACTTAGGTAAGATAACTTCTTCAGGCTGTTCAGTCTCTGCATTGCCATGGCTAGTCTTCTTCTGATTTCTTTACTTAATTACTATATTATAATTTATTTTTCTTCAAACAGTAACACTATCATGTTGTTCTTCCGTGCTTTGAGTAAGGATTAGTCTAACACTGCATATACAAATTTGGATATTGTGGTACACTACCGACACGTTAGAATAGCAGCCGATAACATTTTGATTGTCTGACGTCATACCTCTTTGACCGCCCGCCACCCCCATCTTTTTAGTCATAAATGGTGTACCCTGTCCACTCTACACTGCGTGCCACTTGTGTGAACCATTCTATAACATTTATGGGTTGGTGTGGCTCTACTGCGCTAGTCATGCTGTGGGTTAGCGGTAATGAAAGACCTGGCATTTTTACTTCAACAGTACCCGTAGTGGCGCATCCCATTTGGATATGAGGGGACATATACATAAATAAATCAATGAACGCATTCCAAATGGTTGCAACGCATTAGATGAATTGATGATCATCCGACTGCAGGAGTTTCACATTAAACCTCCGCTCCTGTCTAACCCACGTATGGCTCCTAGAGTTTGCTAACAAACAGCAGCGAGTTGGGGATGGCGTGGGCTAGTGGTTAAGTGGCACGGCTCACTACCCAAAGGTGCTAGGTTTGATCTCCATCACAGCACCGACTGTTACCCCTAGGAAGCAAACCCTTAGACAATGCAGGAAGAAGCAGACCCTTACATAAAATGCATGCTGAAGTCGTATGCAATTGGCCGTAAGGCTCAAAATAAATACCACAGTGCAACGCGAACCGCCTTGAGGATTATAGAAATAAGGCGAACGCCAAAAAAACAAAAACAAACAAACAGCAGCGCCTTCCCCCCGGGCAAAGGCTTTGACTGGCCTGCTAAACTACGTGCAAACGTGGAGGAAAGCCAGGGAGCAAATCCGATCGTGCATGGGAGGAGCACAACATCACTGACTGACGCCCGCACGATGATACAGAAAACTTGATCAAAACCCACACAGGGAAGATCCGATAGTCGTGTGACAGCTTTCCTAGGCGAGATAACTCTGAACCTAAACAACTGCTGTCATGCAGGCAGACTGGGGACAGTCAAGAGATAGGGAGGTGGCCCCGAACAAATGCATGCTGAAGTCAAATGCCCTGGGCTATGGTGTATAACATAGTGCAACGTGGTGCATTTAATGACACGCACACAAATGACTCATCGAGATGGTGCTCGACTCAAGGAGTCCCGCCAGGTGGGAAGAGCGCCGTTCCCCCGCCTCGAACGGGTCCACGAAATGCTACTGGTGGTCCCCTACCTCCGTGCCATGGAGCCTGAGCATGGACAGCTAGGGAAACCACTACTGACCAAAACACAAAGAGACTGATAAAAGAAGTAGCATTTGGCAACAGCCAGGGCCCTTCCGCGAGAAGCTGTATGGAAGTTTACAGAGCCTTGAGTCGTCTGCCACCCTTGTTAAGAGTCAATGAAGTTGAGGACTGAAGACAAACATGGGAGAAAAAGAAGAAATTGTTCCATTTATTGAAGCACAGGGCCAACACTGTACAGGTTTACCCTTATCACTTCATAAATCTAGCACTGCATTTGGCTGACCCGAACCCGTTTTGAGGAAAATCTGATTCCAATCCATTGCTAAAGCATAGTTCCAACACTTCATTTGGTTTACTATAACCAGCTTACATCAACGTTTGTTTCCAGTTATTTTTTCAGTGCATTATAAAACCAATGGGTTTTATGTGATGAGACTGTAAATTTCATGCATACTCTTCTTTAGTTACCTCTTATTGCATGCAAGAAAATCGCTTGAGTGCTGTTGTGGTAAACATAACATTATCACGACGATTATGTGGTAAAAATATAATTTAAAAAGGCAGAGCAAATAAATATGTCGTAATACATTTATTGTTGTTGCTAATGCCACTCGTACTTGAGCTAGGTAATCAAGATTACTTTTATTGGGGTGGGTAACAGTGACTTTCCTCATATTCCGAAGCGTACTTGAGAAACTGGGCCACAGTCCTCCTTGCTGTAGTGCAATGCGAGGTTCCTCAGTGAACTCCTCACTATTAGGATCACAGTGTCGATCCCCACTTCGTTAGTCAGACTCCTATGAAACAGCCTGTTTCCAGGGATAAGTTTGTAAGAGAGATTCTTATTGGTCTTCCCGGGGTGCATTGATGTCGATTCGGTATAACAGCTTGCGCCATCTACAAAGGGACTTAACAACTTCCGGTAAAGATGGTGGACTTGCGATAAGACCACTGTCTCAATTTTGCTGACTTTAACTTTAAATACTTCCACTTTTCTTTTTACCATGGAAGCCGGCTCCGAAATTGGACAGAAGATTCGTTCTGCCATTAAAGCCAAGCTTTTAGAACTTGGTGCTTACGTAGACGATGAGTTGCCGGATTACATAATGGTAATGGTTGCTAACAAGCGAAGCCGTGCACAGATGATCAACGATTTGGGTCTGTTTCTTGCAGACAACACAGATGCTTTCACTGAGTGGCTTCATTCTCTTTTAGGGAAGCTCCAGACAATTAGAACCGAATCTGATAAATCTGCAGATAAGCAGGGCAATGCTGAACGGCTAAATGCAGTTAAAGAAAAGAGGAAAGTGAAGGTACACAAGGGTGACCAAGCTGTGAGTGTGAAGAAGATTAAGAAAAAGGCTGATAAACATGATGACGGTTTAATTATCACTAGAAAAGTCACAGCACTTGTAGGGGACGGGCAGTCAGAAGGTGTAGAAGAGACAAAGCTTGACACTGGTGAGGTTGAACATGAGGCTGAATGTATGGAGGCTGCTTCATTTGTCAATGATCACATTAATGTAGAGTCAAGTATGCAAGAAGATGTGAGACAACTTATAGTTACAAATACAACTGTGGATGCATTACCTGACGAGTTGGAAACATCAGAAAGTGAAGTTGTACATTCAAGAAATGTGGTTTCGTTGGGCATTATAAAACCAGCTTCAGTATCAAAATTGGTTGGTGCCAGACCAAGTTTAAGCCCTGAAAGACTTGTGAAATCATCCACAGTGGTTAGAAAACGAAGAGCTTCAACATCTGGGGTCGATTTTGACAAAGAACATGCAGAAGTTTCTGGTACTGTGGCCAGTTTAGTCAAATTTGCTACATTCAAGCCTAGTGGACCTCCAGTTCTTCAAGTGAACAGGTATAGTGCTTTATTTTTGTTCTTCCTTCGGCATTCTAATTCTTATATATCTTGTGATGTAAAGGTAGTCCCATAGAAGGCATTGTCATTGGGGATGAAGTGTTAAAACAGCCTTACATGACCTCTCTATCCACGAGTAACACTTGAAACAATTATAAAGGAAAGGCCCTTCATAATAGTAGTAGTAGTAGTCCCTTTCAGTCATGACTGATCATTGATAGCATGATGTGACATTGGAACTGAAATGGTAGCTCTCTACTGAATTTTTGGTTTTATTTTTCTTTGTCTCACTGTAGTTTCACTTCTTCATGTTGAAAGAGCATTTTAAAATTCAGTCTGGGATGGCTCTCTCGGATACATCACCACTTGGATCACAGCTTCGTCTTCCCAGGATGTCAGACCCACATCCAGTGCCTTCATGTCCCTATTACATATCTTTAAAATTTAGCTGTGGCCACTGACTGGTTTTTTTTGTGATCCACCAATTGTCCATAGTGAATATCTTTTGAATTGTGGCTATCTTCCATGACTAACATGGCCAAGCCATCATATTCTTCACTGCCAAAGGAGAGTGTACATGCTTGGGAGACCGTTGCAAGAATGTTGCTCTGTATTTGTCACTCCTGTCCATCCATGTAATTCCAAGGATGGATTGCAGGTTTAAGATCTTTGCTCTTGTTTGGCATAAGTTGCCCAAGTTTCTCTACCTTATAGGAGTGTCATAACAACACATGCATTTTAAACCATGGCCTCAGTCTTAATTGTAGATCAGCTGTATTATATCTTTAGATCAGCGTACATAATTTTGGATCAGTAAGTTGTAAATACAGTAATGTAATTATTCATATTTGATAAATAAAATAAAAATGTACTGAACGATTTCACAGAAATTTTGACTAAGAATACATGGGGGAGAGAAAGAAGAATATGATAATAATTGCAACTAATGACAATTAGATTGTGGTGTCTGGGGACACTAATACAAGATGTGAATTCATTCACATATCTTCGTAGTAATATATACAAAATATGAAATACAGATAAATATATAAAAATAAGAAAACAAAAGGTTGGATGGGTTTCATTGAATTGGGGAACATTTAGAAATCAAAAGAAATTCTATGGATCGCGTGGGCTAGTGGTTAAATGACACGACTCACAACCTGAAGGCGTTGAGTTCGCTATTCATCACAGCACCAGCAGTTACCCCGGGGAAACAAACCATTAGAAAATGCAGGAAGAAGCACACCCTTACATAAAATGCAAGCCGAAGTCTGGCGCATTGGGCCGACAGGAGCAAAATAAAAACTGCAGTGCAACACAAATCACCTTGCAAAATAGAATAATAAAGCAAACGCAAGGAGAAATAAAAGAAAAACTAATTTCAACACATATAAACAAATCTTCAACTCAAATGCTTATTCTGTTCTATTGTAAAACTAAAACCAGGAAAACTAGAATGAGAATGGAACTGACTTTCATAAATGAGTGTCTGTGCAGAATAGGAAGATTGAAATAGTATGATAAGGTCACTAATGTGGAACTGTTAGAAAAATACTAGATATATATCAGTGGAACATGACGTTAGAAGGTGGCGCTGATGTAGGACACAGTGTTTAGAAATGAGAAGAATTTGATGTGACAATGCAGGTTTATAAAATAATCAAAGGAATGGATAAATTAGACTATAACAAGTTTTTAAAAATACAAAAACAAGAGGGCATAGCTACACATTAACTAAAGAGAGGTTCAGATTAGATGTTAGGAAATATTTTTTTAGTCAGAGTGGTGAATGCTTGGAATGCATTGCCACAGGAAGTAGTGGAGGCAGGGACAATTAATGTATCTAAGAATAGATTGAATGCTCATAGCTTTAAGAGCAAATAAATGTAAATGAAACTGGTTGTATACAGACTTTGTAGAGTTTTCTAAACCAGTATAAAGACGTTAAGTTATATTAAGGATACCAGCTGACTTACAAGGCAGTCTCTGTCCTGGAACCCCTAAAGCAAAAGAAGTAGAAGCAGACCAAAACACATATGAAGGAGAGAAGTCGAGACAAAAGTAAAAGAAATGAGGAAACATAGATAAACTGGAAAGGATGGCCCAGCGCAGGTGGACTTGGCATGTAGTTATTGAAGCCATGTCCTTCAACTGTCGATAAAGATTTTGATGATGATTAATTATTTATTCACTTTTGGGAGATTTTAATTAATCAATAAATGAATTAAAACCTTTATCTACCCCTATAAAGCAAATATATACATAGTCTTTCTATCATGGGTCATCTGCACCAGGTTAATGCACATCTTCCCAGTCTCTGGCATCTGCTTCAAGTTTTTTCCTACATGAATGAGTAGACCTGATTCTACTTCTCTTGTCTCAGGGGTTCCAGAACTGACACTCCCTTGTAATGCTATCAACTGGTTCCATTAACTCTTTCAGGATGAGCGGTCACTGCCATGTGCCATTTTTTTCTGTCGTTCAGGACCGGGTGCTACTGTCAGGATCTGGTGACTTAAAGATGATACAGATATATTTTTTCTGTTTGGCTGACTTTTTAAATACTTCAGAAACATAGGTTTTGTTTTATTTAGTTCAATTTAGCAAAAGAATCAAAGTCATTGCACACGACGGTTGAACTCATAAGTGCTCTGCTCTTCTCCATATTTTTGGAGAATCTCAGCACTGGTGAGGATCCCGAAATAGATTGGGTAGATTTTTAACATAATATAGAATTTTGCCCAGGCAGCAACTGTTGAGCCTACTCTTTTCGATTTCCAACTGCCGAGGGATTTTTAATGTGAACGATACTGCACACGGCATCCAATCTCTACTACTCAAAGATCTGAGGAAATACCAGAAAGTCCACAGAAATAATAATGGCCTCCACCGATATTTGAACCCGCGAGCTGCAGCTGCAGATGCCAACATCTTACCTTGAGACCATTCACAGTACCCGTTTGATATAAAAATGGTAAAATTAAAACAGGTTTTTGTTTAAAAATTGTTTTCTACCAGTTTCAGTCATTAAATTCTATTTACGATAGCGATTCTACACACATCTATATGCAATTTTTTTCTGCACAAAAAGCACTTAGTTCCTTTGAAACTATTAATGAAAATGTACACTACATTTTAGCTCTTTTGATGATTTTTCTAGTCAATCTGAATTATTCGGACAGAGAAGTCAATTCTTTACAAAACGTGGGTGTTGTTATATAAAAGTAAACATTGAATTTTTGTGGCCTGATACAATAAACATACATTTTGTTTTGTTTTCCACATGATAGTTTTATATGACCCTGAAACAAAAGTAGATCTATTCTTCTAGCATTTGGCTATAAATAGTCTGTGATGTCTTATTCTGCCATCTCCCTATTCTTCAATCTGATCCTTCCACTTTTGAAGTTTTTCCCGATCTCCCTTGTTGCTTACAAACGGGACAAAAACCTGAGGGACTTGCAGGTCAGTCAGTAGCCACCTACACACTAGCCCTCATAGTCTTCCAGACACCAGGCCGTGCAAAAATGCATGTGGCTGTGTAACTTGTCCACATGTCATCCTCTCTCGCTCTATAATCTTCCCCAAAGCGGAGTTCTTCATCAAAGAGGGGTTCACATGTAAGTCCCGCAACCTCATCTATTCTATCATTTGTTGCCAGTGCAGTATGACATACATTGGGGAAGCTGGTGAGCGTTTCTGATAATACCTCAATAATATCCATAACCGCCCTGGTTCCCCAATTGCTAGCCACTTCAATGGTCCTGTGCACCGGGGTAAGGCTGATGTTAGTGTCACAGGCTTAGTTTCTTGCTTCTCTGACGATTTTCATCGATTTGTCCTTGAGAACAGACTGATCTTCACCATGGGTTGCCTCCAACCATATGGCATTACTATCTTCCATATTATTTTTTTAAATCTCATACTGGCCCCTATCCATTTGACTTCCCATTATTTCCTCCCTACTTATATCACCATTTTGTCTTTTCAGTATTTGGCCCCCACTGGCTTATCTGGCTGTTTCCCACTTCTTACACTCCTTTGTCCGTCACTTGTAGTCCAGCTCCAGACCTGATAAGTGATGCGAGACGTGTCATCATATAAGTACACTATTTTTTTCCTTATATGTTGACATCCCCTGTACATGTATTCTTCCCTTCTTTTGTGATTCTCTAGTTCATCATTGTTGTTATTTTTTGTCCATGATGAAGGCCTATTGGTTGTAACATAGGTTTCGTTTGTGTTTTCATCTCTGTGTGGTATCTGAACATACCCATATTTAATTTTAATTAACGTACAATTTTTTTTTCCATTAATTTATTTCTTTCCAGCTATAAATTAACAAGCCAATTATTTCTGAAATTTTTGTCAAATATTAAATGTTGGCTCATTTAATTGTGATAAAATTATGTAGTAGTCCAATTAGTTCTACGTTAGATAATTTCACAAATTGATGTAATTTCGAAACAAGTTTGTCACAAACGACAAAACATATGGATTAGCAGTTTATATTGGATAAATCTGACATGTTAATTGTTTTTGTCTGCACATTTTCTTGTTGTATGTTTCTTACTTCTTTACTGTTTTTTTATGAATAGAGATATCTTTATATAATATATATTTTCTTATTGCTCATGCAATTCCGTTTCATTCCATATACGACATGACCACATAATATGATAATATAAAATACAGTGACACTGTAACACTAAATGAAAATCGTTGAGGGATGGAAATTTCACAGCATCCTTAAAAAGTTAATATAGGACCAAAACAACACAAACTCTTCATGTCTTGTTCCACTGGGATCTGTCTCTGTTCCCTCCCATAGATTAACATTAGTGATATTATTATACAATTTAAATCTCTCTATTATGCGGCAAGTATCACTTTAGGAAAGTATGCACCCTTGTTATCTTTTTTCTGGCTTGTCATGTTATGGGGCAATACAACAGTATCGACTTTACATTGGAGTTTAAGATTATTATTTACATGTTAAATTTAAGCAAGCCCTTAGAAAATGCAGGAGAAAGCAGAGCTTTACATAAAATGCCTGCTGAAGTTGGGTGCACTGAGCAGACAAAATACAAACCACAGTGCAACGCACACCGCCTTAGAGATTAGAGAAATAAGGCGAACGCAAAAAAAAAAAAATCATGTTAAATTAAATTTCCATAAGTTTTCTAAATGCAATGAAAACACCCCCACCCAATGCATCCGTATTCTAACATCTGTATCTGTGCCTTCTGTTTTGTCTCTGTTACTACTAAGATATACAAAGGAGCTCCAATCTTGTAGGAAGGCGTCACCCAACACTAAAAATTGTTGGCCAGAACATCATGAATGGAAAATATAGCAGAGTAATTGTGCACCGACACCAAGAGCTGCTGTTCCTCTATCCACAACTACCATTTCAATTGGAATAAAACATTGTTCAACCGTGATCTTTATCAGAGCCCCTAATAATCTTTGGTTGAGTTCTGTAATTGCACGGAACATTGGTTATGAAATTGTGTGTTAGGGGGGCTGAACATGCAACAGTGAATGAGCTGACAGCAACCAGCCACTCATAGGTGGCTGCTTCTGTCAGGATTAGAAAACCATAGCTGACAAAAACCCTATTCCACCTTCAAGTGGCAACTCCGGAGACATGCTGCAACCATGCAGTCTGGCAAAGAAAATAGGGATCGAAGCGGGAAGGCAAACCTGGTCCCAAAATTATTGTGTTGAATCCTGATATGTTTGGCTGGAAAGGCAGATACCACAGCCTCGCTGTAAATTATAGCACATTGTCCTTTTTAGGGCAAGTGCAGAAGGCGACGAAGGTGTGACTTCCATTTCTTGTTGCCTTTCATACCCTAACAGCAGGTCAAGTTTCAGTTTACAAATATGTTGACTAGAGTGTTGATCCCTGGGATTGAAACATGTACATCTGTCATGATAAGTCTGCACTCTAACCAATCTGTTATTTGAACTTATTTATCTTAAGATAATCAAACACTTTGAGTGGTACCTGGGGTGAACAGAACAAGACCATTATAATCGTTCAGGCATGTCATCAAAAGTGGCTAAGGAGGGTTGTGTTTGGTGGCTAGAAACAGTACATGTAAAAAAACCAAAAACAACATCGCCATTATAAGCAGTCACTGCAAAAGCTCAGATACATGCATCGTTTATAATGCGCATGAGCTGCAGCAAACCAGAGCTGCCAAGACCATTCTACACCTCCACGTGGTGCAACACAGCAGGTTGGCTAAGGGAAGGCTAACCAGGTGCTCAAAAATGTCACACTGAAGTCAGATCTGTTGAACCAAAAGTTGCAAATATAGCAGTCAAACTGTAAACTGGGACAATGTATTCCGCTCTCCTGACAACATCCTGCTACTTACAAAACCCTTTTTAAGGGCTTGGTAGCAGAAGATTGAGAACGAACGCAGAACAAGAAGCTTCCTGTAAAAGGACCAGCTGCGGTTAGAACATTTGATTCACATTGGAGTGAAAAGAATATGTTGAGCTCGTAAGTTGAACCATGTACATTTGTCATGATAGGTCAACATTCTAAGCTTCTTCTGCTCAGAGTTGTTTATCTTCTCTCATCTTAGTCGCTCCTCATCTACCCTCCCTGTGTAGAAGTCCTTTTTTTGTATATACTTACAATCAAGTGTGCAGGCTAACATGTGATCGACCTACTTTCTTTGCATGATTGAGGTGCTGCTTCCTTTTGTCCTTTATTGTCAGACCACTGTTGGACATGAATTTTGTTACTTTTCACATTTTTCAGACAGTGGGCGGCATCTTTGCTCTTCGATTTTTAACCACCAAGGGTTCTTTGACATGCACAGCATGTTCAGGGGACCTCCTAGTTTATCACCCATCTCTGATAGGACTAGACACCAATCTCAACTACCTTGGTAAAAGGGGGCACTTGAAACTTGCAGGATTCCAACACCAACTGTTTTGCACTTTTATTTCTCTCCATACGTAAAAAAAAAACAACAACAGGCCAATCAACCCTATGTCTGCACAATCAATTACAAGTAAATACAAAAGGATCTTTATATCCACCAAAGGTGGAAAAGGAGCTACTAAGAGAGAGAAAAAGAGAGAGTTTAAATAATCTTTCTTGAGAGACTGAGCAATTTAAATATTTTAAAAATGTGTTTCACTGGCATGGCTCACCTAGAAGACTTCATATGATTCTTGAATACTATTCTGCAGATTTTTCTGAAGCATGTCATCTTCATTGTTGGGATTTTCCACTCCAATTCTGCCATTGCCTTTTGTTTAAATAGTACTGTGCAACAAGTGTTATGGTATAACTAGATTTGTTTTCAACTCTTTTCTGCCAATGTGCAACTTGACAGGCTGCTCAACATGAATGTTAAGTTGGTTCTGCTCGATGGCTTGTGGCTAAGAGTATCACAATCAGACTGTAGACACTCACCAACAGATGTTTCCGTCGCACTCTTTGTATTAGATGGTCAGAGGTAATAGCTTCGCTTTCTTCTGCATTCATTCTCAATCTCCCGATACCAAGTCCTGAACAGGGCTTTGCAAGTAGCAGGATGTAGTCCAGAGAATGGAATGCTTTGTGTCACTAGTTTACAGTTTGACTGCGATATTTGCACCTTTCGGTCTGACACATCTGTCTTCGGCAGCAGAGGTAATAGCAAAAAAATAGATCTATGATAAAGAACACAACTAATATAATGGGAAATTGGGGGGATAAAGTTGAGATTCGATATAACAAACGTTCAGAGCGAAGCATGAAAATATTACCAGACATGCAGTAGATTGGAATGCACAGAGAAAGAGACGAGCTGAAGGAACACTTGGTGAAGAATAGTGGAAGAGGAGGAAACTGCAGTTGGAGTGCCGTGGGCAGAGCTCAAGAAGATGACTCAGATCAGGGACAGATGGAGAGCATCCATTTTGGGCCTATGTTCCAAGGGGAAACAAAATGGGTATGTGAAGACAGTTGTGATGTTGGGTGTTCAAACAGTACATGAGGGCAGGATGGAGAGACCAGCACAAAGAATACAAGCCAGAAAAGGACAGCATAGACAAACTTGGCAGAGATGGGCAGACAAAGATCTTCAGACTCAGAACGGGACATTGTGGACCAGAATGGGTCTCAGAGACACCGTCACGTGTGATTGTGGAGTACCCAAGCAGACACCAGAACATATTTTGCAGGACTGCCCTACCAATGCAGACAGAAGAGAGACAGTCTGGCCTGAGGAAGCGACCGTGCTTGAAACGTTGCATTTGTGAGGGATCTGAGAAGACCTGAAATGCACAGTCTCCTTCATGAACCACACCGAACTAGAAGCACAGCATCAGTTGATCAATAAAGAAGAAGATGTTTGGTGTTCAAACTACCTGTGCTCAGTTACCTCTTGGTGATGTCACTTTAGCAGGGGGTTACAGTTGCTCTTACATCTTGAGGTGTAATTGCGAAGGTTGATTATAGTCAACCTCACTGTATCCTGTGAGGCTCCTCAGTAACTTCATCACTATAGGGGTCACAGTACCAATCTCCACCTCGGTCAGACTGATGTGAAGTGGGGTCTTTATCAGAGTGTTTTAACCTGCCCCTGATTAATCATCACGGCCATGATATTGTAACTAAATATCCCGTTAACACGCCAGTGTGGCATATAGGTAATATGGTGTTATGTCCATATTTTTCTTGATGAATGACACACTAGGGGTGATATCAGCAATCACGCTGACCACCTTTACTTTGCCCAGATTATTCTGGGACCCAATTTTTTAGGCTGGGTCAACCTCATACAATCAGAAAAATCCTGCACCAACTGGGGACCGAACCCCGGGCGCTCGACTAAGAAGCCAGTCACTAGCCACTGCGCTACCCTCAGCTCCCTTCGCTGCCATGAAGATAGTGTAAATGTCAATGATTTCTCTATCACAGGTCTGACATTAATACACCCATTTTTTGTTTCAGAAAAGGAACCATCCACTGATTTTAATTGAGATAATTATACTACCTTTGGTCTTTCAGTCTGTCTTGTTAGAGAATATCTTCATTCTCACACTGCCAAAGATGGGTCTCATTTTTGCTTCATTGAATATGAATACTTGAAATCTTATGGGGAATTGGGAACTCTTTAATTGCAGCTTTTTTTGAAATGGCTAATGAGGTCATTGATTGCATTTTGCTGTTTGCGTTCTGCGAGGACATATCCGCTACTTCAAATCCTATACTTTAAACAGGTATGTGGATATATCCATCTTTTCAATAGACAGACTGAAAGACTTTACGTTAGTTTTAGTTTGCTATTGTTGTTGATTTAGTTTAGGGGTTTTCCCGAGTAGTGTTGAGGTTGAAGAGAACAGGACCACTGTATCCTTCATCAGCATGGCTTAGAATGGGCTGAAATAGGGTTGTACATGGGGCTAGCAACCTCATCATGTAAAACCATTGCTATTGAAACTGTTGCTGCAAATACTCAGATACAGGCTTCCTGTAAATGGGCCAGCTGTTGTGTGAGCCCTATGAGCTCTACTTGGAACAGAGGGGAAAATCAATCAATTCAAGGGTCTCAAATAAACATCCCAAGTTTTAACCCCTGGCCATTTCTTTCATATCATCTATATTCCATATCATCTTTCTTCCATATTATTATTCTTTCATATCTTTTTTCGATATTATCGTTTTTTATTCATCTTTCTTCCAAATAATTTTTCACATGTCATCTTTCTTCCATCTCATATGTTGTCCATACTATCTGTCCTCCAGGTCATCTTTCTTCTATATCATGGTTCCTTTGTATGATATTTCTTCCATATCATCTTAATTTCATATCATCTTAATTTCATATCTTTTTACTTTTATGGTAATCCATAAAACTGAGTGATCTCGAGGTAAGGTGTCTGCCTCGGGTGCCGGAGGTCGCGTGTTAGAATCACGACGGAGGCTGGGATTTTTTTCATGTGAATCTTCTGGTAAAAATTCCCCTGATATCTGGACAGTGAGATTGGACTCCTGTGTTCAGAGTTGAACACGTTAAAAATTCCTTGGCAGTTGGAAATAAAAAAGAGTAGGCTTAACGGCCGCTGCCTGACAAAATTAAGTTAAAAATCTACCCACGTTATTTGTACCTTTCCTTATGTGGTTTGTTAAGAGCAGCCATAGATGACGCCAAACTGGCTACGGGTCTAATTAGTTCTAGTGTTTGAGTCTATTAAGATGAACTCGCACCACACTCCAAGAAACCGGTTGTATACAGACTCTGTAGAGTCTTCTAAACCAGTATAAATATGTTAAGTTAAAAGACAAAAACTAAATTCTGTCTATTTTTTTTAAACCCTTTTCTACCACTTTCACATCCACTCCACAAGACTTTATTCAAACACACATGTTTAAATGTTATCATCACCTACCTATACTTCTCCTAGTTCAGTTCTCAACAATATAGGAATGACTGCTGTAATATTAGTTGTACAATAAATGGAATCACAACAGATATGATGGTTGTCCCCAGAGAGTTAATATACTATTAAGGGTGTTTGTTCCAGGGAACAGATGCATAGAAGTTTAAACATCTTCACATTACAGATTTTAAGTGTGTAAAAATTGGGAGGACTGGCGAGGGGGGCAAACTCCAAGGTTTATTTTGGTTTACATGGACAGTAAGAAGCTATCAAAGCTAAGAAGATTTGTTAGTTTGATAGATTTGTATGTGACTGAGAGATGCCATGTGGATGTACATTTTAACTGAAATAACTCCCCCCCTGTGTCGTTGTTTTGAATGCCCACAATGAGTAGGTTTACTCTTTTGTGTGCCCTGAAAAGAACATTAAGTGGTGGGTTGCAGTATCTTTCCTCACATACCGAGGTTGCTGATGAAGGTGGACCGTTATCCTCCAGGCGGTTGTGCTATGCTTGGCTTCATCTGTGTGTTGCTCACTACTACAGGGATCATGTAGATCCCTTACTCGTTAGCCAGGCTGGCACGAAAACAGCTCGTTTCCAGGGAGGGTTACTAGGAAGCCGAAGTAAGAGTCTTGACCAGTATGTTGTGCCTGACCAGACGTTAGTCTTCCTCCCCCGAGTACACTGGTGACGCAAGCGTTGTATTCTGCAACCTTGGTCTATATTGAGACATGCGACTTGAGGCAGGGAGAGACATTTGCTGCCTTGCTACTAGAACCAGAGTAAGGGTATAGCTGACGGTAGACCCCAGATATGTGAATTGTTGCACATCTTGACCCATCACATTAATCTTCTGGAGGCTAATCGTTAGGCCAAAGTCACTGCAGGCTCGAGAGAAACAGTTTATTGCCTCTTTGTATTTGGCTGAAAAATAATAGTGCCTATTTGGTGAATCTGTATTAATTACTACATATTTTTTCTGCTGTTTGGTGTATTCATTTTCCCAGTGCTTAAAATGTATTTGTTTTCATGATTGTTGTTACTACCTAATTTTTTTTTAAACATTTAGTTTGGCAAAAGTACAAATAATAAATTATTTAAAAAAAAATATTTCAACATGTTTGTCAAGTATAAAGCATCAGGACTATTTTTATTTGTCTTCCAGAGAGACAGACAGTTCTAGAGAAAGGATACATAACAGCCAGACAGAACTTCAAGAGCAGCCAGGGCAACCTCCACGGAAACGTGCCAAATTGTCAGACACTGTCCATTTAGAAGACATCAAGCAAGCCTTGACAGAAGTTCTAGAAAGGACTCAGGCTGATCATATTGCTCATTTTTCCAAAATGGTGGAGTCATCTTTAAGAAAACTGCAGCAGCAGGAATTATCTTTGGCAAAGCTGCGCATTCAGCAGGTTTTGTTTGAGTTTGAGTCAGTAACACTGCATGCAAGAAACAAGCAGAAAACATCAGAACAAGCGACATATTCCAATGATCATTCAGAGTACTGCAGTGTAGATAATTATTTACATACTCTGAGAACAGATCCAGGGTTCGACAACAGCGTCAGTGTATTAGGAAATAGATGCTCTACTTTGACGGGCCCTCGAACTCCTTCTGGGTCCCCACAGCGTCAGGAGGTACATCAAAATTCTGAAAATCAAAATAAAAACTCAGCAGGGTCCGAGCAGCAAATTGATGATGTAGATAGCGGCCATCGAAGGATGTCCTCGGATAGCAATGAAAATCATGTGGCTATGAAATATAAACGTGGAATTTCTGAAAGAAGAACTGGTGAATCTTTCATGAACAGAGTCATCTTCCATCCTAAATCAATAGTTGGGTCATTAAAATCTAGTGGCACACACAAAACTATAGAGAGTCATTCAAAGACTCAAGACAATGCAACAAGATCTGCAGAGACGGAAACTGCTTTGAAATCCCAGCAAACTGATGAACGGCCCCAGTCTGCAGGTTCTTTAAGTAAAACCGAGGTGGAATCACCAAGTTCAGTTCATTCATACCCTCCAAGCAACATTTTTGGGTTGAATGTGAGACGATGTGTAACATCCTCTTCAAGAGAGTCAACCCTTTCGCCTCTCGACCTACAGCCAAAGCCTGGTTCGTCACATAATCACACATCCAAAACAGCTTCACCGAAAAGCAAACTTTCACCTTCCATATTAGTTGATTCTATTCACAATAGAAAAAGGCTAGAGACGTCGACAGAGTCTGCTTCGGTTTTGAAGCAGAGCTCCCAAAGAGACAAGTCACCACGAGCAGCTGACACGTCCAAGAGTGATTCCCAGGATTCTCCAAGGCATTATGGACCTGAAGCTCTGAAAGTGATGGCTAAAAATCTCCGGATTACTGTCATAAATAAACGAGCTGTAAAACCCCAAGCGGAATCCAGTTCGGATGATTCCGATGATGACGACTGTGACAGCTCAGACGATGAAGACGAAGAAGAGAACAGCGACAGCACAGAGCAAACAAAAGATGAAGAAGCAACATTAAATAAAGCCATCTCTGGTCCTTCTACACCATAATTTCATTCTGATGGTAAGAGGACGGGTTGTGCCTTGTATATTTCTTCTTCATTAACATTAAGCGAAGCTGCGGTGTACTCTGTATGCTCTCAGATGTGAGCTTGAATATGTATAAAGAAAGAAGTAGTCAGCTCACTTGTCTGTCCACTTATAACGTTGAGCCTCGTCGGGAGCTCAAGTCATCTTTTTTTGGACTAAGTGTATTGCGGCGGTTATTGTAAACCCCTGATGTTAAAGGATTACTAGCATATCATCTAACCATGTTCCACGCTGTCTTCCTTGTGACCTGTAACCAGGACTTCTTGTGTTATAAATGCATGCATTGAGAGTTCCTCGTTCATCCTGAAAGGGACATGTTGTAGTTAACAGCGATATCAGCGCCTTTCTGCCTAATTAATCCAATTTCAGCTTGTTTTTTGGGGTGCCTCTCTTGCCTTCCACTCTGCGTACCCTATTCTCTTAGCCATACTTCACTAGTGCAACTTGTTTCCAGCTAAGTTCTGGTTGGCCGACTATGAATTGCTGGGTGCTGCCAGCTCATTCACTCTGTTGACCCCATTAGGAGTTGGTCAGGTAATGTCTGAACCATTGTGTTTTCTGTTAAAATGTATTCAACACAAGGGGTTGTTGTTTTTGTTGTTATCGAATGCCCACAATGAGTTGGATTACTCTTTTTGTGCGCTCTGAAAAGGATGTTAAGTGGCGGGCTGTTGCCCCTTCATCACATCCCGAGTGTGCTATTGAAGGTGGGCCGAGGTCCTTCACGAAACTGTGCTATACTTGGCTTCATCTGCATAATACTCACTGCTACGTGGATCACATCAATCCTCCACCTCGCCAGGTTGCCATGAAAACAGCTTGTTTCCATGGAGGCCTACGGGGAAGTCCAGGTGAGCGTCTTGGCCAGTATATTTTGCCTGACCAGACGTTAGTCTTCCTCTTCCAGCGCAAGGGATAGCTCCCACCATTTTCTAATGACTTCTTTTATCATTCTGTCTCTCCTGGTGACTCCGATGACCTTTCTTAAACATTTCTTTGTCGTTCATTCTCAAACTCCCGCTACCAAACCATGAAAAGGGCTTTGCAAGTAACAGGATGTACTCCGGAGAACGAAATACATTGTGTCATAGTTTACAGCTTGACTGCAAAATTTGCATCCGACATAAGCATAATATTTTTGGGTATCGGGTTAGCCTTCCCTATTTGATCCCTTCTTATTATCCAGTCTGCTCTATAGCGGCCTTTATCCAGGATCACTGCATCACTACAAAAGACAGTGAAGTTTATACAAGAGACAACATTGCAGATATAGACAATATTTTAAAGCGAACGAAAGAAGAAGAAGAAGAACCTCGGGTGCCATTTAGATGCAGGAATGGCACTTATGAATTAATCAAAACTTGTTCCCGTGGAACTTAAGTCTAAGCCCAATGCCTTTTAAAGCTCTAACAGTTTACCATTCATGATTGTTTGCAGAACTGGCAAAGAATCTGTAAGGAATAAGAAAACATGTAGTGAAGAAAAAATAGAAAAAATAAATAGATATTCTCAGATACTGCACAGAGGCAAAAACCCAAAGGAAACCTACATTATGACCAATAGGCCTCCATCAGGGACAGCGAATGACTACAATAATAGATTAGCAAATCATAGAAGGGAAGAATACATAAATTGAGGATGTCAATATTAAATATATACCTTGGCAGCAATATAGACATATTTGGAGGTACTTCTTCTTCTTCGTACGCAGTCAGACAGTAACCATTATTTTTTCAAAAAAAGCAGCCGTCATCCTGAAGCTGTCGACACTGCCATAGAGCTTGTCTGGTGATGGCCACATCTGCTCTCTCTGATCCTCGTATGTCGGGCAGTTTTGCAGCAAATGCTCAGCGGTCATTTTCCCGGTACCACACGGGCATTCGTCGGTGCCACCTATCTTCAATTTGTTGAATAGGTGGTACCTGAGTCTATTGTGGCCAGTGCGAAGTCTGAAGACCACGACCTGCTCTTTTCTGTTCAACTGGTAATAGGCATCGTTTTTTGTGTAGCCAGTATGTTCGGTTTCCCATTTGGTCATGTATCTAGCCCTAATAAGCCGTTTTGACTCTTCGTATGTCATACTAGTATCGGGTTGTGGTAGCTTTGCACATTCTTTTGCCAGTCTGTCTGCCTCCTCGTTGCCTTGGATGTTGCAGTGAGATGGAACCCACTGCACCACTACTCTTTTTGGTGCGGCCTGCTGGCATAGTTGACAGAGTACTGCTCTTAAATCGTTAAGTTCAGTATTTTTCTGGCTTTTCAGTGTTGTGACTACGGCCAAGGCATCAGTAAGCAGGACTATATGGCTTTCATTCCTTTTACCTGTGACCATTTCTTCCACTGCCGCCCTCAGTGCCTCTGCCTCCGCTCTGAAATTGCTTGTGTATTTTCCAGTAGCGAATGACAGTGTTATTTTTCTGCCATTTGGTAGGCTCAGGAATGCTCCTGCCCCTCCGTTCTGTGTTGTATTTGTTACAGAACCGTCGGTGTATGCATGGGTCCAGTCCATGCTTGGGTAGTTTTCCGTAATGAAACTCAGGGTAGTATCTCTTCTTTCTTTTTCAGACTGTCAGTTTTTGTTTCTAATACCTGGTATAATTTCTACCACCTCTGGAAAAAAATGCTGCCTCCAGGTAGGTTTTCGTACAGTAGGGATGGGCTTTGGTGTGGTTAGTGCGTTCATAGGGTCTTCGTGCATCTTTGCTTTGGCTATTTCTGCAAAGTTTCTTCGCTTTAGCTTCCCATTTCCCAAATTGTTTAGTCTCTGGTGCATTGGGTGGTCAGTCAGTCTTCTGAGTTTCTCTGATTGCAGCTGGGCTCTGCAGTCTCTTCTGTCGGCCATGGATTGCAGTTTTGTAATCTTTTCAAGTTCTACAATTGGCGTTGACTTCATGCCTCCTGTTATAACTCTCATGGCTTGGTTTTGGAGTTTGCTAACTTTATTGAAGTTCGCCTTTGCTGCTGTTGTCCATGCCGCAATGCCATACTCGAGAACTGGTTTCACTCTTCCAATGTACAGTTTCTTTAGTATGCTTTCGTCTGCTCCCCAGCTTGTGCCAGCAAGTTTCCTCGTGATTGCCATTCTTTCTCTGGCTCTCATTCGGTTTCTCTCGATCTGACTTTTCCATGTCATGCGCCGATCAAATGTGACTCCCAGATAGTTTGGGTTGTCGTTTGGCTGGAGGTATTTGCCGTTTAGACTTAATTTGGTGTTTTGGGGTTTGATTGATAGCGAGAATATTGTACATGTGGTTTAGTCCTCGTTTATATTGACCAGCCATGAGTTCGCCCACTCTTCCAGCGATGTTAGGGCCTGCTGCATCTGATTTCTTGCTATGGTGAGATTCTTTTCAGAGGTCCACATAGCCAGATCGTCTGCAAACATTGAGCTATGAACTCTTCTTGGTATATTCTCTGTAATGTCATTTATATACACCAGGAAGAGTGGGGGTGACAGTACTCCCCCTTGGGGTACTCCCTGCTCCAGTGTCACCTTTTTGCTCATCGCCCTTGTACTTGGACTCTTGCCGTTCTGTTTTTATTTGGAGGTACAGAAAACGGAGGTAAAGAATACAGAAGGGGAGAAGAGCTTTCATTGCGTTGAGAAATTTATGGACGTCAAAAGAAATGTTAATCCGTCACCAAAATAAAAATCTTGAAATCCAAAGTAAAACTGTTCTATTATATGGCTATGAAACATGGAGGACAACACAGGCACTCATGATGAAAAAGGTACAGACTTTCATAAATAGTTGCCTGCGCAAAATACAAGGTTACGACAAGATCACCAACGTAGAACTGATGGGAAAAGCAAGACAAATACCAGTGGAGCATGAGATACGGAGGAGGCAATGGATAGGCCACATATTGCGGAAACCAATGGGTCACATTACAAGACAAGCTTTGTTCTGGAACCCACAGGGCAAGAGAAGTAGAGGAAGACTAAGACACTAATGAAAGAGGGAAAGAGGAAACTGGAAGCAAATGTAAAGGCTGCAAACATGACATGGACAGAATGGCTCATTATAGGAAGACTTGGCGAGTATTTGTTGAGGACCTATAGAGGCATTCCTGCTCTTCTATTGCATCTTGGGAGTCCATTCTGTTATGCTGCCAATAGCATAGACCTCTCACTCAGTCACTATCTTCTATCCCTGTGAATTTAGATATCTTTTTGGTATATACATGCAATTGAGTGTGCAGATGTACTGGTGATTTGTCTGTTTTGTCTTTGCATGATGTAGGGACATCCTCCTTCAGGTCTTCATGTCAGCCATCATTGGGGTGGAATTTCGTTACCTTTAGAATTGTGACCGGAAGTGGTTAACGGCCTGCTCTTTTCAATTTTCAACTGGTTCTTTTATGTGCACAGCATGTACATGGGACCTCAGATTCCATCTCTGATAGGACTATGCATTGGTCTCACCTCCCTTTAGATTAGGGAATGGTTGAAACTTCAGGATTTCAACACCACCTGTTTGTGCTTTCGTTCATTTGTTGAGAACGGAGTGCCTTGCCTCTCAGCTTTTGTGATAAAAGGGACATTCCAGCTCTTCTGTCCCACCTTAGGAAACCCTTTTGATATTAGTGTTGCTATCAGCATAGATCTTGGGGTGGGGGTCAAGGATGCAGTAGTGAGTGAGCTGACAGCAGTCAGGGTCAGTGACCCATAACTGACCAAGCTTGATAAGCTGTTTCTGTAGTTATGTTTCTATCAACATAGATCGTGGGGTTGTAAGGACATTCTAGCTTGTCTATTCTAGAGATTAGGGATAAAAAAGGGAAGGCAAATAAAAAAGGCAGTGCTGAATTCAGATGTGTCGGGATGAAACATGCAGATATATCAGTCACACTGTAAACTATGTCACAAATGTCCTTTTCAGGACGAACACAGAAGAAGATTTTGATGTTATAGGGACATTCTAGCTTGCCTAGTAATGTTACTATCAACATAGGTCGTGGAGTTATAGGGACATTCTAGCTTGCCTGGTACTTATGTTACTATCAACATAGGTCGGGGAGTTATAGGGACATTCTAGCTTGCCTAGTAGTTATGTTACTATCAACATAGGTCGTGGAGATATAGGGACATTCTAGCTTGCCTAGTAGTTGTGTCACTATCAACATAGGTCGGGGAGTTATAGGGACATTCTAGCTTGCCTAGTAGTTATGTTACTATCAACATAGGTCGTGGAGTTATAGGGACATTCTAGCTTGCCTAGTAGTTATGTTACTATCAACATAGGTCGTGGAGTTATAGGGACATTCTAGCTTGCCTAGTAGTTATGTTACTATCAACATAGGTCGGGGAGTTATAGGGACATTCTAGCTTGCCTAGTAGTTATGTTACTATCAACATAGGTCGGGGAGTTATAGGGACATTCGTATTTACTTAACAATACAAGACTCAACACTGTCTCTTAGCCTCTCATGTCAAGCCTACCTACATGATTGGTGGACCCTTTTTTGAAGGTTAAGGTTTAAAGTCAATATCAGCAAGTTGAATTCCTTACAGATGTCAGTTATGCAATCCCCCATGAATGAGGCTCAAAAAGGTCTTAGACGAACAAAAAGCCAAGAGAAGGGTAGTGCTACAGTGGATACCATCACACTTTGGCATGCCAAGAAATGAGAGAGCAATAGGTTAACAAAGGAGGGAGTAACATGAGAACAAATAATTGCCTTACATGAAAAGAAGACCCTTGTCCAAGCCATAAGGAAAGTCAACAAAACGAGAGATGACTATCACTGCCTTGATCGAGTACAGCAAGTGATCCTGTTCCGCTTGAGAGCAGGGTATAACAGATTGAATGGTCACTTACAAAGGCTCAAATTGGCTCCTTCACCCATGTATATATCTAGACAGGCAGCCGAACGTATCCTGCAAGGCTGGTATTTGCTTAGGCATTTTGCACATCGTGCACTGGTCCATGGAGATAAAACCTCCACGCAGATATATTTTGGGGGGTGGAAAATTTCACCACCATGACAACCTATATAGAGAACTAGACTATAGATGTAGACATAATAAGAGATAAATTGAACGAGAAGAAGAATAATACCTATTGGTAAACTGGATGAGACAGCAGATGATGTGATTCAGAAGAAAACATATTTTTCCCCAGTCAGTTGGGACAAGAATGAGCCCAGTGAAGAGGTGTTAAAGATGGTGATTCTGAACCAAATAGCGCACAAATAAACCACAGAATCACTGAATTTCTGCTTTATGTGGATAGGTACACCACCACTATGTGGACACATATGGACAAGTCAAATGACCTACAAGAGGACGGGGCAATGGTAGTGCAGTGGTTAATGCACTGACATCACAGTCGAGTGTACAGGGTTAAATCCCAAGCTGGTCCAGGTTTTTGTTTTTGATCGCAAACCGACTCCTGTGGTCGACCTAGCCACAAAAATTGGGTACCGGATATTATCTTGGAAGTTAAAAGGCGGCCGGAGTGATACTGACCATATCATCCACTATGTGCCGTGAGTCACCAAATAATATGGGCCTAACACCATATTTTGCATGTCAAGAAACGGGATCTTTACTTACTTTTTTTTTCCCTTACAAGACGACTTGGTGTGATTGTGTTAAGGACCTGAACCAGTTTTCATTGATTGAGAAAAGGAGATCCACGATTTTTCTATTGATATATACATATAGAATAAATGTTTTATTCTAAGAGAATGCAACTTTGTTGTCTTTCAATTATTTTGGTGTATTTTTATTTTATTCTTTACATTGTTGCTGGCCCTGATAAACAGTACCACAAGGGGTAACATATTTGTTTGGGATGTAGGTGTCAGGTAAAAAAGGTATGAGCCAGAAAAGTTCCTTGAAGAGTTGTGTAACATGCCAGGTTGTATGGACGAATTCTACCTGGAGGCAGCATATATTCCCGGAGGTGGTAGAAAATATACCAGGTATCAGAAACAAAAACAGCCAGACTGAAAAAGAAAGAAGAGACATAACCCTGAGGTACAAAACGAAAAACTACCCAAGCATGGACTGGACCCATGCATACTCCGACGGTTCTGTAACAAACACAACACAGAACGGAGGGGCAGGGGTATTCCTGAGCCTACAATATGGTAGAAAAATAACACTGTCAGTAGCAACTGGAAAATATTCAAGCAATTTCAGAGCGTAGGCTGAGGCACTGAGGGCTGCAGTAGAAGAAATGGTGACAGGTAAAACAAATGAAAGCCATATAGTCCTGTTCACAGATGCCCTGGTCGTAGTCACAGCACTAAAAAGCCAGAAAAATACTGAACTTAATGATTTAAGAGCAGTACTCTGTCAACTATGCCAGCAGTCCGCGCCAAAAAGAGTAGTGGTACAGTGGGTTCCATCCCACTGTAACATCCAAGGCAAAGAGGAGGCAGACATACTGGCAAAAGAAGGTGCAAGACTACCACAACCAGATACTAGTATGACCTACGAAGAGTTCAAAAGGCTTATTAGAGCCAGATACATGACCAAATGGGAAACAGAACATACTGGCTACACAAAAAACGATGCCTATTACCAGTTGAACAGAAGAGAGCAGGTCGTGGTCTTCAGACTCCTCATAGGCCACAACAGACTGAGGTACCATCTATTCAATAAATTGAAAATAGGTGGCACTGATGAATGCACTTGTGGTACAGGGAAAATGACCGTTGAACATCTGCTGCAAAACTGCCCGACATACGACAAATGGGCTGTGTGAAACCATCAACACACGAAACACCAAAATGAAGCCCATGGTAGAGAGCCTAAGCAAGGCAATAATGCAAGCCGCCACTGAAACCATCCCAAGAGGAGCTAGGAAAAACTATAAGCCCTACTGGAATGATGAGTTACAGAAAGTGGAAGATGCAGTAACAAATGCTAGGAACATGGCAGAACGAGAAATATCCATGGAGGCAAACATCGCCCTCAAAGCCGCCGCGGCGAAGTACAAACACACTCTCAAGCAAACAGCAAGAGAAAGTTGGAAAAATAAAACGGAAAGTTTAAACCTGGACAAAGAAGGGAACAAGCTATGGAAGCTAGTCAGAGCCATGAATGACGAAACCCCGTCAAATAAACAAATTACTATCAAGCAGGGCGAGAACTTGATCACAGGTAAGAAAGCCGCAAACGCCTTTGTCGATCACTATGCCAGAGCAAACCACATCGAGGTCCCTGCAGATAAGCATACAGACATTAGCGAAGAGCTAAATGGACACGAAAACATAAATACGGCTCCTGAAGAGCACATGATGGCCAAACTAACAATGCGCGAAATGGAAGAGGCTATGAGTACACTAAAGAAAAGGAAATCTCCCGGAAAAGACGGGATAACAAACGAAATGCTGATGGGGCTGGGCCAAACAGCGAAGAAAAAACTACTATCAGTCCTGAACCAAAGCTGGAAAAGGGGTATTGTACCCCAGGCATGGAAAGATGCAATACTGGTACCAGTACCAAAAATAGGAAAGGACAAAACAGATCCAAATGGATACAGGCCCATAAGCCTACTGAGCTGTGTCGGCAAGCTGATGGAACGGATGATAAACACCAGACTGATGTGGCATCTGGAAGAAAAACGAATACTAATTCCACAGCAAGCCGGCTTTAGACAGCACAGATCCACTGAGGACCAGGTCATCCTCATAGCCCAGGAGATAGAAGATGCCTACCAGGCACAGAAACACACAGTAGCTGTTTGGGTGGATCTGGAAAAGGCATTTGACAAAGTCTGGAAGGATGGACTTAGAGTCAAGCTAAGAAGAAGTGATGTCTGTGGGAAGATGTACAAGTGGATCAACCACTACCTCAAACAAAGAACGGCCAGAGTCCACGTACAAGGGCAGATGAGCAAAAAGGTGACACTCGAGCAGGGAGTACCCCAAGGGGGAGTATTGTCACCCACACTCTTCCTGGTATATATAAACGATATTACAGAGAATATACCAAGAAGAGTCCATAGCTCAATGTTTGCAGACGATCTGGCTATGTGGACATCTGAAAAGAATCTCACCATAGCAAGAAATCGGATGCAGACGGCCCTAACATCGCTGGAAGAGTGGGCGAACTCATGGCTGGTCAAAATAAACGAGGAGAAAACCACGTGCACAATATTCTCGCTCTCATTAAAACCCCAAAGTACCAAATTAAGCCTAAATGGCAAAATCCTGCAGCCAAACGACAACCCAACCTATCTGGGAGTCACATTTGATCGGCGCATGACATGGAAAAGTCAGATCGAGAGAAACCGAATGAAAGCCAGAGAAAGAATGGCGATCATGAGGAAACTTGCTGGCACAAGCTGGGGAGCAGACGAAGGCATACTAAAGAAACTGTACACTGGAAGAGTGAGACCAGTTCTCGAGTATGGCATTGCGGCATGGACAACAGCAGCGAAGGCGAACTTCGATAAAGTTAACAAACTTCAAAACCAAGCCATGAGAATTATAACAGGTGGCATGAAGTCAACGCCAATTGTAGAACTTGAAAAGATTACAAAACTGCAATCCATGACCGACAGAAGAGACTGCAGAGCCCAGCTGCAGTCAGAGAAACTCCGAAGACTGACGGACCACCCAATGTACCAGAGACTAAACAATTTGGGAACTGGGAAACTAAAGCGGAGAAACTTTGCAGAAATAGCCAAAGCAAAGATGCACGAAGATCCCATAAACGCACTAACAACACCAAAACCCATCACTACTGTACGAAAACCTACTTGGAGGCAGGATATATTTCCAGAGGTGGTAGAAAATATACCAGGTATTGCAAACAAAAATTGCCAGACTGAAAAAGAAAGGAGAGACACTACCCTAAGCTTCATAACGAAAAGCTACCCAAGCATGGACTGGACCCATGCATACACCGACGGTTCTGTAACAAACACTACACAGAACGGAGGGGCAGGAGCATTCCTGAACCTACCAAATGGCAGAAAAATAACTCTGTCATTCGCTACTGGTAAGTACACAAGCAATTTCAGAGCGGAGGCAGAGGCACTGAGGGCGGCAGTGGAAGAAATGGTAACACACAGTGAAAATGAGAGCCATATAGTCCTGCTGACAGATGCTCTCGCCGTAGTCACAGCGCTAAAAAGCCAGAAAAACACTGAGCTTAATGACTTAAGAGCAGCACTATGCAAACTGTGCCAGCAGTCCGCACCAAAAAGGGTAGTGGTACAGTGGGTTCCGTCGCACTGCAACATCCAAGGCAACGAGGAGGCAGACAGACTGGCAAAAGAAGGTGCAAGGCTACCACAAACAGATACCAGTATCACGTACGAAGAGTCAAAACGGCTTATCAAAGCCAGGTACATGACCAAATGGGAAACCGAACATACTGGTTACACCAAAAACGATGCCTATTACCAGTTGAACCGAAGAGAGCAGGTCGTTGTCTTCAGACTTCGCACTGGCCACAACAGACTGAGGTACCACCTATTCAACAAATTGAAGATAGGGTGTACCGACGAATGCCCGTGCGGTACTGGTAAAATGACCACTGAACATCTGCTGCAGAACTGCCCGACATACGAGGATCAGAGAGAGCAGATGTGGCCATTGCCAGTGGAACTGCAAGACAAGCTCTATGGTAGTGGCGAGAGTCTCAGGATGACCGCCGCTTTTTTCGAAAAAATAATGGTTACTGTCTGACTGTGTACGCAGAAGAAGAAGAAGAAGAAGAAGAAAACATATTTTTCCCCAGTCAGTTGGGACAAGAATGAGCCCAGTGAAGAGGTGTTAAAGATGGTGATTCTGAACCAAATAGCGCACAAATAAACCACAGAATCACTGAATTTCTGCTTTATGTGGATAGGTACACCACCACTATGTGGACACATATGGACAAGTCAAATGACCTACAAGAGGACTGGGGGCAATGGTAGTGCAGTGGTTAATGCACTGACTTCACAGTCGAGTGTACAGGGTTAAATCCCAAGCTGGTCCAGGTTTTTGTTTTTGATCGATGACCGATGTTTTATACTCGCACTTCTGCTGACTATATCCTGCAGCTCAGATCATTTTTTGCATCGAATGAAGAAAATAGAAAATGTCTCATAGAGCCGGCTGTATTGCACATGTCCGCCCTCATATGCACTCTGTAGCTCCTGTGGTGACTGAAATTTTCCTCGACATCATCAGATACCCATTTGCTGCTGGATTGACTAGGATAGGCAGTTATACCATGACAAAACCGACATGTCTTTTCTCAAACCGAGCGTGACTTGATTTGAACCCGGTACATTGGGATTGTAAGCGAGACTCACAACCCTTAAGTGACATGCTCAGTGCCGATGTTTGGCATTGGTAGCACAAGTTAGGGATAAAGATACTGTTTATCATCTTTTATTTTTGCTTGGAGGGAAATCGTGGGGTGTTTTAACAGTGGAGCCATTTGCTAAGTGATAGTGTCTGCACTCTCATCTCTATCGAGTCTGTCATCTTCCGTAAAAACAGTTCATAAATATTATTCTATCACAAACGTTTAACTGGAGACAAACTATAATTCGCTAACCACTGCAGTTCATGCACTGCTCAGCATCTTGATTCCATTTCTGTATCGAAAATAAGGTATTGCTTACAGTGTTCATCCAAACCCTGTCAAAGACTACTCTACAATATGGCGGGAGCAGTGATGACAATATAGTTCATGTGAGCTCGTCGCTCTTGACATCCCAATGCCTCCAAAAAGCACACGTCTTCCTTAGCTGTTTTGGTGGCGCAAGCTGGAGGATGCGTAGCGTAGCGCTTGTGCTGTCATAGAGGTGTCACAATTTGGGGGAGGGGTGGGGTGTTAGGGATGCATCTTTCGAGTATTCCTGAAGGGAGCAGTTGAGTACGTTGATGTCCCAGAATCATTACGTCCTGCCGGGAACGACACTTCCTGCCAGAGACGTAGCACGAACAATGAACATCTGGGATGGCTGTCTCATTATTCTTCACTTAAATTTGCGAGCTCTTCTGTAGTGATGGTATGTTCTGGCATTCCTTGCGAGATCGCCACAAAAGGGGTAGAGGCTGGTCTGCATCTCTTTTGTCACCCATGGGGAGAATTGATAGAGGTAACCGGCCCCATGCCAAACCCTCTGTAGTCGCCTTTTACGCCATGCCTGGTAGGTTTACAGTGTTGCTATATTTTGCTTTATTTCGGGCCCACGACATACTTTGGCAGAACAGTACTGTGGGGTACGTACAGATGGATAAAGGGTGTCCTTCAACGCACTTAACCGCAGGTCGAGAATGAAGTGTTTGAAGGTTCAGTATACTATGCCACAGTTTCTGTGGGATGGATTGGCAAGTTCCCTTCCTCGCTGACTTTTCCTTCCCAAACCATAAGTTGGGTACCTATTTTCAGCCTGGTCAGCTGGAGCATAACGGTTAAACTCATACCTTTGCCATGATATGCAAGTGCTCTACCCCTATGCTAATCAGAGGCTCTACAGACAGATATAGAATTAAATGGGTTTGGACATTCTGACAAGAATACTTACAAGCATACCCAACTCCACGAGCCTATAATGCTGGGCAGTTGGGCTTCAGAGCAAGAGGAATGGCAAGAATAAGATGGATTGATGCTGTTAAAGAAATACTACAGAGATGTTAGTTGAAAATTGCAACCGCCTAAAAGATTGGGTAGCCAGACCCATGCGCAACCCTCTTTACTCTGATTTCACTTAGTTGCTCCTCTTCTACAAGGGGTTGTAGAGGTCTTATCTTTTTCTTCTGGCTTATTATACATTGATAGTTGGTGGTCTAGGGATTGTAATCTTGGTTTATAATCCCAACGGTGCCAGGTTCGAATCATGTCTTGCTCAGTTTGACAGACTGGGCATGCTGTTAGTTTATTTAATGATATGACCGCTTCTTCCAGTTGACACAGCTGTAAATGGGTGCCTGCCAAAGTCAGAGGAAAGTTTTGAAGATGCCGGAGGAGCTTTGGAGGGAATGCTCTGTCATCAGCACTTTCAACAATGAAAGGGACTCATGCTCTGTCGTCGGCACTTTCAACGATGTAAGGGACTCATGCTCTGGCTCTGTCGTCGGCACTTTCAACAATGAAAGGAACTCATGCTCTGTCGTCGGTACTTTCAACGATGTAAGGGACTCATGCTCTGGCTCTGTCGTCGGCACTTTCAACAATGAAAGGAACTCATGCTCTGTCGTCGGCACTTTCAACAATGAAAGGAACTCATGTTCTGTCGTCGGCACTTTCAACAATGAAAGGGACTCTTGCTCTATTGTCGGCACTTTCAAAAATGAAAGGGACTCACTCTGTCATGCCCCGTTCAGAAATGAAAGGGGCTGAGCACGTATTAGGACATCCAGGCGCAATGAAGTCAGCTTTTTGAGCCATTTTCCATTTATTACACATGGTGATCTCATGATGATGTTGACATAATCATTTGAGCTGGTAGCTCTTGACAGCCCAATGCCTCCTGGACAAAAGCACACATCTTCCTCAGTTGGTGTCTGAAAGATCCCATCATCATAGGCGTATAAGTCTTTCCATACCATGCTCGTAGTACTCTATGAGTAGCCTCTCAGAATGCAAGCCTGGGCCGCTGAATATGGAGATCCTGGGCTGCCCAAACTGCAGGATCCCCCTCTAGGTCTCCCTGGTGTGATCTAAAGGAATGCAAAGCATGAAAATTTGACATAGCTCAACTGCAGGAGCTGCTGGAATAAGTTCGCAATTTTGAAACCACCCGCCTTTGGTGCTACCACTCCGGAGCTTCTTATTGGGTTTACTCCCGAAGCCCTACCCTCTCCCGAGGCTTCCACAAGGCAGTAGAGTTGTTGCTCGCAGATGCTAGTTACTCAAGACATCCGACGATACTCTCATCGTCCCAAGACTAACCAGCACTCGTGGGTTTAAAATCATATTTCCCCATCTCCTAGACAAACTGCCTGAACATGCAAACGTGCTTCGTCTACACGGGTTTAGAGTCAGAGTTTATCTTCTATTAGATTGGCGGCCAACCAAGGCTAATCTGCCCGCCCAGTTATACCACTGGGTACACGGTCGTGCCCCACAGCAGGCTCTATAAGAAACACGGGGCCCCTGATGTAGGTGCTGCTGGGGACACAATAATGTAGGAGAGGCCATTGGTATGGAAACTCCTGCTCGTCAAGCGGAACAGTGAGTCTAGCTGCGATCTCTACACATTGAAAGGAGACGCTTCACTTTCCTTTAACGAGCGGGACGTCCAGCCTAGAAATCGCTTCTCACCGCTGCTCGCTGAAAGATGTGTAGTGCTTGTATCTGTTATTGTCGAGGCATCATGATTTTGAAAATGGGTGGTATGGATGCACCTTCAGAGTATCCCTGAAGGAAAGTAGTCCAGTGTGTCTGTGTCCTGTGATTGTCATGTCCTGTAAGTAACATAGCATTTTTATCTGGGTCGGTTATTCCATCATTCCCCAGTAAGATTTGCCAGCCATTCTGTAGTGATGGTTTATCAGGCATTTTACGTAACAGATTGTTACAAAACAGGCAGAAGTGCAATGTCCACTGGTCTGCATCTCATCGTCTGTCATGGAAATAATTAATATAGGGCAAATAGTGAAGAACCAGAATGCAGTCGAGTCATGAGATGGACCAGTAACATACCAACAGAAGATAAGTGTGATCAAATCAATCAGAAACCCACCAACAGAAGATAAGTGTGATCAAATCAATCAGAAACCCACCAACAGAAGATAAGTGTGATCAAATCAATCAGAAACCCACCAACAGAAGATAAGTGTGATCAAATCAATCAGAAACCCACCAACAGAAGATAAGTGTGATCAAATCAATCAGAAACCCACCAACAGAAGATAAGTGTGATCAAATCAATCAGAAACCCACCAACAGAAGATAAGTGGGATCAAATCAATCAGAAACCCACCAACAGAAGATAAGTGTGATCAAATCAATCAGAAACCCACCAACAGAAGATAAGTGTGATCAAATCAATCAGAAACCCACCAACAGAAGCAAATGACAATTACCATCATATGAACAATCAAGAACAAACTGTTTTTTTGCTCCTTAGAACAGGACACAACCGACTCCGCAGCCACATGTACACACAATTAAAGATTGGCAACCAATGTGGACAGGCACTTGATGCCGCAGAGCGCATACTACAGAACTGCCCTGAATATTATTTACAAAGAAAATCCCATTGGCCATAGAAACAACACTGGAAGAGAAACTTTATTGACCTGTATGTGAACAACAAAAGACAGTGAAGTTTAAATAAGAGACACATTGCAGATATAGACATTATATTTTCAAGTGAACGAAAGAAGAAGCTATGAGGTGGATGTGGATTGAGGGAAGCCCAAAGTATATATTATGGGTTCTGCTGCAGTTACACCTATAGGGCTTCACCTACTCTTCTTTCTTTTTATTCTGTTGCCACACCCCCTTCCACCCCCCTCCTTCCCCATAACATTTGAAGTTTCCCCCTACAAAACAAGCACACATGTCAAAAGAACATAACAAACTGGAGATTACCGAGAGTAAGATTGAATGGATAAAACATGCACGCACCCACCCAATGAAGAATTCTAAGAACATAGCCAGATATGCACTACGTTTGGAATCACTAGAAAAAGAAGAATGAGGAGACTAATCAGAACGTGGTGCATGTTAGTTAAAGAGGAAATCGGGGATGATTAAAACAAGACAAAAATAGTTGTCCTTTGCAAGTGATGATGCATATTTCAGGATCGAGTGATTATTTTGCAAGTCATCTAAGGTAGCACGTTGTGAATTGCATTTTAATTAGATTTAATTGAGGACAATTTCTATTTCCAACTGCACTCTCTCGTTCTGAGCTACCGTGTTCCAGTGGTAAGACATGTTAGCTCAAGAATTTAGCACACACAAGGACAGCTTGAGTTGCAGCCCTATGCTCCAAGGAAAATTGAATGGATTAAGGCAAAGTTAGCCAGATTTTTAGTCCTGCTATAATTCATACTTTTCTCCCTAATTCTACTATAACTCATATTTTTCTTCCTAATTCTACTAAAATTCATTCTTGTATTCCTAATTCTATTATAATTCATTCTTTTCTTCCTAATTCTACTATAACTCAAACTTCTGTGTACCTAATTCTACTATAACTCATACTTCTATCTTGTAATTTCTATTTTAACTCATACTTCTATCTTCCACAGGACGTTGTTATTGACGGCAATGACAGAGGCAGAAAATTCAATAGCTTTGAAGAGAAAGGTGTTTTTGTCAAAACAAATGAACTATGACAATTCTCTTTTTGAGGTCACTGCTCTGAAACGAAAGCGAACAGAACATGCTCGCAATAGGGACAATCCACCTCCGCATATTCCACCTCGAAAAGATCACATTATAAAAAGCAATGATTATATTACACATTGTGGTGAATCACACGATCATCTCCTGTACAATGATGGCAGGGGCGGGCCAAGTCGAGATGACTGCCATGAACTTAAATCGAATCACCACCACAAGGAACTTTTACGAACAATTGGCATTGACCGAGATTCGTCTCACCAGGTAGAGCCACTGGCCTTGTCTGAGAATGTCAGAAAGTGGGATGTAATTAAAAAGGATTTTACCGGTAAACGAGAAGTGAAAAGTGAGTATGGTTGCAGAGGTGTGAAGAATTTCAAAATAACGGCACATGTGCTGCCATCTGATTTTCAACATGGTTCGGACTTCCATTGTGTCAAGATGCGTTGTCAGAGTCCATCACCAGATCGCAATCAGACTGTGCTGGGGAATCTCGGAGTTCCAAAGGAGGATTCAAGAATCCCAGCTGCGGCCAGGCTGGGGAAAGTTGTTATTAAAAGAAAATATGAGGAAGATGATGAGAGAACTAAACAAGCTATGGATTTAAGATTGGGTTATTCCAATCAAAGCACTGGCTATGGCAATGATGATAGGAACATCATCCCCAATGGAGAAACGTTTCTCTTGAATCTAAGCTGTTCCAGGAATTTCAGCAGAGGAGTGGCTATTCCCAGCTTGCAAGGTACAGAGGCAACTCAAAAGCATTCAGATTATCCTTTGCTTTCAGCAAAAGCAGCTCAGGGAAGTGAAAGAACAAAGAGACCATCGAGTACTGAATCTTGTGTTTATGAACAAACTAAGAGGCATTCGAGTACTGAAGCTGTTGTACGTGAACAGACTAAGAGGCATTCGAGTACTGAAGCTGTTGTACGTGAACAGACTAAGAGGCATTCGAGTACTGAAGCTGTTGTACGTGAACAGACTAAGAGGCATTCGAGTACTGAAGCTGTTGTACGTGAACAGACTAAGAGGCATTCGAGTACTGAAGCTGTTGTACGTGAACAGACTAAGAGGCATTCGAGTACTGAAGCTGTTGTACGTGAACAAACTAAGAGGCATTTGAGTGCTAAAGTTGTTGTACATGAACAAACTAAGAGGCATTCGAGTACTGAAGCTGTTGTACGTGAACAAACTAAGAGGCATTCGAGTACTAAAGCTGTTGTACATGAACAAACTAAGAGGCATTTGAGTACTGAAGCTGTTGTACGTGAACAAACTAAGAGGCATTTGAGTACTGAAGCTGTTGTACGTGAACAAACTAAAAGGCATTTGAGTACTGAAGCTATTGTACGTGAACAAACTATCAGACATTCTGAACATGAGTCTTGTGTGCATGAACTATCTAAGAGGCATTCCAGTCTTAAATATTTTATGCACATACCAACAAAGAAACATTTGAACCACGTCAGTAGAGATGCTATCATTGATATGCATACAAGAGGAAACTGCAGTAAAGACATTGAAACAAATTGTAGACACACGACAGTTAAAAGTGTCCCATCGAAGGAAGTATCAACTTCATCCGGCCTCTGCAGCAGTGATAATGAAGTTGAGGATTTAGATAATATGATAGACGAAGATGTGGGAACTGATTTGTTAAATGTTGATGATTTGAGTTCAGATTTGTTTGATGAAGACATCACGAATGTAGAATGTGGCGAAAAGGAGACAATTAAGAAAGGGATAAAAGGACAAGTAGAAGATAAGGAAAATGAGGTGATGAAAAGAGGGGGGAATGATGAAGGAAACGTAGAAGAAAAGCCAGGAATTAGATTTATAGTTACTTTGGATGGGGTTGATGAAAGACAGTTTAACTCCGAAGATGGTAATAGCGTTGTTGATAGCCTCAAATGTCCTCTTGTAACAAGACAGGAAGTGACATCTGCTATCAAACAATTACAGCAGAAGCTATTATTAGATTTGGTAGCATCCCAAGCTGAAAGAGATACTGAAAGAATGCTACAACAAGTTCGGGATCTCACGTCTGCAGCTTTTGTCACCTCTGTGCCGACTCCTGACGGAGCTCAGACATTTTATGTTAGCCCGAAGGAATATGATAATTACAAAGAAGAAAGAATTTTTGCTGCCAGGCAAGGTTATCTCCAGCCTGCGGCTGCAATAGAAGAAGAAACAGAAGCCTCTGCTCTTAAACGGGCAAGAATGTCTGAGAGGTGTAAATTCTGGCCGGCGTGTGCCCTCGGGTCTTCTTGTGAATACCATCACCCGACAACGCAATGTAAGTTATTCCCAAACTGTAAGTTTGGTGATAAGTGCCTGTTCATTCATCCAAACTGCAGATTTAATGCAAAGTGCACTCGTCTCGACTGCCGGTACACACATACAAGTCGTAGGCCATCTCTTGTTTCTGCGGCCCGTGTCATCACCATACCTCCGCCACATTTTTCGTTCGCTCCGGTTCTACACAAACCCCACAAAATGGGATCCACATATCACAGTTTGCAGACCTTGTGTCGTTATTTTCCTAATTGCCAGAACATGATCTGCCCATTTGTACATCCCAAACCGTGTCGCTTTGGTTCAGCATGCAACACTCGTTCATGTCTCTTCTATCATTCAACTGTTCCACGCAAAGGTAAACTTAAGTGGCAGGCTTGCCGCAATAAACAAAAAACTAACGCGCCTGTTGTACAGTATACCATAAAGATGGAGCAGAATGTTCCCGGAATTCCGATTCGACCTCAGTCTAGTCATGGAGCATCAGTTTCATCAAGTAGTCAGTTTTAAACATGTGAACCTGAAGACTTCTACTTCTCTTTTTTCATCCAAACCGGATCATGGGGCCACTATATGACTGCAGTTGAATGCAATTCTGGTATTTAACCAGCAGATAGGTTCCTGATGTAGGCGATGGTGTGGGCTAGTGGTTAAAGTGACACGGCTCACAATCTGAAGGTGCTGGATTCACTCCCCATCACAGCACAAAGACAGTCATCGTGACAGACGCACAAGCCGTACTTCAGAAAGTACAGAAGGGATGGCTTAGGTACAAGTGGATAGCTGCTGTTTAGGCCTCAAACCTCCAGGCGCTGACCTGGATCTGCTGTCCTGCTCATGCCAAGGTTCAGGGCAGTGAAAGAGCTGACATCTTGACTTCACGGCTCCCATCATGGGCACATTGGTGATGGACAGAAGTGACATTTTGAAATCAATCAACGATCGCCTGCTGGATGAGGACACCGCAATAGATGAAGCAGCAATCCACAGACTGCAAAGTTTCGACATTAAACGAGGTTCGAGCGGAGTGGGGCGCATGAGAGCACAGCGCAGGAGAGTGTACAACCAGCGAGCTACAGGGATCATCAGCATCCATACCTTACGCCATTTGATGAGAGAGACGGAGCACCTATGGGTATGCCCGGAGTGCAGTGACGTCGATTCTTAGAAACAGAAACAGAAAATGCCAAAGGAAGCAGACCCTTACATAAAATGCATGCTGAAGTCGAATGCACTGGGCCGACAAGCGCAAAATAAAAAGATAGTGCAATGTACACCACCTTGGAGAATAGAGAAATGAGGCTAACGGCAAAACAAAAAAGTTTCTGATGCCAGGCAACTAAAACATTATTTTGTTCTGCAAATCCATTTCTGCAACCTTAGACGTTGTAATTCTGTGTCTTCCCTGGTTTGGCTTTCGGACTTTTGACTATTATTAGTAAGTTGGGGGGGGGGGGGGGGGTTCTTTCTTGCAGCTTACTAGGCCTGGGGAAGGTGCAGCACTGGGGTGTCCAGCCTCTAGATTTTTCTCTGTTAACATTTAACCTACCCAGCAGTATAAAACCTGCACTCTACCTTCAACAGCTTTTCTCGGTTTACTGTATCGAATGCCTTTGCAGATCAATAAATGGGGTGTACGTGCCTGATTTTGTTTCCGACACTTCTCTTGTAGTTGATGAGCGGCAAAGATCGTGTTCACTGCTACTCATCCAGCTCTGACTCCACATTGGCTTTCTTGGAGGTGGTGGCTTTGTTCAAGGTGTCAGTTGAGAAGTGGACGAGCTAGAATGTTGCCTGCTATGGACAGTAGCGATATTGCACGATGATTGTCGCATTCCTACCGGTTCAATTTTCTCTTGTACATGTGAATAATTGAAGCGTCCTTTAGATCCTGCAGATTTACCCCTTCAGCCCACATGTAGCAGAAGAGTTCAGTAATCTTTTAAATGAGGAATGGGCCAACTGTCTTGTATACCTCTGCTGGTATTGCATCAGCTCCTGGAGCTTTTCCTATAGATATTGCCCTGTTCACTTCCTCCTCAGTGTTGAGTTTATCCAGCGACAGGTTCAGTTCCACTGCGGCAATCGTTGGATGGTCTCCGTATTTATGGACAATGGGTGGTTTAGTATTTTGCAGAAGTGGTCTGTCTATCTGAGTGTCTTCTGTTAGCAGTGTCCCATCCACATTGCGAACTGGGACGTTACCAGAATGCTGTGGGCCATAACGAGTTTTTGTCACCTCGTAAAACCGTTTGATATCATGACGCTCTGTGAACATCTTGATTTTGTCAGCCTTTTTGCTGAGCTAGGAGTTTTGCATCTCTCTAAGTCTGGTCTGGACAGTTTTGTGAGCAGTATTGAACGCCACTTTTGCTGACGGAGATGGTGTGTCCCTTTGATGTGTTCTGTGCGCTTCATGTTTTGCATCGAGAAGACCTTAGATTTCCAGATCGTTCTCATTAAACCATTCCTTATGTTTTCGCATGAGTGGGCCATTTTGTTTAACTGCTGTAGTGTAGAGGGTGTTACTCAGGGATACCTAGTTCTGCTCGATGTCATTCATTACAAACCGAAGCTCAGATAGTCTGCCCTCAAGCTATTCCTGGAAGCTCCCTCTCGTGGGTTCACATTTCATTTAGTCTCCTCTGGTTTTTTGTCCTGGGGACGCATCTTGGATCTTGAACTTGAAGCTTAGCTTGGCAATGACAAGTCGATGGTCGGTCCAGCATTCTGTACCACACATGCTCTTCGTTATCTTAGCAAATGCCCGATCCCTACGTCCTATGATAATGTAGTCAATGAGGTGCCAGTGGCGGAACCTTGCGTGCATCCACGTGGTTCTATCTTGGACTGGAAGTCGGAAAGCTGTGTTTATAATGAGTAGTTCATTTGCTGCCAATGTATGTCTTTAGAAGGAGCAGTCCGTTACTGTTGTATTTTATTCTATATTGTGTCTGTCAATGACCCCTTCCCAGGCTGTATAGTCTGTGCCGACCCTAGCGTTAAAATCACAGAGGATGACTAGTTTGTCAGATTTGGAGACTAGCGATGAGCGCCTTAGATATATTAAGGCGCAAAACACAGTGCAAATCAAACTGCCTTAAAAAAACGAGACGAACAGAAAGAAAAAAAATATATTCTGCATCATTTTGTGATCGCATATTTGATATTTACATCATTCCTGTGATAAGCTCGGCCATTGTTTGGAGCTTCTCCATACAGTTTCGAGTTTAGTATTGAATCATTAGACACAGTATATCTTCCTTTACTAGCCGTACACTGGACAGTCCGGTAATGAATGTTTGTTTGTTTAGTCCACGTGTGCACAGCTGTGAATCAGACAGTTGAAACATGTACACATGGATATTCATTCTGGTGTGCCCTCCTGTCCTGAGACGAAGAATGGTGATCTGGCCAAGTCATCATTTGATAGTCGTCATTTGGTTGATTCTAATCTCTTCTGTCTGCCTGGATAGCTCTCATTTTCTTAAAGATTTCATAGTCTTTTTCTTCACAAAATCGCTGACCACTACACCACAGTGGTATGGTAGGCACTGCAGACAGCTACCTTGCTTAGTTCATTCCTCAAGAGCGGTAGTTTGCCACCCTTGAGAGCTTTCAATACAGATAATGCAACTGTGAAGATGACTACATGATGGCAGTCAGATTTGCTGTTACAAATCATATTTACAGCTTGTTCAAGTTCTTGAATCTCAGCCGTGCAGTTAGAGCAGAATTTGTTAGCGACACTTGGTATTGTTTCTAGTTTGTTGTTTTCATATGCAGAAGACTCTTCTTGTAGGGTATTAGTCTTAACTTAACATCTTTATACTAATTTAGACGACTCTGCAGAGTCTGTATACAACCAGTTTATTTTACATTTACTTGATCTAAAAATAACTATGTTCTTCCAATCTTTTCTTGAATGCATTAATTGACCCTGCCTCCACTATTTCCTGTGACAATGCATCCAAAGCATTCACCACTCTCTGACTACAAAGATATTTCTTTGGTCTGTTTTTTATTTGCAATGTCATGAGTTGAGGAGTCTTCAATGCTAGATGGGTTGACGATGAGGACATAATCCCTCTAGCTGTGAGCTGGTAGCTATTGACTCCTGAACAAAAGCACACATACAGCTTCCTCAGATTTAAACTACAAAATGTGAGTTCTTGTATAAGCTGTCAGAGGCTTCATGTTTTCGAGGGGAAGGGGTTTAAGATCAGAAATTACAGCATTGGAAGTAGCTCTGTACCACTGAGGACTTTTGCAATCTGCCAAATGTTCTTTGCCATCTGTTAACTGCTCTTTTCCCATCTGTCAATTGTTCTTTTCCCATCTGCCAACTGTTCTTTTTCCATCTGCTAGCTGTTTTTTTTTATCTGTCCATTTGCCGTCTGCCAGCCTTTATTTTGTCATCTGCCAACTTTTCATTTTCATCTGATCACTGACCATAGAGAATATCGTTTGGGATACCACCATCTTCCATGCGATGAACGTGACCACACCAATGTACTCTTCGCTGCCTAAGGAGAGGAGCGTGTACATGTTTGTCATGCTTGCCACTATTAACCAGGCTGCTATAACACAGCGTGTTTCCAGTTAGGTAAAGTCTAGGTCAATATGTTGCACCTTAATAATATTAATAATGTTCGCTAAGACATCAGTGGCACGTTGCATCGATCAACCACTGTCATGGCCACGTGCTGCGGTACAAGACACTCCAAGTAGAAATTCTCACTGAACTTCCAATATCCGGGGATGAAGCCCTAGCGTCTTGTGGTTTCATAATAATTTTGTCGACCGAGGTCTCTGCGGACTCCTTGAGGGGAGCCAAGAACTCCACTGCTTAATTTAAGCCTTTGTACACTCGGACTGAAAGAATAAAATGATAGTTTTGGTCTACCAAACACCAGCCAGAAGCTAAATGCCTTATTGAATAACGGGATTCTAGTATCTGTAGACATGATGGACTCTCACTGCAAAGCCAGCAATGAGATGCTCCAGTTTACCCAACTGTAAATGGGTATCTTCTTTGTTCATCCCGAGATCAAAGTCCGGAGCTGAAGATGCAGCACAGTGAATGAGCTGACAGTAGCCAACGACTCAGCGTACTGGCTGCTAGCATCAGGATCAGTGAATCAGACCCTATTCCACCTCTATGCGACAGCCCTAGAAACAGCCTGCACTAATGTAGTCTGATTAAGAGAATATGGATCGCACTTGGCAGACAAACCCAGTACCCAAAAACGACAGCTGAAATCAGATGTGTCGGACCGAAAGGCACAGATACCACAGCCTCGTTGTAAGCTGTCAGAACGTCCTTTTCAGGACACACCGAAGAATAAGATAATATAGGTCCCTGTTTCTCTTACAACGGCCACCATTGTAACAAAGTCACATTAATAATTGTGTTTATTAACATAATGTCCAATAAAGGTATGGTTGCGCTTGTCGCAGTGTGTGCCTTATTTGGAGTTCATTAATTATATGACTCTTATTTATAGTGAGTGTTGTTTTTTTAAATAAAAGTTTTTCTCACATAATTTGTCATTAGAGTTCTTTGAGTTTCTTTGGTGTGCTTTTTAAAATGTATTTTATTTATTGATATATTTAAAAAAAATCTCATATATGTTTGTGGTGGGGGGGGGGGGGGGGGGGGGGTTTGGGGTTGGTGGTGTTTGTGGTTGGGGGTGTTTGTGGTTGGTGGTTGGTGGTGTTTGGGGTTGGTGGTTCGGGGTGTTTATGGTTGGTGGTTATTGTGGTTGGGTGTGTTTGTGGATAGTGTTGTTTGTGATAAAGAGCATATTATGTCTACAGAGGGCTGCTCAGGATATGAAGGAACTGCTTTATTCATAATTGGCTTCTAACACGAGCGAATAGTAACAACATGGCCTGATCCTTCTGTGTCCATGTTTGTGGCTGCAACTTCAGTGTTATACGGTTAAGGCTTGACTAAAAGCCTTTGGTATGATGATGAAATAATCCCTTTAGCTGTGAGCTGGCAGTTCTTGACAGCGCAATGCCTCCCAGACAAAAGCACACGTCCTCCTCAATTGTTGTAGTGATGTGTTGTGTGTGGTGGGAACAGCAGGTTTTGCAGATTGTCCAGCCTTGGGCACAAAGTCAGGAGGTGCTCGACTGACTCCTCGTGGTCGTGTTGGAATCTGCAGTTTGGTTCAAGAAGTAGGTCTAGTCTATTCAGATGTTTGTTGAGAGGGGCACGTCCTGTTCTCAGCTTGAAGATCAAACTTCTCTTCGTTTCAGTTTCTTGGCTAGGTCCTGAGGATCTTGTTTTGCTTGGCATTTCAAATATTTTCAGCCTGTCTGGGATGTGGCTCACTCATATAACCACCCCTGTCTATAGTTATTTTTCAGGATTTTCGTGCAGGTTTGTAGTGTGATGCTAGGTAGTGGATGTGGTAGCATTGCCCCGCTTCTGACCAGCTCATCAGTCTTCTCATTTCCTGGGACTCCGACATGGCCAGGTATTCACTGGAGCACTACTTCTGCTCCATAAGAGGTGGCCAATTGGTCCGTTAATTTGTAGATGGTATTAACATCTGGAGACATTCTGTTTTCCAAGGCCTGGAGCGCAGACTCTGTCTGAGAAAACAACGGTCTCCTCAGGCTGTATAGTGCCGCATTCAAAATCTGAGATTATTCGGCACAAAGCTTTTTCTATTGCTATTATTTCTGCTTCCTAATTGGAACAGGTCATATATGTAGAGGTGGTCTTCTTGGTGCAGGTTATAGTATTTAATTACAGCACCATATCCAGCTTTGGAGGTAGTCCCGGTAGCAAATCCATCTGTGTATACTTGGATGTTTTGTGGATATGAATCTATAGTTTCCTAAGTGATAGTTTTCAGCAAAGATGGTAGGGTGTCC
Source organism: Ariolimax columbianus (assembly GCA_036924085.1). Lineage (NCBI taxonomy): Eukaryota > Metazoa > Mollusca > Gastropoda > Stylommatophora > Arionidae > Ariolimax > Ariolimax columbianus. Next base: position 66,232,816 of record JAVGWX010000004.1, read on the forward strand.
ATGTCGGCAGAGGGGTCGGCAGAGGGGTCGGAGAGTACCGTTCTTACTGTGGAGGTAGTCGCCTGCCAGCAAGCTGGTTCATCATTGATGACCGCCATAAGCCATCTACTCTCTGGCAGGTGGTGTTTATCGATATTGTCTTGCGTCTTTTTTAGGAACGATGTCTTTTTTATTCTATGCTTTTGGGGCCAATGTTCTACCATTTTCCTATTCTCCTCCGTAGTGTCCATTCTTAAATATCTTTCTCGCTTTTCCACGACAGAGCGTTCTCGTCCTAGGTTTATAGGTTCTATGTTAGAGTTAATTTCCCATGCGTCTGTCGGCGTTGTTTTCATGATTTTGTACTCTGTTAGGCTTGTGTAAGAGGCTTTTGCTTGGAGGGGAGTGAATAGTCAATTACTGAGCGGACGAATCCAATGTATAACTGGCGTAGTGAATCTTGATCTAACCAGGACAACCACCCCCGCCCCCCCCCAATCGCCCCGCCCCCCTCCCCATCCACAAGTAGAGTAGAGAGGTGCTTGATGAGTCTGAGCCTTGTGGATGCTTGTCCAATCAGGTTGTCCATATGGAGTTTCATAGTGAGTTTACGGTCAAGCTCGACTCCGAGCTATCTTGGCGTTTTGTCATAGGTTAATTTCATTCCGTTTATTTTGACATCGATGTTTTCCTCTTTAACCCTTGTATTTAAGCCGAACACAGTTTTTCTCTACATTAAAGCTTACAAAAACTGGCAACATTTAGAAAAGGTTGTCATATTTATGTTAATATTTTTGGTGATGGGTTTCAGATGTTTTCCTTTTGATCAAATGACCAGGTCATGAGCAAAGAGTGCCTTTTGGCAGGAAATGACATATGGTAGGTCGTTTATGTACACAAGGAATAATGTACAACTCAGCGCAGATCCCTGGGTCAGTCCTTATTTCAGGGCCCTTTGTTTGGATGTTGATCCGCTGATTGTTGTTCGGATTGTTCTGTTATGGAAGAACCCTTTTAGCCAGCTGTACATTCGCCCTGATATTCCCTTCTTTTGCATCTTGAAGAGGAGGCCAGTCCTCGAGACTCGATCGTTGGGTTGTCTGAAGTCAATGAATGTTGCACATTGTCTTTCTCCTGGAAAGCATCACCTACCTCTTGGATGAATCTTATCAACTGGTCCACTGTCTTTCTTTTCTCTGAAGCCTGATTGGCTTGTATTTAAAATCTTGGAGCTTTCTAGCCTAGGTTTTAAGTCAGGGAGATTGGTCGATAACTTGTTCCTAGGTGTGATGGATTGTCTTTCTTTAGGACTGGTGGGATGTTGGCTTTCTCCAGTCTGTTGGTAGCTTGCCTTCTCTTCATGTTTTGTTAATGAGGTCAAAGATGATATGGAGCTCATCATTTGAGAGATTTCAGAGCATCTCGTTAGTGAGCCGGTCAGGTCCAGTGGCTTTACCTTTCATACATTTGTTTAGGGCCATCTTAAGTTCTGGAAGTGTGACATTTGTGTCATAGATCTCACGGCTATATGATATTTTTCCATAATTTTGGTGAGTTTTTTGATAGCCTTGTCCAGGTTCTTTCGTTTTTGCATTTTCTAACGTTAGCAAAGTACTTATTTAGGACGTCTGCTTCCTGTGAATCTCCTATTATCAATTCAGTTTTTGTTCTAATGGGTTTGGAATGTTTCTTTCTTTCAATTCCTGAAAGATTTGATATGAGGAGTCTTTGGTATAATGCCCGATACTTTGGAAGCTGATGCGCAAGACCGACCATCCTTGAGCACATCTATTCGTGACGGTGGAGAGTCATATGAGGCATCCATAAAAAAAACAGCAGCTGAACAACGGAGACAGGCTAGAAAAGCCATGAAATGAAGACTTCACACATTCCCTGCCCACAATGCCCCGGGTATTTCCAGACCCACAACGTGCTAATCACCTTCTAACTCCTCGACTGACCGAACATATTCCAAAGGCATGAACAGAGAGAGTGGTCATTAAACATGAAAACACGTAATGGACGAAGATCATCATCATAGTATTCCGACACCTGATGTTTACGCGACGTTCTCCTTTGCTTCTTTATTAGCTCAGTGAATGTCATGTCTGCGAGCCGCCACTTCCGAGCTCAACATCTGTCTCGTTGCCCAGGATCCCACAGTGGGCCGAAATCCACTGTAAGACTAAATCTCTTTGGGACAGCAACCCGATATTATATTTTATTTCATGTGAGAGTTTATCTTGTTTGGGGCTTGAGGTGGGTTGGAGTACGTCCCTGGAGTCAGTTAGAATAACCGCTTTTCTTGTAGTTGTGTTTGGGTTGATATGAATCTAAGATGCTCTAGAGTAGAATCTGCTATAATACACACACTATGCTGTTGTTGTTCTTGTGAATGCCCACAATGAGTTTCTTGTGGATCTTGACAAGGGGGTTTTGTGGCCGGATGCAGTAGCTTTCTTCACATCCCGAGCAAATCGTCTTTTATGTGGTTGTCTATGCTGAAGACGGATATGTCAGACCAAAAGGCTGCGATACATCGCAGCCAAGCTGTAAACTAGCGATACAACGCGTTCCGTTCTCCAGACCAAATCCTGCTACTTGCAAACTCCTATTCGGGGCTTGGTAGGGGAAGAATGAAAACGAACGCAGATGAAGAAGAAGATGTGATTGTTGCTTTCGGAAGCCAGTTGTACTGAGGTAATTTAATTCATTGTTTAGTTTTCTTTGCTGCCGCGTTACAGTGGCTCTTCTTGATCTTACATTACGAGGCATACTTTAGACGGTGAATCGGGGTCCTCCTGGTTGTAGTGCATTGCGAGACTCTTTAGTCAGCTTACCCCTATGGAGATTACAGTTATTTTCCCTTCCGCGTTGACCAGTGATGTTACACAGTCCGTTTCCAGGATCCAAATAATGAAGTGAGATGGAATCTTAATCAATATATTTCACTTGACTCTTCGCTCCCACTTTTATTAGGTGGTACAAGGGACATAGAGGAAGAAAGTCCACATATTTTCATTTGCACGAATACTTCTTCTTCTATTTCCTATTCTATTTCTTCTTCTTCTTCCTCCACCTTGAAAAGAGCTTGATAAGGAGCAGAATGCTGTCCGGAGAACGGAATGCGTTGTGTTGTTGTTTACAGCTTGAATGCAATAACTTTTAGATTAGACAGATCCAATTTGAGCATGGTATTTATGAGTACTTGGTTAGCCTTCCCTCTTCGATCACTCCTCCTTAGCCAGTCTGCTCTGTTGCAGCGTGTTATCCAGAATCACCACTTGGAAGTGTAGAAGGGTCTTGGCAGCTCTGGTTCGCTGGCCCTGACGCTAGCAGTCAGCTATGGTTCGCTGACCACTGCAGCTCATGCATTGCACAACATCTTGATCCCATTAACTTATCGAGGGAAAGTATAAAAACAGTAATTAAATAAATAAGAAGACATTTAGAGAGAAACACATAGTCCTAATATCATATTGCATTAGTATGACACTACGGACAAAAATCCGGATCACAATAATTTGGTCTCTTGGTGTTGTAATATCTTGAAACATGGACAATAAATAAAAGAGAGGAGAAATACTTTGAAGCTTTTGAGATGTGATGTTAATGGTAGAGGTAAACGTAATCCCATAGTAGACACTACCGTCAGAGTCTGACTATCCTGATGATACTCTGTCTTTTCGCTTCAAGTGGAGCATACAGTCACAAATACAGTTGGTCCCTTTTCAAGTAGCCTGAATTCAAGAATGTAAAGTGGCAGATTTAGAAGCAGTGGGTTTACATAATGATGTTGCTAGCCTCATGTAAAATACTCTTTATTCGAATTTTACACCATGCACAGGAGGTTACAGTGGTACTATTTTTGCAATTCGGGTACCAGTCCAGTGAATGTGAATAACGTGAAATGAGAATAAAAAAGAATTTGCAAGTCTTTACGGTTTTCTTTAGGGATACATGAGACAAGTTCCGTGTATTGTGATGTTTGAATGAAATGCATTAATGAAAATGGACAAAAAGCTGCTGGAATACTGCACAAAAAACAATCTATGCATTACAAACTTCTTCTTTGCAACAAAAGATCACCTTAAGGTTTCATGGAAACATCTAAAATTCGGTCATTTGCACCAGCTGGACTTTATTATCACCAGGAGACAACATCTGAATCACACACAATTAACTCGCAGCTACCCGAGTGCTGACTGTGATACTGACCACACGTTGGTCAACTAACACGTAGCTACCCGAGTGCTGACTGTGATACTGACCACACGTTGGTCAACTAACACGTAGCTACCCGAGTGCTGACTGTGATACTGACCACACGTTGGTCGTTGCTAGCTTCAAGCTGAGACCTAAGAGAATCTTTGCAGAGAAGCACAAACCCATTTTGCGAATAAATTTAGCCAACACCAAGGATCCAGAAAAGTGTTTCAAATTCCAACAGCAGCTTGCAGATGTTCTCACTGATACATAAAGAGACTGTACAGCTAGTAAAAAGGGAGAATGTAATCAAAGAAGCTACACCCAAAGCAGCGGTAACAGCTTATGGCATTAGAGAATACAGGAATCAAGACTGGTTTGAGGCAAATAGTCGGATACTGCAGCTATTATTGAAAAGAAAAAGGCATCACTCCTAAGGAACAAAGACAAAACAATAAGGAACACTATCAATGTATTGAAACAAGGGAGAAAGGAAGTGCAAAGGGCAGGTAGACAGGATGCAAATGACTATTGGATACAGTTATATGAGAATATCCAACATGCTTCAAATAATGGGAACATCAGAGGCATGTATGAAGTTATAAAGAAAGCCATCAGCCCAATAGTGAAAAAGAGTGCGCCGCTAAAAACTTAACCTGGGGAGGTCATCACTGATAAGAGGAAGCAGTTAGACAGCTTGGTAGAGCACTATCTTGATCCTTACTTAAGCAAGACAGAGATAACAGAAGATACCCTCAATGCCATCAAGTAGGCCAACTCTTGGCCATCTGGACTTGCTGCCAACCATGGCAGACGGGAACTGTGCTATCGCTGATCTTGCTTCTGACAAGGATCCAGGAAAGGATGAAATCCCAATAGAGGTCATCAGGAGTGGAGGAAATGACATAATTGCTCCACAGATACACCAGTTGATAACATTATGCTGGCGTGAAGGACAGGTCTCGCAAGATTTCAAAGATTCGAGCATTGTAACCTTGTACAACAACAAGGGGGACTGAACTGATTGTTAAGTCAAAGTCACCAACGCAGAGGTGTTGGAAAGAACATGCACTGTCACAATTTTTTCCATGCTCAGTCATCGAAGGCTCCGATGGCTGGGACACACTCGGAGAATGGATGATGGCAGAATACCAAAATATCTTCTCTATGGGGAATACCAGTTGGGGAAAAGGTCTCTGGGCGAGCTACTTCTTCGGTACAAGGATGTATGGAAGCGGGATGTGAATGATGCAGGCATCGATTTGGAATCATGGATCGTGTTACATGGAGGGACATGATTAAGCATGGAATACAGACAAAGGATATACTGATTGCTGATAGGCTAAAAACTCAGCGTTTGAGAAGACACGCCACACTATACGACGCCGCAAACGGTCCTGCTTTTCCATGCACACACTGTGGAAGACGCTTCGCTGCCCGGGTTGGTCTTACGAGTCACATTCGTTATCGTCATGGACTGTTGTGACAACATCAAAAGCTAATGCTTAAAAATCATCCTATCTAGTTCTTCTTCTTCTTCTTCTTCTTCTTCTTCTTCTTCTTCTTCTTCTTCTTCTTCTTCTTCTTTGTACGCTGTCAAACGTCAACCTGTATTTTTTCTAAAAAAGCAGCGGTCCTATCTAGTTCAATATATATATTATGATTTTTAGTTGAAATGTACTTTTGTTCTTTTTTATTGATATTGTTTTGTTTGAACAATTTTTAAACGATAATCTTATGTTTCTATTCAGGATGGTGTTTACTGCGTTTCCCTGTGTGAAGTCTTGTCGTGGTGTGGATACATGTTGTAACTATTCAGATAAGTAAACTACTCAGGACATCTTTGATAGGATAAGTACTACGCCTTACGCTGCCACATTAGTAGTAGTAATTGTAACGGCAGTAGCAGTAGTAGTAGTAGTAGTAGTAGTAGTAGTAACAGTAATAGTGTTAGTGGTAGTAGTAGTAGCAGTATTAGTGGCAGTGGTAGTAGTAGTAGCAGTATTAGTGGCAGTGGTAGTAGTATTAATGGTAGCAGTAATAGTAGCACTAGTACTAGAAGTAACAGTTTTAGTGGTAGTGGTGGTTGTAGTATTAGTGGCTGAAGTGGTAGTAGTACTTGTAGTAGCAGTAGTAGTGGTAGTGGTGCTAGTATTAGAGCTGGCACAAGTAGTAACAGTAGCAGTAGTAGTAGCAGTAAAAATAGTATTTATAACACGGTTTATGTATCTTTTTGCTTCCAAGAGAAGCACCTGTATCCGAACTTTTCAAGCCGCTGATTATAATTAATGTTTTTTTTTTTAAACAGCCTTTTACGACATACTTGGAAGATGACCTTCTTCTTCTTCTTCGTACGCTGTCAGACGTCAACTTGAATTTGTTCGAAGAAAGCAGCAGTCATCCTGAGGCTGTCGACACTGCCATAGAGCTTGTCTAGTGTTGGCACTGGTGATGGCCACATATGCTTTCTCTGGTCCTCGTATGTCGGGCAATTTTGCAGCAGATGTTCAGCGATCATTTTCCCTGTACCACAGGTGCATTCGTCAGTACCACCTATCTTCAGTTTATTGAATAGGTGGTACCTCAGTCTATTGTGGCCTGTGCGGAGTCTGAAGACCACGACCTGCTCTCTTCTGTTCAACTGGTAATATGCATCATTTTTTGTGTAGCCAGTATGTTCTGTTTCCCATTTGGCCATGTATCTAGCTCTAATAAACCATTTGGACTCTTCGTAGGTCACATTATAATCTGGTTGTGGTAATCTTGCACCTTCTTTTGCCAGTCTGTCTGCTTCCTCGTTGCCTTGAATGTTACATTGGGATGGGACCCACTGTACCACTACTCTTTTTGGTGCGGACTGCTGGCATAGTTGACAGAGTACTGCTCTTAAATCATTAAGTTCAGTATTTTTCTGGCTTTTTAGTGCTGTAACCACGGACAGGGCGTCTGTAAACAGGACCGATGAGTGATTGAGTCCCAGGCTGCACGCAATGAGGATGATGTTTTTTTTGGATTTGATCTAAACAGGTGGTACGTGGACTTCCGACGTGGCGAGACCACGATCGAGATGATCGTGTCCTATTCATGATGTCCACAGCTTGCTTTCAGAGGTCGTGAGCGTGGACGTCCTAGGCAAGACGTATACCGTGTACAAATCGGACCAAACGCCAACGGTTTAGCACGGTGAGTGTGCCCTCGAGACCTCGATGGACTTTTTCTTTTCTATACACTTTAGACCTTATTTTCTGAGTCTTACCTCATAACTCCGTGGATTGGGGATTGGGGATTCCGTGGCGAAGTGGTTAAGCCGTCGGCGTCGTGATCGAATAGTGTGGGTTTGACTCCGGACTCCGCCGTCTTTTTCACTGGTGCTTGTTGCAGAGTCTCCTGCATCTCGTTGTCGATTGAGGATAACAAGTAGCGCAGTTAATCCTTACTAAAAATAGCGCTAGCAAAATTAATTAGGCCATCATCTTCTACGATGGACGGCGGCCTTTGCCTTGCCTTTACCTCATAACTATAATTTAGGAATCCCACTATCAATTTTTCCGCTCTTCTTTGTATCCCTTTCAGCATGTTTTATCACCTCTACGATATGTACTCCACACCTGAACACAGTACTCTAATTTAGGTCTAATTAATGCTTTATACAGTTTTACTATCACTTCCATGCATGTTTTATATTTATTTTTATCATTCCTAACGTTGCATTTGCCTTTCTCACTGCTAAATAGACTTGCTCACTCACCTTATCTGTATGATCTATTATAACCCATATGCCTTTTTACTTTTCTATCTTTCTAATATTGTTCACTCCCATTCTGTAACTATGGAATCTACCCATATGGAGGACGGTACATTTATCTACATTAAACTTCAGCTGCCAGCTCACAGACCATTCTTAAATTTAATCTAAATCGGGCCTTAATATATCCACTTCTACTTTAGATGAGACACTTGGGATCAAGACGCTGAGCAGCGCATGAGCTGCAGTGGTCAGCGACTCATAGCTGACTATTAGCGTCAGGGCCAGCGAACTAGAGCTGCCAAGACCCTTCTACACCTCATGCGGTGATCCTGGATAACACGCTGCAACAGAGCAGATTGGCTAAGGAGAAGGGATCGAAGAGGGAATGCTAACCTGGTATTCAATAAATGTTTGCTGAAGTCGGATGTGTTGGACCGAAAGTTGCAAATATTGCAGTCAAGCAATAAAGTATGACACAACGCATTCCGTTCTCTGGACTACATTCTGCTACTTAAGCCCATTTAGGGTTTGGTAGCGGGAGATTGAGAACAAACAGAGCCAAGCCAAGATGAGATACTTAATAATTGTTTTAATTGATTATTGACTTTAACAATTTACAGACTATGCTAGTTAAACTCACTGGTCTATAATTTAATGGATCAGATTTGATGTCCATTTTGAACAAGGACATCACTCGTGAATATTTCCAATCCCGTGGAACAATATCCTTTGCAAATGATTGAGAACATAATATAGCCAATGGCTTTGTTATCAGGTCTCTAATTTTAAACAGCAGCTTTGAATGAATACATTCTTGACCCAGACATTTATCCCCATTCAACCACTCGAATTGTTTCAAAACCATTTATCAACTGCAGAAGCTGTCGGAATAAGTTTGCAATTTTGAAACCATCCACCTTAGGTGCTACCACTTAGAATTTTCTGCCTGGGTTTACTCCCGTAGCCCTACCCTCTCTCGAGGTTTCCACAAAGGCAGTGGTGCCGTTACCCGCAGATGCTTGTTACTCGAGAAATCCGATGATACTCTCATCGTCCCAAGACTAGCCAGCACTCCTTGGGACTGATGTGTTTAAAACCAGAGTTCCTCCTCTCCTAGGCTAACGAGCTTCGTCTATCCGGGTTTAGAGTCAGAGTTTACGTTCTCTTAGATTGGCTGCCAACCAACGCTAATGAGCCCAATCTGCCCGCCCAGTTATACCACCGGGTACTCGCTCGCACTCCATAGCAGGCTCTGTAAGAAACAGGGGGCCGCTCATGAAGGTGCTGTTGGGGACACAATAATGTAGGAGAGGCCATTGGCAAGGAAACTTCTGAACACAGGATATTATTAAACAGGAGTTTGACATTGAGCCCACGGAGACAGAGGTCAGAAAAACTATCAATTCGATGTTCAGAGGCATGACCCCAGGTTCTGATTCCTTGCCTGCACACATTTATAAAGCAGAGGGTCCTGTGCTTTTTCAGGAACTGACTACACTCTTCCGATGTATATGGAAAGCCAAGAAAGTTCAACAGGAGATTAAAGGTGCCACAATTATACACATTTATAAGCAAAAGGACAGCCTTCAATCCTTCGACAACTACGGGTATATCTCCCTTCTTTCAATCACCGACAAAATTTTGACTCGAAACCTGCTCAAACGCTTAAATGGTCCCATTGAGAAGGGTCTACTCATAGAAAGTCAAATGTTGATTTCGTGCGGGTCATGGGATGGTTGACATAATATACACAGCCCGTCAACTACAACAGAAATGTCAAGAACAGAGTAGTGACGTGTACAGTTTGCGTCATTCTGACCAAAGTCATTGACACCTTCAATTGCTGCCCCAACAGATTCACTGGACTGTTCCCAAATTGTATGATGGCACATGCACCGCACGACCGACAATTATATGTAGCCGTTTCAGTCACCACTGGTGTCAAACAGGGTCGTGTGCGGGAACGGAAACTCTTTATCTTGGTCTTTGCAGCAATGCTCACTGTTGATGAATGGGGTTGTGTTACAGGCATGCTTATCAAGCACAGGGCCCAAGGTCACCTGTTCATCTCGGGTGCCTGAAATCCTACACCAAAGTGAGTGAGACCACGGTCTTTGACGATTGCGTCCTTAACACTTGCTCAGAATAAGATATGCAGTCCACCATGACGGAATTTTCAGCGGCATACAATAATTTTAGTCTCACGATCAACACTAGTAAAACAGAGGTACTATTCCAACCTGCTTCTAGGGAGCCGTACATCAAATCAAACATTACTGTACAGAACCAATGTATCTATTCCGTTGCAAGCTTCACCTACATAGGCAGTACCTTCACTAGAGAGGCGACTATCGGTAGTGAGGTCAACAATACGACCGCTAAGGCGAGCTCTTGTGAGGTCAGCAACACGACTGCTAAGGTGAGCTCTACGTTAGTAGGGTCCACAACAGGGCCGCTAAGGTGATCTCTAGTGAGGTCAACAACAGGGCCACTAAGGTGATCTCTAGTGAGGTCAACAACAGGGCCGCTAAGGTGATCTCTAGTGAGGACAAAAACAGGGCCGCTAAGGTGATCTCTAGTGAGGTCAACAACACGACCGCTAAGGGGATCTCTAGTGAGGTCAACAACAGGGCCGCTAAAGTGATCTCTAGTGAGGTCAACAACAGGGCCGCTAAGGTGATCTCTAGTGAGGTCAACAACAGGGTCGCTAAGGTGATCTCTCGTGAGGTCAACAACAGGGCAATAAGGTGAGCTCTAGTGAGGTCAACAACAGGAGTGTCCTCAAAGGCTTGTTTCAGCATTTGAAAAGTTTCAGTAAAAGTTTTACCCTTCTTCTCCTTCTTCGTCAACTGATGCTTCTAGCCAGGTGAGGTTCACGACCAACTGATGCTTCTAGCCAGGTGAGGTTCACGACCAACTGATGCTTCTAGCCAGGTGAGGTTCACGATCAACTGATGCTTCTAGCCAGGTGAGGTTCACGACCAACTGATGCTTCTAGCCAGGTGAGGTTCACGACCAACTGATGCTTCTAGCCAGGTGAGGTTCACGATCAACTGATGCTGTGCTTCTAGCCAGGTGAGGTTCACGATCAACTGATGCTGTGCTTCTAGCCAGGTGAGGTTCACGATCAACTGATGCTTCTAGCCAGGTGAGGTTCACGACCAACTGATGCTGTGCTTCTAGCCAGGTGAGGTTCACGATCAACTGATGCTTCTAGCCAGGTGAGGTTCACGACCAACTGATGCTGTGCTTCTAGCCAGGTGAGGTTCACGACTAACTGATGCTTCTAGCCAGATGAGGTTCACGACCAACTGATGCTTCTAGCCAGGTGAGGTTCACGACCAACTGATGCTTCTAGCCAGGTGAGGTTCACGACCAACTGATGCTTCTAGCCAGGTGAGGTTCACGATCAACTGATGCTTCTAGCCAGGTGAGGTTCACGATCAACTGATGCTTCTAGCCAGGCGAGGTTCACGACCAACTGATGCTTCTAGCCAGGTGAGGTTCACGATCAACTGATGCTTCTAGCCAGGTGAGGTTCACGATCAACTGATGCTTCTAGCCAGGTGAGGTTCACGACCAACTTATGCTTCTAGCCAGGTGAGTTTCACGATCAACTGATGCTTCTAGCCAGGTGAGGTTCACGATCAACTGATGCTTCTAGCCAGGTGAGGTTCACGATAAACTGATGCTTCTAGCCAGGCGAGGTTCACGACCAACTGATGCTTCTAGCCAGGTGAGGTTCACGATCAACTGATGCTATGCTTCTAGCCAGGTGAGGTTCACGATCAACTGATGCTATGCTTCTAGCCAGGTGAGGTTCACGATCAACTGATGCTATGCTTCTAGCCAGGTGAGGTTCACGACCAACTGATGCTATGCTTCTAGCCAGGTGAGGTTCACGACCAACTGATGCTATGCTTCTAGCCAGGTGAGGTTCACGACCAACTGATGCTATGCTTCTAGCCAGGTGAGGTTCACGACCAACTGATGCTATGCTTCTAGCCAGGTGAGGTTCACGATCAACTGATGCTATGCTTCTAGCCAGGTGAGGCTCACGATCAACTGATGCTATGCTTCTAGCCAGGTGAGGTTCACGATCAAATGATGATATGCTTCTAGCCAGGTGAGGTTCACGATCAACTGATGCTATGCTTCTAGCCAGGTGAGGTTCACGATCAACTAATGCTATGCTTCTAGCCAGATGAGGTTCACGATCAACTGATGCTATGCTTCTAGCCAGGTGAGGTTCACGACCAACTGATGCTATGCTTCTAGCCCGGCGAGGTTCACGACCAACTGATGCTATGCTTCTAGCCCGGTGAGGTTCACGACCAACTGATGCTATGCTTCTAGCCCGGTGAGGTTCACGACCAACTGATGCTATGCTTCTAGCCAGGTGAGGTTCACGACCAACTGATGCTATGCTTCTAGCCAGGTGAGGTTCACGACCAACTGATGCTATGCTTCTAGCCAGGTGAGGTTCACGACCAACTGATGCTATGCTTCTAGCCAGGTGAGGTTCACGATCAACTGATGCTATGCTTTTAGCCAGGTGAGGCTCACGATCAACCGATGCTATGCTTCTAGCCAGGTGAGGTTCACGATCAACTGATGCTATGCTTCTAGCCAGGTGAGGTTCACGATCAACTGATGCTATGCTTCTAGCCAGGTGAGGTTCACGATCAACTAATGCTATGCTTCTATCCAGGTGAGGTTCAGGATCAACTGATGCTATGCTTCTAGCCAGGTGAGGTTCACGACCAACTGATGCTATGCTTCTAGCCCGGTGAGGTTCACGACCAACTGATGCTATGCTTCTAGCCCGGTGAGGTTCACGACCAACTGATGCTATGCTTCTAGCCCGGTGAGGTTCACGACCAACTGATGCTATGCTTCTAGCCAGGTGAGGTTCACGACCAACTGATGCTATGCTTCTAGTCCGGTGAGGTTCACGACCAACTGATGCTATGCTTCTAGCCAGGTGAGGTTCACGATCAACTGATGCTATGCTTCTAGCCAGGTGAGGTTCACGATCAACTGATGCTATGCTTCTAGTCCGGTGAGGTTCACGACCAACTGATGCTATGCTTCTAGCCTGGTTAGGTTCACAATCAAGTGATTCTATGCTTCTAGTCCGGTGAGGTTCACGACCAACTGATGCTATGCTTCTAGCCAGGTGAGGTTCACGATCAACTGATGCTATGCTTCTAGTTCGGTGAGGTTCACGAAGGAGACTGTGGGTTTAAGGTTTTCGGTCCCTAACAGCTTTTCTAGCATGGTCGCTCCACCAGGCCAGACTGCCTCTCTTTGGTCTGCATAGGTAGGGCAGTCCTGCAGATTATGTTCTGGTGCTTGCTTGGGTGCTCCACAATCGCACGTGGCGTTGTCTCTGAGACCCATTCTGTGGAGGAGGGCCTTGAGTCTACAATGTCCCGTACTGAGTCTGAAGATCTTTATCTGCCCATCTCTGCCAAGTTTGTCTATGTTGTCATTCTCTGGCTTGTATTATTTGTGCTAGTCTCTCCATTTCGTCCTCATATATCGTTTAATCAATGTCTTTGCTTCTTTATAGCTTAGACTAGGCTCTGAATCTGAACCTCTGTGTTGATCAGTATGTTCTAACTTGGCTCTGAATCTGAACTTCTGTATTGATCAGTATGTTTTGACTTTGCTCTGAAGCTGAACCTCTGTATTGATCAGTATGTTCTGACTTGGCTCTGAATCTGAACTTCTGTATTGATCAGTATGTTTTGACTTGGTTCTGAAGCTGAACCTCTGTATTAATCAGTATGTTTTGACATGGTTCTGAATCTGAACTTCTGTATTGATCAGAATATTTTGAATTGGCTCTGAAGCTGAACCTATGTATTGATCAGTATGTTTTTACTTTGTTCTGAATTTGTGCTTGGGTATGTTACATGTTGCTACTGTTCTCTCCATATTTGGGATGTCCATATTTGTGATGACACGTTACGAGCTGGGGGGAGGGGGGGGGGGAGAGGGAAGTGTGTTGTGGCGGTGAGGGCGGTGCACCAAATTAAAAAAGATTGTGTTACGTCATTTGTAAATATTCCATTATTCAGAAAATATACCTCTGACCACAATCAACTCCTTCTTTGCAAGTGGGCGTTGGACATTCCAAGTCTAGGGAATCAGTCCAGAAACACAAAATGCGGAAGGCGGTTAGAATAGATCCCGGTGCAAGGATCAAATTGCAACACAACTGGCATCATAAAGAAATCAAAAACACATGTCTTTATTGGAATCTTAGATTTTGATATCTGACCGAGGTCGTTGGGATCCGTTCTGCACAGAGCGCTGCCATCCCTCCTAGTCTGGTGCGTGTAGGGGGCCTCTGTCAGGCGGTCCTAGGTCGACGGAGTGAGGGACGGGTGGAACAACCGTCCGTCCGTCCCGTCAGTCGGTCCCTGCGGACGTCCCAATGAGGCTTTTTACACACTTTTCCTCCGCCGACCGGTGTGTGCTGTACGTACGTCTCCGACATATATCTGGTTGATCCTGCCAGTAGTCATATGCTTGTCTCAAAGATTAAGCCATGCATGTCTAAGTTCACACTGTCTCACGGTGAAACCGCGAATGGCTCATTAAATCAGTCGAGGTTCCTTAGATGACACGATCCTACTTGGATAACTGTCTCAATTCTAGAGCTAATACATGCTTACCAAGCTCCGACCCTCGCGGAAAGAGCGCTTTTATTAGTTCAAAACCAATCGTCGTTTGCCCTCGCGGGGTTGCGGCGTCCCCACTGGTGACTCTGGATAACTTTGTGCTGATCGCATGGCCTCATGTGCCGGCGACGCATCTTTCAAATGTCTGCCCTATCAAATGTCGATGGTACGTGACATGCCTACCATGTTTGTAACCGGTAACGGGGAATCAGGGTTCGATTCCGGAGAGGGAGCATGAGAAACGGCTACCACATCCAAGGAAGGCAGCAGGCGCGCAACTTACCCACTCCCGGCACGGGGAGGTAGTGACGAAAAATAACAATACGGGACTCTTTCGAGGCCCCGTAATTGGAATGAGTACACTTTAAACCCTTTAACGAGGATCTATTGGAGGGCAAGTCTGGTGCCAGCAGCCGCGGCAATTCCAGCTCCAATAGCGTATATTAAAGTTGTTGCAGTTAAAAAGCTCGTAGTTGGATCTCAGGCGCAGGCGGGTGGTCCGGCTCGCGCCGGTTCACTGCCCGTTGTCTCCTGCCCTACCGTCTGCCGGCTCTCTCCCACGGGTGCTCTTCGCTGAGCGTCCTGGGTGGCCGGCGCGTTTACTTTGAAAAAATTAGAGTGTTCAAAGCAGGCCTCGGCTGTCTGAATAATGGTGCATGGAATAATGGAATAGGACCTCGGTTCTATTTTGTTGGTTTTCGGAACTGGAGGTAATGATTAACAGGGACAAACGGGGGCATTCGTATTGCGGCGTTAGAGGTGAAATTCTTGGATCTCCGCAAGACGAGCTACTGCGAAAGCATTTGTCAAGAATGTTTTCATTAATCAAGAACGAAAGTCAGAGGCGCGAAGACGATCAGATACCGTCGTAGTTCTGACCATAAACGATGCCGACTAGCGATCCGCAGGAGTTGCTTCGATGACTCTGCGGGCAGCTTCCGGGAAACCAAAGTGTTTTGGTTCCGGGGGAAGTATGGTTGCAAAGCTGAAACTTAAAGGAATTGACGGAAGGGCACCAGGAGTGGAGCCTGCGGCCTAATTGGACTCAACACGGCCAACACTGAAATGACTGACATGCCGAGACCACTTTCCTTGGGTCTAATATGGAACTGGTGCTGGATTTAGACCCTCAGAAATCTGGGGTTATGCCCTCTGTGGCTCGGTTGGTCTGCATCCAGTGTTTAAAAAGGAATTGACGGAAGAGCACTATCAGGAGTGGAGCCTGCGGCTTAATTTGACTCAAGACGCAAACACTGTAGAACGACTGACAAATCGAGAGCACTTTCGTTGGGTCTAATAGTGAACGTGTGCTGGTATTAGACCCACGGAAGACAGGTCAGCTCTCTAACCTTCTTATGAAGGATCGCTACGGAAACCGTGCCTTAACACCACGGAAACCGCAGGCTCCAGATACCTGGTCACGGACAAACAAAAGCCCTCGATTAATTCGTCCTGGCCAAAAAATGAACAGGTGCTGGAAACAGACCATCGGAAGACAGGGCGTTGCTACGGAAATCCTGTTCAACTCGAGAGGAACCGCAGACATTTGGTTCACGTACCAGGCTGATAAGCCAATGGTGCGAGGCTACCATGTGAGGGATAACGGCCGGACGCTTGTTAGCCGGAATCCCGCCCAAATTCTCAGCACCACTGCAATGGGAGGCTTCGATTTGGTCGGGACCTGGGGATCGCGCCTTAACCCTACCAGGTCGAGCCACAGAAAGAGGTCTCTTCCTTCCGCTGATCAAAGCTGGCGGATAGCTGCTCGATATTCACCCTATACGGCGATGGGGTACGAAACCACCAACATAAGACTTAGTTCCTGGTCGGGGTATCGAAAATAGTAGAGCAGCCACCTCACTTCCATAAGAGAGACAACTCTTATCATAAACAACTGTTGCCTTGCAGATAGGCTGGGGACAGCCAAAGGCTAAGGAGGGCATCCCTACAGAAACGCCTGTCGAAATCGGTTTCACGGGGCCGCAAGCCTAACAAAACAGTGCAACATAAATCGCAGTATGATGACAGTACAACCGATCAGAAAAACGTATGGCGCTCATTCTGCTTAGTCCCGCCAGGCAGCGATAGTGCCGGGCCTCACGCCTCGAAGGGGCCCACCCTTGACTACTGGTGGTCACCCACCCATGTGTCGTGGAGTCAAGGCACATGGCTATGGGGCAACTTTTATTGACCAAAAACTCAAGACCCTCAAAATACTACAGTGGAATGCGGAGGGAGTCATTAACAAAAAACTTTCCCTAACACATCACCTGCATGAAGGTAAGATTGACGTGGCATGTATCCAGGAAACGCACCTCAACAATAATCATAAATTCTCAATCAGAGCATACCAGACCTTCCGTCTCGATAGAGAAGGCCACAAAGGAGAGGTCCTGATACTGACCAGAAACTGCATACCGAGTAGCGCGGTATCTGTCAGTCACACCGGACAAGCAGAAATTGTAGGAATTGACATAATGACTCAAGAGACGAAGCTCCGCATTTTCAATCTGTACGGACCACCAAATAGAGACCTATCGCTCTCGAGTATGGAGGTCAGAGACTCCAACTGCATAGTAGTTGGAGATTTCAACAGCCACTCGGAGAGATGAGGATACTCTGACACAGACAGCAGAGGTGACGAAGTGGAAGATTGGGAGATAGATACAAATCTCTCCCTAATCAATAGGCCGGAGGATAGCCCTAGTTTCTATTCTAGAACATGGTGTACCACCTCGACTCCAGATTTGGCCTTCTCCACACAGGACATACACCATAAAATAGACCGCCAGGTGCTAAATCAACTGGCAGGTAGCGACCACAGGCCGATCAGGCTAGACATTGATATGGAAGTAGGCCCACAGGAAACAAAACCGCTCCCACGTTGGAATTATAAACGAGCCTACTGGGACAGATTTGCAATCCTGACAGATGGGCTGTGTGAAACCATCAACACACGAAACAACAAAATGAAGCCCATGGTGGAAAGCCTAAGCAAGGCAATAATGCAAGCCGCCACTGAAACCATCCCAAGAGGAGCTAGGAAAAACTATAAGCCCTACTGGAATGTTGAGTTGCAGAAAGCGGAAGATGCAGTAACAAATGCTAGGAACATGGCAGAGCAAGAACAATCTATGGAGGCAAACATCGCCCTCAAAGCTGCCACGGCGAAATACAAATACACTCTCAACCAAACAGCAAGAGAAAGCTGGAAAAACAAAACGGAAAGTCTAAACCTGGACAAAGAAGGGAAGAAGCTATGGAAGCTAGTCAGAGCCATGAACGACGAAACCCCGTCAAACAAACAAATTACCATCAAGCAGGGCGAAAACTTGCTCACCGGTAAGAAAGCCGCAAATGCTTTTGTCGATCACTATGCCAGAGCAAACCATATCGAGGTCCCTGCAGATAGGCATACAGACATTAGTGAAGAGCTAAAGGGGCACGACAACATGAATACGGCACCTGAAGAGCACATGATGGCCAAATTAACAATGCGCGAAATGGAAGAGGCTATGAGAACACTAAAGAAAAGGAAATCTCCCGGAAAAGACGGGATAACAAACGAAATGCTGATGGGGCTGGGCCAAACAGCGAAAAGGAAACTGCTATCGGTCCTGAACCAAAGCTGGAAAAGGGGAATTGTACCCCAGGCATGAAAAGACGCAGTACTGGTACCAGTACCAAAAACAGGAAAGGACAAAACAGATCCAAATGGATACAGGCCCATACGCCTACTGAGCTGTGTCGGCAAGCTGATGGAACGTATGATAAACACCAGACTGATGTGGCATCTGGAAGAAAAACGAATACTAATTCCCCAGCAAGCTGGCTTTAGACAGCACAGATCCACTGAGGACCAGGTCATCCTCATAGCCCAGGAAATAGAAGATGCCTACCAGGCACAGAAACACACAGTAGCTGTTTGGGTGAATCTGCAAAAGGCATTTGACAAAGTCTGGAAAGACGGACTTAGAGTCAAGCTAAGAAGAAGTGATGTTTTTGGGAAAATGTACAAGTGGATCAACCACTACCTCAAGCAAAGAACGGCCAGAGTTCAAGTACAAGGGAAGATGAGCAAAAAAGGTGACACTCGAGCAGGGAGCACCCCGGTGGGAGTACTGTCACCCACACTCTTCCTGGTATATATAAACGACATTACAGAGAATATACCAAGGAGAGTCCATAGCTCAATGTTTGCAGACGATCTGGCTATGTGGACCTCTGAAAAGAATCTCACCATAGCAAGAAATCGGATGCAGCAGGCCCTAACATCGCTGGAAGAATGGGCGAACTCATGGCTGGTCAAAATAAACGAGGAGAAAACCACATGCACAATATTCTCGCTTTCAATCAAACCCCAAAATACCAAATTAAGTTTAAATGGCAAATTCCTGCAGCCAAACGACAACCCAACCTATCTGGGAGTCACATTTGATCGGCGCATGACATGGAAAAGTCAGATTGAGAGAAACCGAATGAGAGCCAGAGAAAGAATGGCAATCATGAGGAAACTTGCTGGCACAAGCTGGGGAGCAGACGAAAGCATACTAAAGAAACTGTACACTGGAAGAGTGAGACCAGTTCTCGAGTATGGCATTGCGGCATGAACAACAGCAGCAAAGGCGAACTTCGATCAATTTAGCAAACTTCAAAACCAAGCCATGAGAGTTATAACAGGAGGCCTGAAGTCAACGCCAATTGTAGAACTTGAAAAGATTACAAAACTGCAATCCATGACCGACCGAAAAGACTTCAGAGCCCAGCTGCAGTCAGAGAAACTCCGAAGACTGACTGACCATCCAATGCACCAGAGACTAAACAATTTGGGAAATGGGAAACTAAAGCGGAGAAACTTTGCAGAAATAGCCAAAGCAAAGATGCACGAAGATCCCATAAACGCACTAACAACACCAAAACCCATCACTACTGTACGAAAACCTACCTGGAGGCAGGATATATTTCCAGAGGTGGTAGAAAAAATACCAGGTATTGGAAACAAAAACTGCCAGACTGAAAAAGAAAGGAGAGATACTACCCTAAGCTTTATATGGAAAAGCTACCCAAGCATGGACTAGACCCATGCATGCACCGACGGTTCTGTAACAAACACTACACAGAACGGAGGGGCAGGAGCATTCCTGAACCTACCAAATGGCAGAAAAATAACACTGTCATTCGCTACTGGTAAATACACAAGCAATTTCAGAGCGAAGGCAGAGGCACTGAGGGCGGCAATGGAAGAAATGGTGACACACAAAGAAAATGAAAGCCATATAGTCCTGCTTACAGATGCTCTCGCCGTAGTCACAGCGCTAAAAAGCCAGAAAAACACTGAGCTTAATGACTTAAGAGCAGCACTCTGCCAACTGTGCCAGAAGTCCGCACCAAAAAGGGTAGTGGTACAGTGGGTCCCATCACACTGCAACATCCAAGGCAACGAGGAGGCAGACAGACTGGCAAAAGAAGGTGCAAGACTACCACAGACAGATACTAGTATGACGTACGAAGAGTCAATACGGCTTATCAAAGCCAGATACATGACCAAATGGGAAACCGAACATACTGGTTACACCAAAAACGATGCCTATTACCAGTTGAACCGAAGAGAGCAGGTCGTTGTCTTTAGACTTCGCACTGGCCACAATAGACTGAGGTACCACCTATTCAACAAATTGAAGATAGGTGGTACCGACGAATGCCCGTGCGGTACCGGTAAAATGACCGCTGAACATCTGCTGCAGAACTGCCCGACATACGAGGATCAGAGAGAGCAGATGTGGCCATCACCAGTGGAACTGCAAGACAAGCTCTATGGCAGTGGCGACAGCCTCAGGATGACCGCCGCTTTTTTAGAAAAAATAATGGTTACTGTCTGACTGCGTACGAAGAAGAAGAAGAAGAAGATATCTGACGACGAAGGAGATAGAAGAAGAAAATTGAGTACACCTGGAATGGTGCTAAATTCTTCATTCATACCTTTCATCTGTGATCGTTGTTCCTGAAAATTCTGTTTCGTGGTGAGTTGCATAAGCTTTCCTTACATCCCGAGTGTGCTGATGAAAGTAAACTAGAGTCCTCGATGCGGTTGTGCTTTGATTGGCTACATCTGCGTGCCACTCATTACTATATTGACCCCTTCGATCTCCAAACTCGTCAGGCAGGGTGCCCTGAACATTTAACGGCCCTTTTCCAGGAAGATCTTCGTGGAAGCCGAGGTGGTTGTCTTGGCGAGTATATTTTACCTGACGCTAACTAACATGTAAGGTGTAAGTTGTGCTCATGCTCGGTGCGGCATTCAAGTGGCGCTGGGATCGGTTAGCTCTTCCCTGGAGGAGTGAAAAGTGAAATTAGTAGCCTGTCGATTAAGTGAGCTCACAAGCCAACCTAGTAGTAGCGAATACGCTGGGATCACATAAAATGTCGAGACGGTGGACGTGGCACAGCCCAAATTGTACGCTTCATAGTCAAATAGACTATATTCTGGTCCAAAGGAGATTTAGATCTAGCATCAATAGCGCCCGGACAAGAAGTTTCACAGGGGCCGATATATGGAGCGACCACGACTTAGTGCTGATGACCATGCATCTCAGACTAAAGAAAGTTCGGAAAAAAAAAATTACTAGACTGAGATTTGACTTGGAGAAGTTGAAGTACCCGGATATAGTAGAGACCTTTGGAGCGGTGATAGGGGGAAGATTCGCACCTCTCTTGATTCTTAACGAGGAGGCAGATGTTGAGACGATGACTGAAGCCCTGAATTCGGCATTAATCTCCACGGTATCTGAGGTTCTAGTTAGGTGCAGGATTAAGAAGAAAGCATGGATCACGAGTGAAATACTGGATTTGTGTGACAGTCTGATGTCATTCAAGTACTCTTGAGAATAATACTTAATAGACTGAAACCACAGGCAGAGAATATCATTGCCGAAGAACAAGCGGGCTTTCGAGCGGGAAGGAGTACCATCGAGCAGATATTTAATCTTCGGCTAATGAATGAGAAGTACTCAGAGTATCAACAACAATTCTTCCATGCCTTCGTTGACTTTAGAAAGAAATTTGACAGAGTGTGGCATGCGGTGCTATGGTCAACAATGAAGAATTATAAGTTCAACAGTGATATTGTGAGGGTAATTGCAAACCTTTATGAGCAGGCGACAAGCGCATTCTCGGTAGAAGGAACGCTAGGCGATTGGTTCCGTACGACGGTGGGTGTGAGACAGGGATGTATACTCTCCCCAACACTCTTCAATATATTCTTGGAGAGAATAATGGCGACGTCCTAAAACGGACATGTTGGCACGGTTAAAATAGTGAACAGGTTTATCACAAACTTCCGATTTGCTGATGATATTGATGTATTGGCAGGCACAGAAAGGGAACTCCAGGAGTTGGTGTGTAGATTGTATGGAAATAAATGCAGATAAAACAAAAGCTCATGACCAATAACATAACAGGGTTTAAATCTGTAATAGAGGCAAATGGGCAGGAACTTTAAGTGGTAAAACGTTTCAAAAATCTGGGATCAGTGATCAGCGAAGAGGGATCGAAGCCAGAGGTAATTGCAAGAAAAGCACAAACAGCAGCGGCGCTGACTCGGCTGAAATCTATTATATCAAGACAAGCGGCTCGCCCTCGGCATAAACGTTAGACTCTTTGGTGCTATCAATATTTCTGTATGCCTGCAAGACCTGGATCATCACAGCAGATATTCAGGGCAGAATACATGCAAAGAAAATGAGGTGCTATAGAAAACTCCTCAATGTTACATATAAAGATCGTGTCAGGAACGTAGTAATACGTCAGAGAGTTGAAGACGCTATTGGTCCTTATGAAGATCTGTTCACAGCTAACAAAAGACGAAAGATGGGGTGGTGCGGGCACGTCGCGAGGTCCAAAGGAATTACCAACTCGATACTCTTTGGATCCGCACCGGGACAGAGAGGGCGAGGACGTCCAAGGAAGAGATGGGTGGACAACATCACTGAGTGGTCAGGCCTTCGTCTGGGTGAGATACGTCAGGCGGCGACAGACAGAGAGGGATGGCGTGGGATATTGGGAGTGTCTTCATGTGTGCCCCAACAACCTGATGGGTTACGGGATGAACTGAACTAACATGTCAGATCATTATATTTTACCTGACGCTAGCTAACATGCCAGATCAGTATAATTTACCTGACGCTGACTAACATGTGAGATCAGTATGTTTTTCCTGACCCTGACTAACATGTCCGATCAGTATGTTTCAACTCATTCTGGCTAACATGTCAGATCAGTATGTTTTTCTTGACCCTAATATGTCAGATCAGTATGTTTTTCTTGACCCTAACATGTCAGATCAGTATGTTTTTCTTGACCCTAACATGTCAGATCAGTATGTTTTTCTTGACCCTAACATGTGAGATCAGTATGTTTTTCCTGACCCTGACTAACATGTCCGGTCAGTATGTTTCAACTTATCCTGACTAACATGTCCGGTCAGTATGTTTCAACTCATCCTGACTAACATGTCCGGTCAGTATGTTTCAACTCATCCTGACTAACATGTGCGGTCAGTATGTTTCAACTCGTCCTGACTAACATGTCCGGTCAGTATGTTTCAACTCATCCTGACTAACATGTTCGATCAGTATGTTTCAACTCATCCTGACTAACATGTCCGGTCAGTATGTTTCAACTCATCCTGACTAACATGTCCGGTCAGTATGTTTTAACTCATCCTGACTAACATGTAAGATCAGTATGTTTTTCCTGACCCTTACTAACATGTCAGATCAGTATGTTTCAACTCATCCTGACTAACATGTCCGGTCAGTATATTTCAACTCATTCTGACTAACATGTCAGATCAGTATGATTCAACTCGTCCTGGCTAACATGTCCTGTCAGTATATTTCAACTCATCCTGACTAACATGTGAGATCAGTATGTTTTTCCTGACCCTGACTAACATTTCCGGTCAGTATGTTTCAACTCATCCTGACTAACATGTCCGATCAGTATGTTTCAACTCATCCTGACTAACATGTGAGATCAGTATGTTTTTCCTGACCCTGACTAACATGTCCGGTCAGTATGTTTCAACTCATCCTGACTAACATGTCCGGTCAGTATGTTTCAACTCATCTTGACTAACATGTCCGGTCAGTATGTTTCAACTCATCCTGACTAACATTTCAGATCAGTATGTTTCAACTCATCTTGACTAACATGTCCGGTCAGTATGTTTCAACTCATTCTGACTAACATGTCAGATTAGTATGATTCAACTCGTCCTGACTAACATGTCCGGTCAGTATGTTTCAACTCATCCTGACTAACATGCCCGGTCAGTATGTTTCAACTCATCCTAACTAACATGTGAGATCAGTATGTTTTTCCTGACCCTGACTAACATGTCCGGTCAGTATGTTTCAACTCATCCTGACTAACATGTCCGATCAGTATGTTTCAACTCATCCTGACTAACATGTAAGATCAGTATGTTTTTCCTGACCCTGACTAACATGTCCGGTCAGTATGTTTCAACTCATCCTGACTAACATGTAAGATCAGTATGTTTTTCCTGACCCTGACTAACATGTCCGGTCAGTATGTTTCAACTCACCCTGACTAACATGTGAGATCAGTATGTTTTTCCTGACCCTGACTAACATGTCCGGTCAGTATGTTTCAACTCATCCTGACTAACATGTCCTGGTCAGTATGTTTCAACTCATCCTGACTAACATGTCCGGTCAGTATGTTTCAACTCATCCTGACTAACATGTCCGGTCAGTATGTTTTAACTCATCCTGACTAACATGTAAGATCAGTATGTTTTTCCTGACCCTTACTAACATGTCAGATCAGAATGTTTCAACTCATCCTGACTAATATGTCAGATCAGTATGATTCAACTCGTCCTGACTAACATGTCCGGTCAGTATGTTTCAACACATCCTGACTAACATGTGAGATCAGTATGTTTTTCCTGACCCTGACTAACATTTCCGGTCAGTATGTTTCAACTCATCCTGACTAACATGTCCGATCAGTATGTTTCAACTCATCCCGACTAACATGTGAGATCAGTATGTTTTCCTGACCCTGACTAACTTGTCCGGTCAGTATGTTTCAACTCATCCTGACTAACATGTCCGGTCAGTATGTTTCAACTCATTCTGACTAACATGTCCAGTCAGTATGTGTTTCCTGACCCCGACTAATATGTATGCATATATCCGTATGTTTAGTCTGGAGCCGTGTGTCTCATCTACCCCATCCTCAACGCCTTAACAGTAAAGAAACCCATAGCATTACTGCCGTAGGGGTGTGAGCTATTAGCGATCTCACATTTCAAAGGATCGGCTATATGAGGGCGGTAGCCATCTCCTCTCTCTCGCCGCATTTACTTCCCGGACTGAACCGGTACCCAGAACCACTCAGATGCGAAGCAAGCTCGCTATCCACTGCGCTACGTGGCTCCCTTAGTTCTCGAGCTAGCATTAAAGACTTCAGTAGAATCATTCCAAAGTGTTTTGAAAGATCTCCCATTCCCTTCCCACGGGATTTGAGTTTGTTTATAGTGTGCTTATCCCGGTCTTCGTTCTCAATCTCCTGCTGTTTTGCAGGTCGCAGGATGTAGTCCGGAGAACGGTATGCGACACAACTCATGAGTCCGTTCTCTGGACTACATCCTGCGACCTGCAAAACCCTGTTCATAGCTTGGTAGCAGGAGATTGAGAACGAATGAAGAAGAGGAGAGGCGTTCCTCGGAAATGCAATCCATCTGTCCAGTACATCCTATATAGGAGAAGCATGTGGAAGTTCAAGATGTTTTGTTTATTTTGAGGAATTCAGTTAGGCAGATGTTCATGTCATCTAATTCGACAAGATAATTTCATCTTCAGTGAATAGCACTCTATACCGAACAAATCTATGGACATTATGAGGTTTAAAAGTGACTTGATATACTTGAGAATCAAGTGATTCTTAAGTGTCACTGGCTTCTAACAGAACGTTGCACCTTAAACCCCATTATTTTGTTGTTGCGATTGTTCCAGAGCCGTGCATTTTCGTGTAATTCAATGTAGATCACTAAGAGTGGGATGATTATTCGTTTGTAAGTCTAACAACCAGAGCATTAGACAAGTAGACAATTACCAGATGCAACTATAAAGTTTGATAACAGTCAAACAAGTCCGCAGATTAGAATTGCTAATCCATACACAATGATTGCTGGAAACCACAGCAGAGTATACATGCATGCTACGAATGGCATAAGCAAACATATTTGTCTGCATGGTGCTCTAGGCTGAGTTCACGATTTGCTCCGGGATTTGTATTTATTTATTACGTTCTCAAGTTTCAAATCGGATTAAAACTTTCCCATGTGATGCATGGACTCGAAGTTACCGAGGCCAAAATAATTGAACCGTGAATGTAAATGTGACCGAGTGACTTCGCTGACCAACGGTTTGCTAGGTCTGACCGTCAGTCCGCTACCACCAGACACAGAACTACAACATTGCAGTGGCAAATATTCGACTGTGTGTACCGGGTGAACTTTCTGATAGTTCTTTGCTTCATTCTCCCCATTGTTATCAGCACAGTGGCGACGCGATAGCCAGGTCCGTATTGCGATCGCATCACTGAAAATTCAGACTTAGTGAGTCTGTACGTTAGGAATTACTTTCACTTTTATGAATTTCGTTCGTGAACTGCTGATGTATATATAGTGCGGCACCCGTTAATAAAAATGCGTTTAACTCTGTCTCTGGTTCGCGTACATCATCACAATTCCTTCTGAATGCCCCTGCTGTCTCCTGTTAGTTTCTGGCATGTCAACCGTTTTATGTATATTATCTTTGAGTGCAGATCAGTGACCTCAGCGGCTCCATGTCTGTCCAACTGCCTTGTGGGATGACTGATCGTTGGAAAGGCCTTCGAAGAAAACCTTAAGACAATATGCATCTTCTTCTACTCTCAGTCGTTCTGACCATGTCTTGCCGTCTTTTTCGCAGGTGCTTGATGCGGAGACCTTGAATTTCGTAGTCGTCTTGTTCTTGGCTTGCCACTGGGGTCGGGCGACTCGAGACGAGAGAGTAAGGATTAAAAGTAGCGCAGTTAATCCTTACTGAAAATATCGCTAGTAAATAAATTATGCCACCATGGTCTTCGATGGACGGCGGCCCCACACCTTTTTCGTCTCTACATATGAGATAAATATTACACATCCTTGCATTACACTGGATCTAATATAAAACATTTAATGGATTATTCTGACTTTGTTCTTACTGTACATTGACTATTTACATAAATACATTTACATACGAGTAGATTTGCCAAATGATCATTTACTCTATAACGTTTTAATGGTGTCCACAGTTGGGATCTATACACTCGATTGAATGTCTTGTCTTGGTCTACGAAAGCAACATGTAGTGTCTGATCCAACGATTATTTTCTTTTCGGCAGTTGCCCGAATGCGCAGATTGCATCTGTACTGTTACAGTTTTTGTATAACCTAAAATCCCGCACTATGCTAAGCTGCGGTCCGATGATTGGACGTAGTGTTTGTTCCAGTGTTTTACAGAATATCTTTCAAGTACGGTTAAGTAACAATATTCTTTAATGATATAATTTTGTTCCTGCTCTTTTTCCATGTCTTATTGTGTTTCTTTAATTATTCCACACTGGGTTATAAAGTAAATGTTGCCTACAACTTTTGTTGCATTGATTTGTTTCCCGTGGATGTCATCTGGCCCTGGTGACACGTTTGATAGTGCCGCTAGTATTGTGTTGTTGTTGTTTTTTGTATCTCTGATTCTGTTACATTGGGGTCTAGCTCTATTTTATTATCTATGTTGATATCTTGTATTTAGTAGCACTTCAAAATGCTGTAATTTGCTTTTTAAATTGTGAGTTTATTGTGTTAACAATATCTCACATTTCTCTTGCTGCTTCAGTGATAGAAATCTTGAACATCATCCCATTCGTCTTCAACTTTGACCCCTTTCTCTCTCCTCTCTCTGTTTCATTTGACTCTATCCCACAGTCACACCCTTGCACAACTTTCACACGCGCCCTCGTGGTAAAGCCCTTCCATTGCACTTTGGTTGGGCTTGCTTCTGAGGGCGCACAAACCTAGCATAGGTACATACAGATGCACACATGCATCCAAGCACTGGTTTATGCGTCCTGATATCGCCCAATTGACTACGGTCTGGGGTGGAAAATGGCGCGCCTCCGCCAGTAGAAACTAGTGAGGCAAACATCTAAGCAAAAAAAAAAAAAAAATTCGTCTTCAACTGTCTTTGTTTCTGTTGTTAGATTTGCAGAACATTGTGTTAATTTGATTATGTAGTCCTCTTGTGCACTGATTTCTTTTGATTTTCTGAACTTGATTGTTTCTCTTTCTCTTTGTTCATTTTGTATTTTCTTCTCTTTCCATTTTGATCATACATGCATCATTACAGCATTACTGTACTAACACACATGTTCGGAATAACTCTGGCATCGGTCAATTTCTGTGTCCATTTTTCTTGGCTAGTATAACGTCTATTGTGTTTTTCTGGTTTAAATCATTACACCTGTACCATGTGTGCATATTCTCGCTCTCATTAAAACCCCAAAGTACCAAATTAAGCCTAAACGGCAAAATCCTGCAGCCAAACGACAACCCAACCTATCTGGGAGTCACATTTGATCGGCGCATGACATGGAAAAGTCAGATTGAGAGAAACCGAATGAAAGCCAGAGAAAGAATGGCGATCATGAGGAAACTTGCTGGCACAAGCTGGGGAGCAGACGAAAGCATACTAAAGAAACTGTACACTGGAAGAGTGAGACCAGTTCTCGAGTATGGCATTACGGCATGGACAACAGCAGCGAAGGCGAACTTCGATAAAGTTAACAAACTTCAAAACCAAGCCATGAGAGTTATAACAGGTGGCATGAAGTCAACGCCAATTGTAGAACTTGAAAAGATTACAAGACTGCAATCCATGACCGATAGAAGAGACTGCAGAGCCCAGCTGCAGTCAGAGAAACTCCGAAGACTGACGGACCATCCAATGTACCAGAGACTAAACAATCTGGGAAATGGGAAACTGAAGCGGAGAAACTTTGCAGTAATAGCCAAAGCAAAGATGCACGAAGATCCCATAAACGCACTAACAACACCAAAACCCATCACTACTGTACGAAAACCTACTTGGAGGCAGGATATATTTCCAGAGGTGGTAGAAAATATACCAGGTATTGCAAACAAAAACTGCCAGAGTGAGAAAGAAAGGAGAGACACTACCCTAAGCTTCATAACGAAAAGCTACCCAAGCATGGACTGGACCCATGCATACACCGACGGTTCTGTAACAAACACTACACAGAACGGAGGGGCAGGAGCATTCCTGAACCTACCAAATGGCAGAAAAATAACACTGTCATTCGCTACTGGTAAGTACACAAGCAATTTCAGAGCAGAGGCAGAGGCACTGAGGGCGGCAGTGGAAGAAATGGTAACACACAGTGAAAATGAGAGCCATATAGTCTTGCTGACAGATGCTCTC
Source organism: Ariolimax columbianus (assembly GCA_036924085.1). Taxonomy (NCBI): domain Eukaryota; kingdom Metazoa; phylum Mollusca; class Gastropoda; order Stylommatophora; family Arionidae; genus Ariolimax; species Ariolimax columbianus. The sequence goes on from JAVGWX010000004.1 coordinate 66,261,993, forward strand.
GAAGTAGTCACAGCGCTAAAAAGCCAGAAGAACACTGAGCTTAATGACTTAAGAGCAGCACTCTGCAAACTGTGCCAGCAGTCCGCACCAAAAAGGGTGGTGGTACAGTGGGTTCCGTCACACTGCAACATCCTAGGCAACGAGGAGGCAGACAGACTGGCAAAAGAAGGTGCAAGGCTACCACAAACAGATACCAGTATGACGTACGAAGAGTCAAAACGGCTTATCAAAGCCAGATACATGTCCAAATGGGAAACCGAACATACTGGTTACACCAAAAACGATGCCTATTACCAGTTGAACCGAAGAGAGCAGGTCGTTGTCTTCAGACTTCGCACTGGCCACAACAGACTGAGGTACCACCTATTCAACAAACTGAAGATAGGGTGTACCGACGAATGCCCGTGCGGTACTGGTAAAATGACCACTGAACATCTGCTGCAGAACTGCCCGACATACGAGGATCAGAGAGAGCAGATGTGGCCATTGCCAGTGGAACTGCAAGACAAGCTGTATGGTAGTGGCGAGAGTCTCAGGATGACCGCCGCTTTTTTCGAGAAAATAATGGTTACTGTCTGACTGTGTACGCAGAAGAAGAAGAAGAAGTACCATGTGTGCTAAAAACATGTGTTTATTATGAACAGATCGTGTTGACCGCACGTTTCCTGGAGTCTGCATAAGTTTTCATTCCTCTTTTTTTAGTGTGTTAACGTATTTTCGTAGAAAGTTTTCAAACACCTGTTCTGTAATATTCTTGTCTCGCGTTAAATTATTTAATATAATAACGTTCTCTTCTCTTTTGATGCCGTTTATTGTGTCATTGATGATGTTCACAAATTATTTGCGTAGGTCTTAAAATTTTTAAGCATTTCAAGGAAAATATATTTGAATATATGTTAGTTGTTACACATTTTCCTTGATTATTTTGCATGATTGTCTCTGATGTGTAATTAATTTCAAGTATGTTTTACTGTGGCTGGCTGTATGATGAATCCTTTACAAACGTTTTGAGGTTTCTTGCAGATGTGAATCTATGTGAGTCAGTTTATTATATGCCTGACCCTGACTAACATGTCTCATCAGTATATTTTACCTGACCCTGACTAACATGTTCGATCAGTATATTTTACCTGACCCTGACTAACATGTCAGATCAGTATATTTTACCAGACCCTGACTAACATGTCCGATCAGTATATTTTACCTGACCCTGACTAACATGTCAGATCAGTAAATTTTGCCTGACCCTGATAAACATGTCTCATCAGTATATGAGCTAATACACAAACATTAATTTGTACCATTTTGACCAATGATGTAGTAATCGAAGGGGTTTTAGGCTGATGACTACAGACCGACCCAGTCGTCTCTGCTTGTCTGTTCCACTCATCAAATGATTAATGACAACGGAAAGATCAGCACAATCAATACAAGCCAGAAAATGACAGCGCAGGCAAACTTGAAATAATAGATATACAAAGATCTTCAGACTCAGAATGGGGCATTGCAGACTCAACGTCCACCGCCACAGAATGGGAATCAGAGACATCGCCATGTGCGATTGTTGAGCACTTAAGCAAACACTAGAACATTTCCTGCAGGAATGTCCCACTTATACGGACCAAAAAGTGTCATACTGGATCGGGGAAGTGACCATGTTCGAAAAGCTGAGAGGAAACGACAAAGCTCTGATATGCAGTCTCCTTCGTGGATCTCGCCGGAAAAAAAGATTATCATTAGTTTTTTCGAAGACGATTACGAATAAGAAGAAAAAGAAGAAGTAGAAGAAGAAGAAGAACCTCGAGACGTGACCATACCAAGTCAACTTTCGTGTTTTAAACATGAAACGGTCGTCTCAAAGTGAACTTGCATCCTCTTGAAAACTGTCGTTGTTGGGAACATATTGAAGTCTTATTAAACATATCATCTCCATGACCTGTATTTTTCTCTGGAGGTCTGCTACAATAGTCCAAGTTTTGAAAGCGTGGAGGGATATTGAAAGTACCATTGAGCGCATTAGTATGGCCTGTATAACGAGGGAGCCTCGTCAATCTTTCCATATATGTTTCAATCATTTGAGCCGCTGTTTTCTGTGCTTTTCTGGCCAGGACTTTTGGTTACGATCTCATTTCATTGATCGTTGTGCCCAGATAATAGAAGAGGGTGAATGTTTCAAATTCCTACCTATTATGTGTTTCATCACAGCGTTGAATCCTTCGGTGTTGTGGGCAACAATTGTGTTTTATAATAACAAAACATGAATATTTTTATAAATATATATTTGGCGGCGCATGAGCTGCAGCGGTCAGCGAACCCGAGCTGCCAAGACCCTTCTACACCCCCACGCGGTGATCCTGGATAACAAACTGCAATAGAGCAGACAGGCTAATGAGAAGGTATCGAAGAGGGAATGTTAACCCGGTACTCAAAAATGGTTGCTGAATTCGGTTGTGTCAGACGGAAAGATGCAAATATCGCAGTCAAGCTGTAAACTACACCACAACGCATTCCGTTCTCTGGGCTACATTTTGGAACTGAAGCCCTTTTCAGGGTTTGGTAGCTGGAGATTGAGAAGGAACGAAGCCAAGCCACGCCATAAATATATATCTCATAATTACTAAGAAAATTATTTTAAAGATCGGCACGTATTTCTAAAAGCACTGAGTTGTGATTGCTCACAGTTTAGGAATGTCAATGCGTGCATTTAAAAAAAAAAAAAACTAAATAAATTAGATCTCCAACAACATCTATTCTAACAATGAATGACCCATGAAACATTTGACTATCCCTTGGTGCTGAAATGCGACGAACTAGCCTAGCAACGACATTTAGAAACGTCCTTATAATTGAAAAGCGATGAAAAGGACTATACAATCTCCTCAAAACTCTTTCCATCGACAATTGCGTAATTCTTTAGGAAGTTAAATTTGGAGGACACAGGTATCAATATAATCGGAGAAATACTCACCTACATGTTTTTGATAATAAAGTCATTATGAGTTACAGTGTCGGAGAAAGGAGCAGTTCCTAAATCAGCCAAAAAGAAGAAAGCGGAGAAGTAGGTTTAAAATTGAGGAGAAAGAAACCCAACGCATACTGAACACATATAACCCAAGTGGGGAACCGCGGTTAGTAAACGATCACATTGAAAACATGAATTCGTACATTTACCTGGGGCAAGAAATTACAAATTCGCCAAAAATAAATCGGGAGGTTCCATCCAGAATAGCATAAGAATGGTTCAGCTTCAATCGTTTCAAAACAATACTTTAACAAATGAGAAACGAGAAGTCAGGGGTCAACATATTTCACAACATAGTTATTGAAGCGATGATATATGGCTAACTGCGAGGTAGCGAACATACGAAAAGTAGATGCAGAAATGCTCCAGGTTGTTCAAAATGTAATCGAGCGAAGGACATTGGCAGTCGTGGTGTAGGGGTGTAAGATTGGTTCGGAATCCCAACATAATGTATTAGAAATACTGTTTGGCTCAAGATGTGTTAGATTTTTCAAAACGCTTCTCCGCGTACACAAAGAATTGGCAATTCAGTTGTTTTGCAGAACTGCCATAGTTCAACATATTGCAAACACACACCAACCATAAAATTACCAATACGTCCACATTACTGTGATTACAAATAAACACAAACACTGCCTAATACATCCTGATATCATTCAAAGGACTACGGTTTAAGGTGGAAAGTGGCGTGCCTTTGCCAGTAGAATCCTCAAAGGCAAACCGAAAACGTTTGATTGTTTCTCTGCGGCACGAGTTCGCCAATCAGAAACCAGGTGCTTGATGCGGAGACCTTGAATTTCGTAGGAATGCACCAATCACGAAGTAGGTTCATATTTTCCGTCATCTTTTCAAGGCGGCAATGATGGTACTACATGGGATTGGTAATACCCTTGCTACTGGGCGTGTCAGACAAGCCTAATTCCAGCTACAAACAAGTATAAAACACAAGCTGACTTGCTCATTTCAGCAGTGGAACTAAATGTAAACATGTTGGTGAGTACTTTGTAATTACAGCTTTCTGCCTATCCCAGTAGTTTTTGTGTAACAGAGATCAAATACACCCTACTACACTTACAGCATCGGACAAGACGCTTTTTCTAATAAAATCATTCGAGAACTCTGTCATTAACATAAAATTAAAGCATGTAACTAAGATGTTAAGTGACTGTTTAAGTTAGCAAGAAACCTCGGTAGGCAAAATGGCAGAAACATTAGATAGACAAACAAATGGATCAATCGTATTTCTGTGTGATTGTGGCACAGGCCACAACAGACTGAGGTACCATCTATTTATTAAACTGAAAATAGGTGGCACTGACGAATGCACTTGTGGTACAGGGAAAATGACTGCTCAACATCTGCTGCAAAACTGCCCGACATACAAGGACCAGAGAAAGCACATGTGGCTATCACCAGTGGCAACACTAGACAAGCTCTATGGCAGTATCGACAGCCTCAGGATAACAGCTGCTTTTTTCGAACAAATACAAGTTGACGTCTGACAGCGTACGAAGAAAAAGAAGAAGATTCGAATAAACTGACTTAATTAAATGCATTAAATGTTAAAAACAAAAAATATGAAAATATATATTTTTATGTGTACGTATATATATATATATATATATATATATATATATATATATATATATATATAATACATATATATTTATATATATATATATATATATATAGATCATACACCCTGTGCGCAGACCTTCGTTTTTCACAGACTTATGGTGAGTCCAAACTGCACCCAAATCCCTCCACCACCCCCCCAACCCCCTACCACCCTCGGTGAATCAGTCTCCCAGTCTCTGTAGGGCATCCTCACTATTGGTCACTAGTACCGCATGATCGGCAAATAGCATCTCCCGATTGAGCATTGTCCTCAACTTGGTCCTGATTCGCTATCGGGACAGGTCAAACAGCCGCCCATCTGACCTGTATTGCGGATAAACACCACCCACAGACGTGCATTAAGTGAACTATATGAGCATGGAGCAAAAGATGCCAAAGAGGGTATGCGCTAGCACACTTTCCTGTTTCACTCTACTCTTGATGCTAAAAGAGTTTGAACAAGATATATCGTATAAGACCGAGCCCTTCATATCAGTGTGACAAGAAATGATCACGCTACGCAGTTTTGGGGGTCAGCCGAACTTCTCGAGGAGTTCGAATAGACTCTTTCTACTAACCAAGTCGAAGGCTTTGGTTGAGGTATATAAAGATCAAATAGAGAAACTGGACCTGTTCTATTCTTTTCTACTGGATATAGCGAAGTGCAAAAATCATGTACCCTGTCAATCTACCTAGTCTAGAGCTAGACTGTAATTCTGGGTACTGCCTATCCGCGAGCAGTCTCAACCTGTTTAGTAGCATGCGTGAGTAAACCTTGCTTACAACGATCAGGGGCGAGATCCCTCTATAATTATTGCAGTTCCCGCGGTCACCTCTGTTTTTGAAATCGGCCCAATGATGGCGTCACGCATATTTTGGGGGATTGTATCTTCCTCCCAGCCAAGGCAAAGGAGTTCAAACATAATCTGAGCCAGTGCTGATTTCCAACATTAATGGCTTCTGGCGGAATACTATCTCCTCCTTGTGCTTTTTCTGTTTGAAAGTTATTCGATAGCCTTGTCAAGCTGATTTAGATTAGACGGTCAGTGCCTCGTCAGTGACCACCGTTTCCCGTGTGTAGAGCTCCGAATAGTGTTCGCCCAGCCTGGCCATCTGATCCAACGGTCCATGATTCTCATACTTGTTTGAGGTTTCTGGGTGGTAACACCTCTCACTGTTGGGCCCATATCTATGCTTCTACACATGCCCTGGATGTGTCCCGTCTGTATCTTTAGCTCAATTTCTACACACAGTATCTGCCAGTACTCATTTCCGCATTGTTTAGCCAACCGCATGATTAGTTTCGTTGGCACCGATGGGGGTAGAAACCGTCATATCATTTATATATTTTTTTAAGAAGGGATGAAGGCTTTTCGTTTCAACTCAATTACTGGTTCCATCCTTGCGAGATGTGTATTCAACCATTCGGAATTGATCCACCATGAGCCTGAAAAAGATAAAGATCTGAACACAGAGTATTACCACATCCGTTCCATAACGATTGATGACGCCACTCTGGAGGTCGTCAACAGTTTCACTTATCTGGCGTCTACCATAATGAACACTCTCTCGCTCGAGAAGGAGACATACATCAGACTTGTCAGGGCGAGTGCCGGCATGGCCTGCCTGACGAAGAGAGTATGGGAAAACACTGCGCTGTCTCACTACACCAAGGTCCGGGTCTATCAGACATGCGTTCTTGGAACTCTCATGTATGGAAGCAAGGTTCAGAGTACTGACACTATGCAGGAACGGTGGCTCAACACCTTTCACGCGAAGTATTTACGTCTATATGATCTGAACTGGGTGGCAAGAGAGAGTCCCACTTAATATGGTTTTACTGCGAGCAAACACTCGCAACAAATACTCGCTGCTGAACCAGCGACGTCATCGATGGTTGGAGCGTGTTACCCGCATGAAGGGTGAGAGGCTGCAACAGGATATCCTATATAGACAGCTCGTCATTGGAGTCAGAAGAATCTGCCGCCCAGCACGGCGATTCAAGGACGTATGCTAGAGAGAAATGAAGTCATGCGACATTCCATCTGATGGATGGGGGACAATGGCTCAGGATCGAGGAGTTTAGATACAGTCAATTTAACGAAGCATAGTGTCTGCTGAAGCTCGTAAATGCCTTCTGGCTGCAGAGAAAAGATAAAGACTGAAGAGATCAAAGAACATCCAGGCAATCTAGCCGCTTCAGAATGATTGTTCGAACTGTGGCAGGGACTGTAATTCGCTGATCGACGGTTACAGTCATAGCAGACAATGTCGAAATACAGAAGATAGAGCGGAACAAAATGCCACGCCCATGGTGTAAAGATTGAGACGTCAATAATTATTATATATATATATATATATATATATATATATATATATATATATATATATATATAAATATATATATATATATATATTTATACATACATATATATATATATATATATATATGTATATATATATATATATATATATATATATATATATATATATATATAGTTTCATTCTAACATATGAAAAAGCAATTATAGTAAATGTAGAGAGTTTAACGTAGACCTGCACACGTGCTTCAATTAGTTTCATCAAGGCCTTTGATACCGTAAATAATCAGAATCTGTGGCACATCATGAACGAAATGGGTTATCCAGTACATATTATACATCTAACTGAATCATTATATCAAGAGCAACAAGCCGATGTTCGTGTATCCGGTCAAACATCAGATGGGTTCGAAATACAAAATTGAGTACGACAGGGGTGTAGCCTCTCTCCATATCTATATATCATCAAAGCGGAATGTATATTGAGAAACGTTAGAGAAAACGAGAATTTTGAAAGTGTCGATCCATTTACAATTGGCGATTAAGAGATCCCTGTGTTTCGATACGCAGATGACACAGTGATACTATCAAGACTAGATCAACTAACTTCAATCGTGTATAGATACAGTGCAGATTAAACCCTTTTTATAAGCATTATCAAACCAAAGAAAATGGACACCGACAAAAACTATATCAACATAAATTTGCAATAGGTGGTGAGGAAATAGACCGGGTCACGCGTTTTGAATATATGGGCTGAAAAAATTGACAAAAATGGCGACTGCTCAAAAGAAATCAGTAGAAGACGGGTCATGGCAACCTGCAGGCTCAACAACTTGAAGAAATGATGGCAAAACACCAGGAAATCGACAAAAGTGAAAGTCTTGAGAACCTGTGTCTTTCCAATTGCAGCATATGACTGCGAAGCATGGACAATTACGAAAACATCTAGGAAGAGAATAGAGTCCTTCCAGTCCTTATGTTACAGAAGGATACTCAGAATACTCTGGACTGATAGAAAAACAAATATAGACACTCGGCAAGAGTTGAACATATAAGTTCAGTTCAAGGGCCATCTCAGCATCGTCGGTTGCAATGGATCTCCAGTGTGCTCTATCTCTTGCCATAATGGTGCCATCTGAGAAACGTTTTTCAGTAAACCTCCTGATGTTATCCATCCTCTAAAAACGTTGCCTGCCTCTTGAACGACTACCTTCCACCCTACCCTATAGTATGGTCTTCAACAAGAAGGTATCATTGATGCAAATAAAGTTAATGTAACAATTTATTCTTATCATTGATGTAAAAAAGTTACTGTAACAATTTATCCTTATCTTTGATGTTACAAAGTTACTCTAACAATGTATTCTTATCATTGATGTAAAAAAGTTACTCTAACAATGTATTCTTATAATTGATGTAACAAAGTTACTGTAACAATTTATTATGATCCTTAAGACATGCAAAGTTATTGTATCATTTATTCAAATCACTGATTTGAACTCGATTACTGTGAAACGTTAGAACATCAAAAATGATTAGAAAACTTGGAGGTTTCAGATTATCATATTGTGTGCATTCTCGTGAGAATCTTTTAAAACTCGTACTTAAAGAAGATTTATAAAGTAGTAGACGCAGTGCATTCTGAGATCTATTTTGCTGGGAAAAATATTTTGAGCATTTTAGTGAAATAGTAATTAAATCTTAATGCGCTGGGCAGAAACAAAATGTAAATAATTGACGCATTGTATAAGAGTAGTCTGCCGGGGTCTTTGTCTATGATAAGGACAAGAATAGCACCACTGCCCCACAAAGAGCATGCCGGGATAGGGCACTAACTGTTGGACATGGCATAACACCGGGCATGGTTAAGTGGTTTGTTTAGAGCAGCTAGATGGCGCCTAACAGTCTGCTTTGCTCTAGTGTTTGAGTCTGTTAAAATGGACTCGAATGTCGGTTAACCACCCTCCGTAAGGGCTTGTCCCAACGAAGGGAAGTATTAAGCTGCTCAAACCTAGCCCTCTAAGCAGGAAACCCTTCTTCCGGCTACATCGAGCTCATACCAGAGGTGGGACCTGCACAGGGGCAGATGCCCCTGTAGAAGAACAGGTCGACTAAGAACTAAGAATTGTATAAGTAGAAGTTCTGTTTCGTATATTCTGAAATTGTGAAAAACAAAGGAATGTTGCATTCAACTGATTAATCAATCAATCAAAAAATGTTCAATCGATTAGGGTTGTAGGGTTGTCATGGTGGAAATATCAACAGAACAAGCCATCGAATATCTTTATCCACAGCCCTGTTAACGAATGTGGACAAATCATGACATGTCCATTTGTTAATGTTATCAACCCATGACTTTCTTTGTCCTCCTCGCTTCGTTCCGCCTTCAACTGTTCCTTGCAATATTACTTTTGAGATGGAGTCAACCTCATTACATACCCAAACCATATCAGTTTTCAACGATTTACTACTGACAGTAGGGGTTCTTGTTAATCTACTAGGGAATTACTTTATCTCTTGCATTGTCTTTTGTTTCATGTTCTTTATAAAAAATTATCCTGCAACATTTATATTTATAAACTTGTATCCCTCTTTCCATATCAGTAGTTTGTGTCCAGCTCTCACATTCCTACACAAGAATCAACATTGCTAATGATTTATATATATATATATATATATATATATATATATATATATATATATATATATATATATATATATATTATAGTATAGTACTATATATATATATATAGTCTTAGTCTTAGTATTAATCGACCTGTACTTCTACAAGGGCATAAAAGCCCCTGTGCAGGTACCACCCTCTGATATGAGCTGCATATAGTTTGGAGTAGGATTTCCTACTTAGCGGGCTAGGCTCAAGCAGCTTATTACTCCATTATGGAGGGCGGTTAACTGATGTGTGAGTCCATCTTAATAGACTCAAACAAAAGAGCAAATTAGACCCGCAGCCTATTAGGTGCCATCTATGCTGTAATTAACAAACCATGACCGTTATTAAATGTCCCACAGTTAGCGCCTTTTACGACATGCTCTCTGTATGGCAGTGGTGCAATTATTGTCCCCAGACAGAATATATATATATATATATATATATATATCCCGTCCGGTTCTGCATGTCATCAATGACAAAGAGGACAAAACGTTGACATAAACCAAAGACATACTGAATAGATTGTGCGAGTACTGCAGAATCATGTATGGAGATAACACAAAGTGCTCACTAACAGTCCTACCAGGAGATGAGAAAGAACATGAACCTGAACCAACATTGGATGAAATACGCTCAGCAATCTAAAGCTTGAAAAGGGGAAAGTCCCTAGGATGGGATGATATCCCAACGGAGCTAATACAAACAGAAGGGAGGCCAGAGCTCTTGTTTATCACAAGCTGTATAAAATAATGTGGAACAGCGCATAGTGCCCAGAAGCATGGAATAAATCAATTTATATTCCCCTTCCTAAAATGGTAATCTAAAGCTGTGCACAAACAAGCAAATTATCGCGGTAATCAGCGACGCTAGCACGATACTCTTGCAGATTCTAAAAGCAGGATAAAGAAAAGATTTGAATTTGAAATTCCCGAAGACCAAGCAGGTTTTAGAAAAGACATGTACCAGAGATCACATATTCAATATGAAAAATATCTACGCAAAATGTAAAGAGTTTAACGTAGACCTGAACAGGTGTTTTATTAATTACATCGAGACCTTCGATACGACAAAATATCAGAATATGTGGAACATAAAGGAAATTTAGTTTTCTGTGCAACTTATATATCCCATCGAAATATTATACCAATATCAACGAGCCGCTGTTCGAGTATCTGAGCAAACATCAGATTGGTTCGCAGTACAAAATGGAGTAAGACACGGATGTATCCTCTCACCGTATCTATATAACATCTATGCGAATGTATAATTAGGAGTGTTAGAGAGACGAGAACATTGAAAATTTCGATACATTTCCGATTGGAGGTTATGATATTCCAGAGTTACGATTCGCAGACGACACGGTGATACTATCAAGAAGTGCAGAAGGGCTAGAGCCCCTACTTTCAGTAGTAAATGAACACAATAAAGATCAAAACCTGTTTTTAAACATAAACTAAACAAAGATAATGACCACCGACAAAACACGATGTCTACATAAATTTACAGTGGGTGGTGAGGAAATAGATCAGGTCACACATTCTGAATATCTGGGCTCCAGAATTGACAAAAATGGCGACTGCTCGAAAGATATCAGAAGGAGACTGGACATGACAATGCAGAGGCTGAACAGCTTGAAAAAATTATGGCAGAACACCAACAAAACGCCAAAATCGACAGTCTTGAGAGCCTGTGTTATTCCAATGGCAGCATTTGGCTGCGAAACATGGGGAATTACCTAAACTTCTAGACAAAGAATCAAATCCTTGGAGTCAAAAGGTTACAGAAAGATCCTCAAAATACCCTGGACGGAGGAAAAAAATCAAACATAGACATTCGGCAATAGAGGAACAAAGAGGAGAACTGGTTGATGAATTCCATTTTAGCTAGAACATTTACATTTGTTGGTCACATCAAGATACACAACGATGTTAAGAGAACAGTGATGGAAGGTAGGGTGCCAGACAAAAAGAAACAAGTGAAGACCAAGAACATGATGGCACGAAGATAGCCATGAATGCTTGGGTATGTATGTGGCACAAGCTGGAGATTAGACAAGAGACATAGTTTCATTCAGACAGACTGTGCTTGGAGCGACGTTCTTTGAATGACATGCTACGTGATGATGATGATATATCTGACCTCACAAGTCACAAGCGGATTTGCGCCTGCCAAAAAATATGAAACAAAGGAGATCACACCTTCAAACAACGTCTTATGAAACACGTGGACTGAAGATAGATAGACTTTAACTGCAGATAAATCTACATTATTTACACCACAGGAATATGGTATGGTTTTGAACAATTATGCAATTTTAATAAACCGTTAGTTATCGCCTATTTATTGTGACATTCCAGTCGAAATATTCCGAAACGATTTTCCAATTTTCGTGTTTTCCGTCGACCTGCAGTGAAATGGTTCACAATAACTTTCAAAAAACGATGTCACATGTAAGTAAGGTAAAACAACCCTAATCATCTTTGCCGTAGGGTATAATATGTTTATCAACCTCACACTTAAAAGGCCCGGCTATATGAACGCAGTAGCCATCTCTTCTTCTCACGCTGCATTAACTTCCCGGACTGAACCGGTACCCATTTAAGGCTGGGTCGACCAGGGATGTTACCGTCTGAAAATACCCAGGACCACTCACACGCGAAGCCAGCTCACTAATCCCTGCACTGCGCGCGTGCCTTTGTGGATACCTGCAAATGATTTGCTTTAGCTGAAGGCCGGTCATAATGATTGTGTGGGCTGAATGTAGGCACTGACTGAGTTTGTCCCATCTATATGTCTCAGCATGGTGTTACGGTGGCGTGAATGTAGACACTGAGTTTGTCCCATCTATATGTCTCAGCATGGTGTTACGGTGGCGTGAATGTAGACACTGAGTTTGTCCCATCTATATGTCCCAGCATGGTGGTACGGTTGCGTGAATGTAGACACTGAGTTTGTCCCATCTATATGTCTCAGCATGGTGTTACGGTGGCGTGAATGTAGACACTGAGTTTGTCCCATCTATATGTCTCAGCATGGTGTTACGGTGACGTGAATGTAGACACTGAGTTTGTCCCATCTATATGTCTCAGCGTGGTGTTACGGATTTGGTCACGGATTGTCTTTGCGGCCGTACTCCTCACACATCGCATCTCACAGCTCTGGATCTTACGCTATGTGTTTCTAGTAAAGGACTTTGGTAGCACACTTTAGGAGTAATCAGTGCATGGCTCAGACTTTTCTTAGACGAAAGAAGCACTCAACGGCATGTAAGCTTATTCATACCCATGGCCATGTCTCTGTTACTCTTAGTTACATCCAACACCTCACATGTTAATCCGTCATCACTACAAGTCCACCCATATATTTAAAAGGGTCGTGTGATCGAGAGGAAAGGCACTCGTATCAAAGCGATGAACGCAGAGAGGGTGAGTTCGAGCCCCGCGGGATTCAAGTGACCCCTTCTCTCAAAGTAGTTGGGACCAAAGAACCTGCATCCTGAATTACCTCAAGTCGTCTTGACTTATGTCTTGCCACTGGCCCAAGGTAGTTAGGGACTAGAGAGGGAGGTTGATGACCAGCGCAACTTCTTCCTCCCTATAATATAGACACAGCGCAATCTTTCATCATCAAGACACAAACTGTATGAGGGCGTCGCCATCATAGCTTGCGACGGGCAGCTAACAAGTCTTCTGGCCTATTCTCGGACTCCGCATCTGTATCTGTCAACTAGTCGATGTCTTCTAGAAAATGAATATTGGTACTGATTTTGTCCCCTATGTAGACAGTACAACCATGATCTGCAAGTGCCCCACTCAGGACTCCCTCACGCAATATGTTGGCAAGTGTTCGAAAGAATGTACAGCATTGTCTTAAACCGACAGATGTGCGAAACACGTTCTCTCGGCCTTTCATCTACAAGAACTGCGATGTACGACTTGTCATACAAGCGATTACTGAAGCTGCTTAGTCTTAGTCTTAGTTTTAATTTTAGTCTTAGTTTTAGTGTTAGTTTTTGTCTTAGTCTTAGTTTTAGTTTTAGTTTTGGTCTTAGTTTTAGTTTTAGTTTTAGTTTTGGTCTTAGTCTTAGTCTTAGTTTTAGTTTTGGTCTTAGTTTTAGTTTTAGTTTTGGTCTTAGTCTTAGTCTTAGTTTTAGTATTATCCCTGATCTTAGTTTAAGTCTCAGTTTAGCTTGGTCTTAGTTTTAATTTTAGTTTTAGTATTAGTCTTGGTCTTAGATTTAGTTTTAGTTTTAGTATTGGTCTTAGTTGTAGTATTGGTCTTAGTCTTAGTTTTAGTCTTAGTCTTAGACTTAGTTTTAGTTTCAGGCGTGTCTTAGTCATAGTTTTAGTATTAGTCTTAGCTTTAGTCTTAGTTTTAATTTTAGTTTTAGTCTTGGTCTTAGTCTTAGTTTTAGTCTTAGTCTTAATTTTAATTCTTAGTCATGTCTTAGTCTTAGTCTTTGACTTGGTCTTAGTCTTGGTCTTGGTCTTAGTCTCAGTGTTAGTGTTAGTCTTAGTCTTAGTCTTATTGTTTGTCTTAGTCTTAGTGTTAGAGTTAGTCTTAGTCTTAGAGTTATTGTTAGTCTTAGTCTTAGTCTTAGTGTTAGTGTTATCTTAGTCTAAGTGGTAATGTTAGTTTTAGTGTTAGTCTTAGTGTTAGTCTAAGTGGTAATGTTAGTTTTAGTGTTAGTGTTAGTGTTAGTGTTAATATTAGTGTTATTGTTAGTGTTAGTGTTAGTCTCAGTCTCAGTCTCAGTCTTAGCCCTAGTCTCAGTCGACCTGTACTTCTACGGGGACAGTAGCCCCGATGCAGCTCCCAGCCCTGGTATTAGCTGAATGTAGCCGGGAGAAGGGTTTCCTGCTTAGCGGGCTAGACTCGAGCAGCTTAATACGCCTCTACGATGGGACAAGCGCTTACGAGGGGTGGTTAACCGATGTGTTAGTCCATCTTACTAGACTCAAACACTAAAGCAAAGTAGACCTGCAGGCTGTTAGGCGCCATCTATGCTGCTCTAAATAAACCCTCTAACCATGGCCGGTGTTATGCCATGTCACACAGTTAGTCGCCACCTTCGACATGGTCTCTGTGAGGTTGTGGTGCTATTCTTGTCTTCGCCAAGACCCCGGCAGACCACTCAGGCTAAAGCTACTGTCACTACATCTATACATTTTTTTTTTAAATTTTGCTTTTTCAGATGTATATCTTGTTAATGTGCGTCGCAGCCTTCCAACAAACGGTGTCATATGGCCCAGACAGGACATACATAACAAATATCACTGATCCATATGTCGTCTACTGTGTGGCTATAATTAATCAGAACTTCCGTTCGCACGGAGATTTGCGATTAAGAAAAGCTATAAATATCATAAATGCCAAACAACAGGTCAGTTTTGCTAATTAAACAAGGTCATTCTGCTTCATTTTGTGCCGTTTGCATGAAAATACAATGTCTGTATCTGCAATATTGTCTTATGTATGAACGTCACTGTCTTATGTATGAACGTCACTGTCTTATGTATAAACGTCACTGTCTTATGTATGAACGTCACTGTCTTATGTATGAACGTCACTGTCTTATGTATGAACATTACTGTCTTATGTATGAACGTCACTGTCTTATGTATGAACGTCACTGTCTTATGTATGAACATTACTGTCTTATGTATGAACGTCACTGTCTTATGTATGAACGTCACTGTCTTATGTATAAACGTCACTGTCTTATGTATGAACGTCACTGTCTTATGTATGAACGTCACTGTCTTATGTATGAACATTACTGTCTTATGTATGAACGTCACTGTCTTATGTATGAACGTCACTGTCTTATGTATGAACATTACTGTCTTATGTATGAACGTCACTGTCTTATGTATGAACGTCACTGTCTTATGTATGAACATCACTGTCTTATGTATTAACGTCACTGTCTTATGTATGAACATCACTGTCTTATGTATGAACGTCACTGTTTTATGTATGAACGTCACTGTCTTATGTATGAACGTCACTGTCTTATGTATGAACGTCACTGTCTTATGTATGAACGTCACTGTCTTATAAATGAACGTCACTGTCTTATGTATGAACGTCACTGTCTTATGTATGAACGTCACTGTCTTATGTATGAACGTCACTGTCTTATGTAGTTCCCATACAGGTACGTACAGTTTTTCTTCGAGCGTGTTTAAAATACAAATGTGCCACTGGGTTTAAAATACAAATGTGCCACTGGGTTTAAAATACAAATGTGCCATGGGTTTAAAATACAAATGTGCCACTGGGTTTAAAATACAAATGTGCCACTGGGTTTAAAATACAAATGTGCCACTGGGTTTAAAATACAAATGTGCAACTGGGTTTAAAATACAAATGTGCCACTGGGTTTAAAATACAAATGTGCCACTGGGTTTGTCTCTGAAAAACAATATTTATTGCAGTACTGTAGTTACGCTGTCTGGGATACCTGTCCGTATGTACACATTGCTAAGTTGACAATCTTGAACTGCGTGTATATGTGATTGTGGAATCGTTTGTGTCCTGTTCAAATGCGCAAACTCAACAGATTGCTATTGTCCCCTTCTATCCTATTACAATCCTCTTGTCTTAAGATTCGTAGCTCTCTGTTGGATTTGATCATCCTTAAAAATTTACAAAAAAACAAAGATAATGATCACCGACAAGAAACAAAACAAGAAATCAACATTAATTCAAATCAAGCAGGTCACTAACGTCGACTATCTAGTCTTCAGAAATGACAACAATAGAGACTGCTCAAACGAAGGTGAGTGGAAGTGGCAATGGAGAGGCTTCATACCCTGTGGAAAGTAAGAAGAATAACAGCAAACGAAATAAAGTGAACATTTTGAGAACCTATGTTTTTCCCGTGGTGGCACGCGGCTGGGAAATATAACAGTTACCCAAACCTCATGAAAGAGAATCGAGTTCTTCCAACCAAAATGTTAGAGAAAGGTCCTCAGTATACAATGGACCATTGCTGAAGTCGGATGTGTTGGACCGAAAGGTGCAAATATCGTAGTCAAGCTGTAAACTACGACACAACGCATTCCGTTCTCTGGACTACGTTCTACTACTTAAGCCCTTTCAGGATTTGGTAGCGGGAAATTGAGAACGAAAGGAACCAAGCCAAGCCAATGGACCAATAAAAGTGTACTGTCATTTAACAAGAGTTAGACTCTACCAATGTCTACTCTCGTCAGGAAATCGATATTAGTTTTTTCCTCTTTCCATGCGACATGACACATTCCTCTGTATAAAATTAATTCAGGGGCCTCGTTTTGGCTTCCTGTTTGTTCATAGTTCATGATTCTGCACCGTAAAATAATGTCAAATATCAATAACACCTGATGATCTCATTGTTAATGTATTGGTTATTTGCCTGGATACCAATATATTCCTCAACATATTAAATACAGTTTTGGTCATTCCTATTCTCTTCGCCCCATCCCTCTCACATCTACCCCCACTTGTAATTATCAGGCCCAAATACAATTAGCATCATACTTCTGACAGAAATTACCCGAGTGGTCTGCCGGGGTCTTTGTGTATGACAAGGACAAGAATAGCACCACTGCCTCACAGAGAGCATGTCGTAAGAAGCGACTAACTGTGTGACATGCAATAACACCGATCGTCGTTAGATGATTTGTTTAGAGCAGCATAGATGGCGCTTAACTGTCTGCGGGTCTACTTTGCTTTAGTGTTTGAGTCTATTAAGATGGATTTACGCCTCGGTTAACCACCGTTTGTAAGCTCTTGTCCCAACGCAACGGAATATTAACCTTTTCGAGCCTACCCAGCTAAGCAGGAAACCGGTCTCCCGGCTACATCCAGCTCATACCAGAGCTAGGACCTGCAAAGGTCATTTGCCACTGTAGAAGTAAAGGTTGACTAGGAACTAAGAATTACGATTATGACTGAATGTCGTATCTTAACTTAACTTAACTTAACTTAACTAAACAACTTTATACTGGTTTAGAAGACTGCAAAGTCTGTATACAGCCAGTTTCATTTACATTACCTTGCTCTAAAAGTTATGCTCATCCAATTTTACCCTTAAATGCATTAATTGTCCCTGCCTCCACCACCTCCTATGACAATGCATTCCAAACATTCATCACTATTTGACTAAAATAATATTTCCCAACATCTAATCTGGACCTCTCTTGAGTTAATTTGTCGCTATGCCCTCTTGTTCTTGTAGGTGGCTGTATCTTGAAAAACTTGTTAAAGTCTATTTTATCTGTTCCTCTCATCATCTTATAAACTTGTATTAAGTCACCTCGAATATCTTTTCTAGACACTGAAGGCCGATTTTTCTGAGTCTTTCCTCACAAGTGTGATGATTGGTTCTCTGACTGTAACACTAATATTGTTTGTCTATTCTACGTACACTCCCGCTCTTCCAAACTTCATTCCCTTTAGGTACTGGCTGACCCATGTGTCCTCCAACCACCAAGTGTTATGTGTATTGTTCATCCAGGAAATTGAGAGTAATGACCCTACGTTGAGGGAGGAAGTGTGACGTCTGGTCAAGCAAAACGTACTGATCAGACATGTTAGTCAGACGGAAACTATACTGGCCCAAGTCCCTCACCTCGGCTTCCCCGTAGTAATCCCTGGAAACGGGTTGTTTTCATAGCAGCCTGGCTAACGAAGTGAGGGATCAAGCTAACAAGACTATTCTCTTAACAATGATACTGCTAACTGAATTCAAGCTAACAACACTATTCACCCTTGGACGAATCGGTTACAGCAACGCAAACTTACAACGCACGATTTGCAGCAGATGTTGAACCAGAAGAATTCGTTAAATAGTAAAATACATCAACCCAAACAGATTCAGACACATTGTTCTTATCTTTATTGTTACATTTTTATATTCTTAAATTATTAATATTGGTTCCTTTAGTAATCGTTGGTAACTGTTGATTAATGCTAATATTTTTTCTCAGACTATCGCAGGGACACTTTACACATTCACTCTTGAAATTGTTGGTGGAAGCACGGTACGTTGACACAAGAAGATGTTAATATCTAGAGAACAATCGTTCTGTTTTGGTATGTTGAAGATAATGTCTTGAACTTGATTTTGACGACCTGTTGCTCAACGTAGCTGCAGGTCCCAACTTCGTCTCCAGCGGACCCTGTTTTTGGGTCACGGAAGTCTGGTTCATCGTAAGCGCTCCTCTAGAGACATCTCGGATGTTGCAGCGTACAGCAAGGGAGTCTGACCAACGCATTGGAGGTCTTCCCCGCGGTCTCTTTTTGCCTCGGGGGTACCAAGCTGTTGTCCCCTGTGCTCCAACGACCATTGTTTCGTCCCAACATGTTGCCAGCCCCTTTATGTTTTGTTTTGTCTGCATGGATTACTGCATCCTTTACCTGGAACAATCGTCTTATGTCAGAATTGTGAATACTTTGCTTACATTGGTTCCAGTATGTGATTCCAACCCAGCGTCTCTCAAGGAAGGCGTGGGTAACTCTCAATGTGTCCTCTAGTTATTTTGTTTGTGTCCATGTCTCGAAACCGTATCACAACGCAGGGAGTACAGTTGAATTGAAGAAGGAGGCTCGTAGGTCTTGGTCATGACAACCGTCCAAGACCATGTTAATAGACCAGAAGGCTGCCCAACCCGTGAGGCGACGTCTTGTCAGTTCAGGTTCTAGGTTATTCTCTCTATTCAGAAGACGTCCACGATAGATGTACTCGTTGACATCCTCTAATGAACACTATGTTATCGGCAAATCGAAGATGATTGAGGCGTCTGCCGTCAATAAGGATAACAAAGGTGTCCCAGCTGCATTCAAGATACTTTTAGACAGAACAGATGAGTTAGAGCAGCTAATTGCAACCGTAAGCAGATACAGAAAAGATCAAAATGTCTTTCTAAACATAAACAAAAAAAAAGATAATGACCACCGATAAAATAAAAAGTAAACATACATTCAAATTCTTGGGTGTGGAAATAGAAGAGTTCACGAACTTGGAGTATTTGGGCTCCAGAATTGACAACAATGGCCACTGCTCAAATGGAATCAAAAGGAGACTGACAATTGCAATGCAGAGGCTACGCAACATGAGGAAACTATTGCAGAATAACAGCAAACCAAATTTAGTGAACATTTTGAAGTCCTATTTTCTCATGGCAGCATACGGCTGCAAAACATGGACAGTTATCAAAACCACAAGGATCACAAATCTTACCCTTCGATTCTTAATGCTATAAAATAAGTAATCAGAATACAATGGAACGAAAACAAGAACAATGCAGACATTCAAAAAGAGTTGGGCATAGAGAAGAAGTGGTTCATAAATTCAATAATTAAGAACAGATTGAAATACATTGGCCACATCAAAAGACACAACAATTTTGAGAGAACAAAATGGAAGGTATGGTGTTCGGCAAGAAAGAAAAACATACCAAGAAGACAATGACACCAATATCTCGAAGAACGATTGGGCATGACTTTGGGACAGGCTGGAGATTTGAAAGCATTCGAGTTTCTATCAGACGGGCTGTCATGGGAGCCCCGTTCTGTAAATAAAATGCTGCATAATGATGATTTTCAAGATTGATTTATATCTATTTTTATTTATTTGTTTTTAAATATTTTTTTTGGAGTGTTTTGTTTGAATGTTGTGTTTGTTTTGCATCGACATTAAAGATATGCATGTAGTGATCGCAAGCTGTTGTTACTGTCTTAACGTGTCTACACATTTACTGGATGATTTACGAGGGACATTCGTTAAGTAATAGTAATTTTATTATAACAAATTTTGGAAGAGTATGTACAAGGGAGAATATTATTTCAGGACACAAAATGTTTCTTTAGCAATACTTTATGTAATGATTGTGGTGTCGCTATGTCCGATATATAAGGCACTGGCATCTCAACGGGATGAACGGATACGGCGTGGGTTTCTAAGAGGTGGGTCCAGAATGCATCATGAATTACCTCTAGTCATTTTGACTTAGTTTTGCCACTGGTCCAAGATAGCTCGGGACTAGAGAGTGAGGTTGATGACCGGCGCATCTTCTTGCTCACTATAATCGAAATACAGCGGAAGTTACATCATCAAAATAAAATTGTCTGATAATGTCACCATCCTCGCTTGCGGTGGGGCAAGCAATTTTATTATGTAGGGATTGTGAGGATTGAACATTATGCGTATGCGCAATATAGCTACAAAGTGACGGTCGCATTGTCCACTTGCACCGGGGAAGAATAATGAGATGATTTTCGTTTTATGTGGTCAAAGAGTATGAATACTACAATAGTATGAAGCCTGCAAGAGTGTGACGTCTACAAGAGTATGAAGCCTGCAAGAGTATGAATACAACAAGAGTATGAAGCCTGCAAGAATATTAAACCTGCAGAAGAATGAAGGTTCAATATGGAGACAGTTATATGAGGTAGATAAGCATGTAAGAATTGTTAGAAAGATTTCAAAACGGAAGTCACAACGTAATTGATGAGCCGTGGGGTGGTAGACCAGCGAGAGTGACAACTGACACAGTAAAACAGCATATACGACCAGCTAGTCCATTTAAACAGGTGAGTCACTATAGATCCATACATTTTAACCAGAGCCACGGCGCCGCCCACAAAATTGTCCATGACGACATCATTTATAAGAAAGTGTGTAGCAGATAGGTCCCACGGCAGCTGACAACGAGGTAATGGTAGCAGTGCAAAAGTGGTTAAATGTCACACAAAACAGATTATTTTCTACAGGGCATCGACAAGTTAGTGAACAGTTGTGCAAAGTGTGTTGCTAGGCACTATAACTATGTTCTGGTTCGCAAAAATATAAATTAGTTATTAATAAAAATTAGATTATGTAATGACTGTTCCTTGTACTTATATCTACTCTCGCGCATTATCATAAACCCTTGAAAACTCCCAAATCACATTTTGTGTGTTAAATATTATTTAACAATAGTTTCCCTGGTGATTTGTTCTGTTGCTACTCATTTCACACGTGGTAATATAAACTATGAAAAAACGGAAAAATATCAGATGGACGCGCCTCAACGACTGCACACTTGACTCGCTCCAGTGTTTGTGTCGTTTTCCGATGTTTGGTGGTTCCTGTTCGATTTATATTTCTTAACCCCTTCACCAGCTGGTATCATGGACTTTATTATGTAGAATTAATGTGCTTTCGATCTGTTATTCTGTTTGTTATGCTGCATTTAGTCGCATTTCATGCCTGGCTTAAGCCGTGGGAGATCAGTCCATGATGGAATTCAACGTTCCGCTTAACTGTACACCATAACTTAGTCCAAATTACTACTACTCAAGGACCTTTCTGCTCAAACTGAAGCCGACTTCCTCTTGTCCGCCTCTCTCTCCACCGGAGGTTACACGATAGCTCTTCCAACCTTGTACGCTCAGCACAGCAAAGGTCATACTGACCAAAAGGTAGACACAATCAGAAGCCTCGGCGGCTGGACACGATAAAACATGGAGTTTGACACGGACAGACACGGAAAGCCTGACACAAACATTGGTCTAACACACTCCTCCCGGCCCTCATCCCAAGGTAGCGGAGTTCTCGGCTCCACCTGGGGAGTCTGTAGGGATTTCAGTCGACATGCTACGCATATACACATCCTCAGCAGTTTGATATGGTAGTGATCGATCGACGCAACGGGCATTTGACGCCTAGGCGAACATTATTATTATTATTATTATTATTATTAATATAATCTGTCTCCAGATTTGTTTTCCATTGCTGAGGTGGTCAAGAGGTTTCTTTTAGGTTTCTTAAATATATGGTCAGATACCGCAGCCAGACGAGAAGAGAAATGGAAACCACGTTATGACCTAAAGGTTTTCATCAGAGACAACACACAAGGAAAAAATGAACAGACAAATAACTGAGCAAGGGTTGAATGCATACATTGAAGGTCTGAACACATAAATGAGTAAAAACAATGTACTTAGCTGGATAGAACACAAGAACTTGTTACTGGTATCCTCGCTAGTTAACACATCATACGTGAGAAACAAGAGAGTGGCAATGTCTAGCCAGAATCGCGTGAGAAGTGGGAAAGGGATCAGCCGACAGTGGCCAAACGGGGAATAAACGGAAAGTGATACGTGCACACGTAAAGTAGCTAACTGAAAAAGGAAGGTAGAGGAAGGCAGGGAGGAAAGGTAGGAGGAGTAAAGACTAACTAAAGGAATGGAGAGGAGCGCGCAGCTTAGTCGATATTGAATTGACTTACTAGACTGGGAAAAATAACCTGGGTTCGAGTTCACGGACGGACAAAAACAAATCTAAACCGCGGTTCGTGCAAGGTACGACAGTTTCTCAAGTTCACTCAGCAGTAAATGGGTACTTGACGTATAAGTTTGGTAAGATAGAAACAGCAAGGAAGGGACCTGGCCATCCCACCAAACATACCTTGCCTTAATGCACGAGGAGTTATCTTCATTCCCGATAGCAATTGTTGACGTGAGACTGACCTTTACCTTTAAAGATGTGGAAAATGTAGTTGCCACGAGACTTAAGACAGCCCGTGGTGGGGGTTATTTTTTATGGGGTGGGGGGTGGGGGGAGGCGTTCGCCTGATTAATTTATTCCCTCAAGGCGCTGTGCTTTGCACTACGGTTCTTATTTTGTGCCTGTCGACCCAGTGCATCCGACTTCGGCATGGATTTTATGGAAGAGTCTGCTTCCTCCTGCATTTTCTAAGGGTTTGCCTCCCCGGGGTAACTGTCGGTGCTGTGATAGGGTGCGAACCCAGCACCTTCGGATTGTGAGCCGTGTCACTTAACCATTATCCCACGCCGTCCCCTAAAGGCAAGTTTATTTTCGAGTTCGAAGTGATTAAGATTATTCTAGGAGCAGGAGTCGATGCCACTGACACCGACATGAGCCTTGCCCCTTAAAGAGGTCGGCCTGTTCTACAGCTAATTCAATAAACGACTTCTTTCCCATTGCTGGGATTGTTTAGATTTTTTTAGGCTGTGGACCACATGCCTCTTCTTCACTGCCGTCACCACGCTCTGTGATGTCTTTGTTTGTTTATTTTCCACTTAACAGAACAAACAAAATATGTCTTACCGAGGATTAGATCCGT
Organism: Ariolimax columbianus; assembly: GCA_036924085.1. Lineage (NCBI taxonomy): Eukaryota > Metazoa > Mollusca > Gastropoda > Stylommatophora > Arionidae > Ariolimax > Ariolimax columbianus. The sequence continues at coordinate 66,285,744 of JAVGWX010000004.1, forward strand.
TACTCTCCTCGTCGGCATCCAGTAATTTAAACATTTCAGACACGCTAACGACAAGTGACAGAGCAGACGTGGCTGCTGGACTTGCAAATGAAATACTCTTTGATACCGAACTCATCTTTAGGGAAATGAACCTATCGTGTTCAATCGATATGAGGACACTATTTACGCTTAGACATACAGATAGCCAGAGCCAACTGTGCAGATCAGTTTCCAATTTACAGCTTATATGTGCTATATCATGTATTATTCATGGACTCTTAACTGTTATCTTAAAAATGTAATCTCATAGTTTAACATGATATGTGCAATATGTTGTTAATGTTCACATTATGTTTCATGAACTGGTCATGTCAGGTCATCCCGTAACCGGTGAGGTCGTTGGAGCACACATGAAGACATCCTCACAACACCCAGCCACCCTTCTCTGTCAGCGGCCGCTGCCTGTGACTCTTCTGGTCGGAGATTGGTCCATTCTTTTATGTTGTCCTCCCACCTCTTTTTGGGACGGCCTCTTCGTCGTCTGCTTTGCACCTTCCCGTGGAGGATCGTATTTGCAAGACCATTTGATCTCGATATGTGACCGTACCAAGCGAGTTTCCTTCTTTTGACAGTTGCCAAGAGGTCTTCAAAAGGCCCTACCTATTTCTGTTGTAATTCTATCTCGTATTTCCTCAGTTGTAACTCGATCTTTGTACGTGACGTTTAAAAGTCTTAGGAAACATCTGATCTCCAAGAACTATATCCTTCGCTGAAGGTCAGCTCTAACTGTCCATGTCTCACAAGAATAGAGAAATATTGACACGACCAGTGTACGCATTAATCTTTTTCTCGTGCATAGTGCTAACCGTTTATTTTTCCAGATTTTGTTTAGCCGTGTAATCGCCGCTATTGTCTGTGCTATTCTGGCCAACACCTCACATTTTGATCCTTCATCACTGACAATCGACCCTAGATATTTAAAACGGTTAAACTGGACATTTGTTGAAATATTATTACTGAACGTCTTAAACAAATATGATAAGAAACACACGTCTCACATAAAATATATGCCATTTCAGACTGAGTCATGCTACGTGGAACTATGGGTCAGAGCATGGCTGTATGGAAAAAAATCATTCCATATTACGAAACGTCCATTGTGTATACCTTATCAACATGGGTGAATATAACACAGGAGAATCACTAACCAACATTAGATAAAAACTAAATTTGTAAAGACGTCAGAAAATTAACATTCACACACAAACTCGTTAATGTTGTGCACTTGGACTTAACATTTGTAAGAATATATATCCACTGATTGTCCATCATCATGTAGCATGTCCTTTTTAGAACGTCGCTCCCATCACAGTCTGTCTGACAAAAACTCGTTCCCTTGCCAAAACTCCAGCCTCCGCCACAGTCATACCCAGGCATTCCTGGATATCTTGGTGCCATCCTCTTCTTGATCTACCCCTTCCTCTTTTGCCTGGCACCATACCTTCCATCACTGTTCTCTCAAGACCGTTGTGTTTCTTGATGAGACCAAAGTATTTGCACTTTCTAGCCAAAATGGAATTGATAAACTAGTTCTCCTCTATGCTCAACACTTTCCGAATGTCTACATTTGTTTTTTTCTCTGTCCATGGTATTTTGAGGATCTTTCTGTAACATTTTGACTCGAAGGATTCGATTTTTGGTCTAGAAGATTGTTCAGGGAGCGGAAATTACCACAGCCAAATAGCAAAAATGCAAAACACATCAATAAAATCTGACGATGATAACTCTCTGGTGTTCATTATCAGTGAGTGAATGGTCGTAAAGTGTTTGTACTAATTGTATTGTATTTGAATGTATTTTATGTGTTTATATAGTCCCCACCTTCAAACATCTCGATTTATGTGTATTGTGTTACAGGGTATTGTATTTTGTTATAGGGGATTCCGTGGCGAAGTGATTTAGCCGTCGGCCTCGTGATCATGGGGTGGGGGTTCGACTCCAGACTCGTCAACGCCAATTGTAGAACTAGAAAAAATTACAAAACTGGAACACAAGACCGACAGGAAGAGCCCAGCAGCAAGCAGAGAAACTCAGAAGACTCACTGACCATCCAATGCACCAGAGACAAAACAATTTCGGAAATGGGAAACTAAAGCGGAGAAACTTTGCAGAAATAGCCTAAGCAAAGATGCACGAAGACCCTATGAACGCACTAACAACACCAAAGCCCATCACAACTGTACGAAAACCTATCTGGAGGCAGCATAAATTTCCAGAGGTATTAGCAAATATAACAGGTATTGGAAAGAAAAACTGCCAGACTGAAAAAGAAAGAAGAGATACTACCCTGAGCTATATAACGGAAAACTACCCAAGCATGGACTGGACCCATGCATACACCGAAGGTTCTGTAACAAACGCAACACAGAACGGAGGGGCAGGAGCATTTCTGAACCTACCAAATGGCAGAAAAATAACACTGTCATTCGCTACTGGAAAATACACAAGCAATTTCAGAGGGGAGGCAGAGGCACTGAGGGCGGCAGTGGAAGAAATGGTGACAGGTAAAAGAAATGAAAGCCATATAGTCCTGCTTACCGATGCCCTGGTCGTAGTCCCAGCACTAAAAAGCCAGAAAAATACTGAACCTAATGATCTAAGAGTAGTACTCTGTCAACTATGCCAGCAGTCCGCACCAAAAAGGGTAGTGATGCAGTGGGTTCCATCCCACTGCAACATCCAAGGCAATGAGGAGGCAGACAGACTGGCAAAAGAAGGTGCAAGACTACCAGAACCAGATACTAGTATGACATACGAAGAGTCAAAACGGCTTATTAGAGCTAGATACATGACCAAATGGGAAACCGAACATACTGGATACACAAAAACAATGCCTATTACCAGTTGAACAGAAGAGAGCAGGTCGTGGTCTTCAGACTTCTTACTTGCCACAATAGACTTAGGTACCACCTATTCAACAAATTGAAGATAGGTGGCACTGACGAATGCCCGTGTGTTACCGGGAAAAGGACCGCTGAGCATTCGCTGCAAAACTGCCCGACATACTAGGACCAAAGAGAGCAGATGTGGCCATCACCAGTGGCAACACTAGACACGATCTATGGCAGTGTCGACAGCCTCAGGATGACCGCTGCTTTTTTCGAAAAAATAAAGTTTGATGTCTGACTGCGTACGAAGAAGAAGAAGAAGAAGAACAATACGTCTTATAAGTCATCCAAGTAAAGTTCTCTTGAGAATTATACTTAACAGACTGAATCCACAGGAGGTGAATATCATTGCCGAAGAACAAGCGGTCTTTCGAGCGAGAAGGAGTACCATCGAGCAGATATTTAATATTCGTATTCAGAGTATCATCAACAACTCTACCATGCCTTCATTGACTTTAGAAAGGCGTTTGACAGAGTGTGGCATGCGGCGCTATGGTCAACAATAAGGCATTATAAGTTCAACAGTGATATTGTGAGGGTCATTGCAAACCTTTATAAGCAGGCGACAAGCGCAGTCTCAGTAGAGGGAACGCTAGGCGGTTGGTTCCGTACGACGGTGGGTGTGCGACAGGGATGTATACTCTCCCCCACACTCTTTAATATATAAGAATAATTGAGACAACCTTAAAAGGACATATTGGCACGGTTAAAATAGGTGACAGGCTTATCACAAACTTCCGCTTTAGTGATGATATTGATGTATTGGCAGGCACAGAAAGGGAACTCCAGGAGTTGATTGGTAGATTGGATAGAACGGCCTGAGTTTTGGTATGGAAATCAATGCAGATAAAACAAAGCTCATGACCAATAACGTAGCAGGGTTTCAATCTGCAATAGAGGCGAATGGGCAGGAACTTGAGGTTGTAAAACGTTTCAAATATCTGGGATCATTGATCAGCGAAGAGGATTCGAAGCCAGAGGTCATTGCAAGAATAGCACAAACAACAGCGGCGCTGACTAGGCTGAAACCTAAATAGCAAGACAAGCGCCTCGCCCTCGGCATACAAGTCAGACTAATGCGCTCTTTGGTGCTATCACTATTTATGTATGCCTGCAAGACCTGGGCCATTACAGCAGACATCCAGGGCAAGATACATGCAATGGAAATGACGTGCTATAGAAAACTCCTAAAAGTTACATATAAAGATCGTGTCACGAACGTAGAAATCCGTCAGAGAGTTGAAGACGCTGTTAGTCCTTTGGAAGATCTGTTCACAGCTATCAAAAGACGAAAGATGGCCTGGTGCGGGCACGTCGCGAGGTCCAACGGAATTACCAACTCTATACTCTTTGGGTCCGTACCGGGACGGAGAGGGCGAGGACGTCCAAGGAAGAGATGGGTGGACAACATCACTGAGTGGTCAGGCCTTCGTCACGGTGAGATACGTGATGGGTTCCGGGATGAATTGAGCTGAACTGAATGACAACAAGTACAATATTTTCTTTCTCTTTCATTGCCTTTCCATCTTAACTTCTCGTGTCGTCGTTTATTATCATTTGATGCTATACAATTCGTCGACACATGCCATTACCAACTACTTGTGTATTCAGATAGGAAAATACGACCATATATCAAATAATCAAGCTAGTGAATTTAAGTGCACTCTAAATTAATTAATCAACCTGCATTCGTCTCTGTTAGTTTGACAATATAACACTAAATCAGATTTATAGCAGGGTAAACAATGAAGCACAATGACAGCATACGTAAATTCGATTTATAATACGTATGTTTTACTTTTTTTTAAATGTAAACCTGCCGAAAATCTGTTGTTGGTTATAATTTATTGGTGGAATTCAATTGTTCTGTGAAAGCTAATTATCATCTTTCATAAATCTGCTGTAACAAACGGGATCATTATGCTTAGCAGGATAGGATCTGATGCAGTCAGCTACTCAAAGCAGGAAACACCCGTTCCATATCCACGTGGTGATCCTGGATAACAGTCTGCAACAGGGCATACTGGCTAAGTAGAAGGTATTGAAAATAAAAGGCTAGCCCAGTACTCAAAAATCCCATAGTAAAGTCGGACAAAAAGATGCAAATTGAGCAATCAAGCTGAAAACTACGACACAACGCATTCCGTTTTCCGAACTACATCCTGCTACTTGCAAAGCCCTTTTTATGGCTTGGTAGCAGGGGATTAAGAACGAAGAAGAAGAAGAAGAAGAAGAAAAAGAAGAAGAAGATGAAAAGAAGAAGAAGAAGAAGAAGAAGAAGAAGAAGTTTAAAGAAGAAGAAAAAGAAAAAGAAGAAGATAAAGAAGAAGAAGACGAAGAAGAAGATGAAGAATAAGAATAAGATGAAGAATGAGAAGAAGAAGAAGAAGAAGAAGAAGAAGAAGAAGAAGAAGAAAGAAAGGAGAAGAAGAAGATGAAGAAGATGAAGAAGATGAAGCTGTGATGAACTATAAATGGAACGTATGTGTTAACAATGTGTTCACAGATTACTGCCTGCGCGATTCAATCAGAGAATTGATCAAAATGTTTCATGACAATGAATAGATCACAGCCGCAGCGGTAATGCAAGTTAAAAGCAGTTAAAAACACTTGCAGTTAATGACTCAGTGACCGCACCTCCATAAAAACAAAATTATACTTACGTAACAGCTTCAGGGTTTTCGTCAGGGATAAAAAAAAGGGAAAAACAATAACTGAAAAATCACAACAAAAACGAAACATCATGTAACATGCGATTTATGAAAGTGTTAATTAAACACGACATGCCAGTTATAAGAAAGAGTAAACGAAACAAGAAATGGTCAGTAGGATTGCACACAGACAAAAACACACGAAACATGGTCGAATTGTATCATAATCCAGCCCAGAACAGCTCGCATCAACAAGACTTATTTCAATCTTAAATGACACGATCCAACTCTAAATAGGTGGCCTTTTCATCATCATCATCTTCATCATCATCATCATAACGTAGCATGTCCTACAAAGGACGACTATATGAATCTCGGTATTCAGTCAATCTTTCCGCCTGCTCCATGTTCATGTTTAGAGTATCCTTGATATCTTGTATCCACCTTCGCTTTGGTCGACCCCTGCGTCGCCTTCCAGGTACCATGCGCCCCAAGACCGTTCTTTTCAGTCCGTCATGACGTTTGACCTGGTCGAAAACAACTCAATTTCCGAAACATAACATTGCTTATGAGTCAGTTTTCTTCAACATTCAGGTCTTTTAGGATGGTTTTATTTGTCAGTTTTTTTTATACAAGGAATTTTTAGGATTCTTCTGTAATTTTTTGAATGCTTCAATTTTCTTCCTTGCTACGTGTCATAGTCCACCTGTAGACTATAATGGAAATTAATACTTCATGAACAAACAAAAAAACGATCTTTCCGTCAAAGAAAAGGTTAAAGATTAGTTCAACTAAGCGACTAATACTTGATCTCCAGCGTCAATGCCTTTAATAGTACCAGTATTATCTTGACATGTAAACTGACAAAGTATGACCGAAAACACGGAGTGTCTGTTTTGCATATCGCTCATGATACAAACTTAATTCTTCATTCATTTTTGATCAGGAATACATTAGACTATTAAGTATGTCTGTATATCTATCTATCTATCTATCTATCTATCTAACTATCTATCTATCTATCTATCTATCTATCTATCTATCTATCTATCTATCTATCTATCTATCTATCTATCTATCTATCTATCTATCTATCTATCTATCTATCTATCTATCTATCTATCTATCTATCTATCTATCTATCTATCTATCTATCTATTTATCTATCTATCTATCTATCTATCTATCTATCTATCTATCTATCTATCTATCTATCTATCTATCTATCTATCTATCTATCTATCTATCTATCTGTATATCTATCTATCTATCTATCTATCTATCTATCTATCTATCTAACTATCTATCTATCTATCTATCTATCTAACTATCTATATATCTATCTATCCATCTATCTATCTAACTTTCGAACAATCAGTCTATATATCTATCTATCTATCTATCTATGTATACTCAATATCTATCTATCTATCTATCTATCTATCTATCTATCTATCTATCTATCTATCTATCTATCTATCTATCTATCTATCTATCTATCTATCTATCTATCTATCTATCTATCTATCTATCTATCTATCTATCTATCTATCTATCTATCTATCTATCTATCTATCTATCTATCTATCTATCTATCTATCTATCTATCTATCTATCTATCTATCTATCTATCTATCTATCTATCTATCGATCTATCTATCTATCTATCTATCTATCTATCTATCTATCTATCTATCTATATATCTATCTATCTATCTATCTATCTATCTATCTATCTATCTATCTATCTATCTATCTATCTATCTATCTATCTATCTATCTATCTATATATCTATCTATTTATATATCTATCTATCTATCTATCTATCTATCTATCTATCTATCTATCTATCTATCTATCTATCTATCTATCTATCTATCTATCTATCTATCTATCTATCTATCTATCTATCTATCTATCTATCTATCTATCTATCTATCTATCTATCTATCTATCTATCTATCTATCTATCTATCTATCTATCTATCTCTCTATCTATATATCTGTCTGTCTGTCTGTCTATCTATCTATCTATCTATCTATCTATCTATCTATCTATCTATCTATCTATCTATCTATCTATCTATCTATCTATCTATCTATCTATCTATCTATCTATCTATCTATCTATCTATCTATATATCTATCTAAAGATCTATCTATCTATCTATATATCTATCTATCCATCTATCTATGTAACTTTCGAACAATCAGTCTATATATATATATCTATCTATCTATGTATACTCACTATCTATCTATCTATCTATGTATCTATCTATCTATCTATCTATCTATCTATCTATCTATCTATCTATCTATTTATCTATCTATCTATCTATCTATCTATCTATCTATCTATCTATATATCTGTATTTATGTCTATCTACATTAAGAAGTTGAACCAAATCCACAGAGATTGTTTTAGATGGCAATACCGCCGTTTTTAAAAGAGATGGTGTCAATGACATTTATAGTATTGTGTCAGCACGGCAGAATGTAATAATATAAAAGGTAGAATTCACGGTCTAGACAAAAGGGAAGACACACAGAGAGTGACAAGAAATGTACCATCTCACTCACGTCTAAACATGTCAGCAATTCAAACAGAACTAACAAATAATGCAACAATAGGTACTGATCCAAAAAGTGTTTTAGCGATAGCATCACAGAGACTGATTGACGCCTACCCAGAAGCATAAATACATGCCTATTCTGGTGGATCTTCTTTAAAGGTCAAAATTTGAGCGGACATAAGCCTAGATAGAGTTTCTGAACAGAAAAATCATGAAATGAGTTTTGATGCCCCTGGGGAGATTTATTGAAATTATGAGGCAGAAATAGCAACATTAGAAGTAGCTCTGTCCCACTTGACGACTGTATTTGATGCTTTCCTATTAAAAGCACAACACATCGTAAGGTTTTCAGACTCATTATCTGCCTTTCGTCTTCTGGAAGAAAAAGGTGATTGTAGACCTGAACTTACCCAACTATCCCTAGCTGCCAACAAATTTCTCACGTCCCATAAAGTCAGAATAGTTAGGAGGTGGATCCATGGCCACACACGCCCACCCATACACACGTACACACACACACACACACATACACACGCACGCAGACACACACACAAACACGCGCACATACACATGAATACGCACGCACACGCACACACACACATACATATATACATACATACAAACATTAATACAAAAATACATACATACATACATACATACATACATACATACATACATATATACATATATACATACATACATACATACATACATTAATACAAAAAGGCATACATAAATACATACAAATATGCATGCATATTACATACAATACATGTTCCTTGTCTTCTAACCAAGCGATGATTGGGACATCGTCAAACGGTTTTGTCTTGATGATGTAAATAGCACTGTATATGAATACTACGAGGAAGGAATAACGCTGGACATCAGCCTCACACTCTGGTCCCGAGTTACCTTGGCAAGACAAGACAACTGGAGGTAACTCAGGAGGCTGTCACTCTGTTTCCACATTCATTGAGACCATTGGTTGCTTGAAACCTGCGGGACTCGATCGCCCACTGTTTTCGTTCATCGCTTCGAGAAGCGTGTGCCTTATATTGTTTAGTATCTTCTGCCAGACACAGAGGTGGCCTTCTGGTCAGTACGTTGTGCCCCAGCGCATACCAGACATCTCATCAACCAGTTTAGTTTTATACTAACGATAGAAACTTGAGATACAAATCATAAACGCTCTTGAGAATGTTTAACAATATAATCATTAATTGACTGTACTAGAAACCACATAAATACAATATTAGTTTCATTACTTTCTGTAAGCTTCAATTAAGCTGAAACAACTAGTGTGATAACAAGGCTTATCCTGATACTACATATTTGGTACATATGTTTTTAATTCAACATGTAAAAGCAGCCACCAGAGGCAAAAACACACTCGGCCTAATTTTTACTACAGAGGAAAATACGATTAAAAAAGTTACCGCTGGGGAACTGTTTGGCTCAAGTGACCATCAAATCATCCGTTGGGATCTTATTGCAGGGAAAGAAGTAAACATAAACACGCGAACATACGACTACTCTAAGGTAGATGTTAAGAGGATGCAAGAGTCAGCGAACCACATAATCTGGAAAGATATTGTCGTAGGAACAGATGTTGAACAGGGGAGGGAGAGTTTTAAAACAGTTTTAGAAACGCTAAAAGAGGAGTGTGTTCCATGTAGGGAGGTAAACCCCAAGCGTAAAAAGTGGATAACTAGATTTGTAGTGAAATGTTGAAAAGCGAACAAAAAGCATGGAAAAAATATATAGAGGCAGGTAAATCAAAAGAAACATATTTAAAATATTTGGACAAGCAGAACATATCTCAGAAAACGAATAAAACACCAAAAATAGACTTTGAAAAAAAACTTGCTCAGAGGATCAAGACTGACAGTAAAAGCTTCTTCTCTTATGTTAGAAATAAACAAATAACGAAAGACAAAGTAGGCCCTCTCATAGACAGTACAGGGAAAATAATAAGTGAGAATAGGGAGGCAGCTAATCTACTCAATCAGTACTTTGGCACCAGTCTACACAAAAGAGGACTGCTCCAAGATCACAGAGCCTATAGATATTTTTCAAAGAGACATGGATACACAGTGGGATTTAGATCAATCTGTATTACAGAGGAAATGGTTTTTAAAAAAATTGGAGGGGTGGAAAGTGGATAAATGTCCAGGTCAAGATGGTATTCATCCAAAATTGCTGTTTGAAATTAGAGACCAACTAGCAAAATCATTGGCTATATTATGTTCTCAATCACTTACAATAGGGATTGTTCCACGGGATTGGAAAGATGCAGGAGTGATACCCTTTTTCCAAAAAGGTAAAAACTCTGATCCAGCGAGTTATAGACCAGTGAGTTTAACGAGCATAGTCTGTAAATTGTTAGTCAATAATCAAAGAAAACATTGTAATGCATTTAGACAAATTTAATCTAATTAGAAATAGTCAGCATGGGTTTACTAGAGGGAGATCATGCTTAACAAATCTATTAGAATTCATGGAGGAGGTTACTAAAATGATAAAGGGGAGCCAGTGGGTGTTATTTATCTAGATTTTGCAAAGGCCTTTGATGGAGTACCTCATCAAAGATTATTTCGAAAGTTAAAATCACATGGAATAGGTGCGGAAGTTGCCAAATGGATTGAAAATTGGTTAACGGGAAGAAGGCAGAGGGTGGGCATAAATAAGGCGTACTCTGAGTTGTGTGAAGTGAAACGTGGTGTGCCACAGGGCTCGGTTTTGTGACCAATTTTGTTCTTGATATACATAAATGATTTGGACATTGATATGGGATCCATGATTGCAAAATTTGCTGATGACACAAAACTATGCAGTAGTGTCTCATCTAAAGCGGAAGTGGATATATTGAGGTCGGATTTAGATAATATTCGAGAATGGTCTGTAAGCAGTTTAATGTAGATAAATGTACAGTCATCCACATAGGTAGATCCAATATGGAACATAATTACAGAATGGGAGAGAACAATATTAGAAAGATATATAAGGAAAGGGGCCTAGGGGTTATAATAGATCATACATGTAAATCTGGCAAAGATGGCGCCGTAACTGGCTGCGAGTCTACATTTCTCTACTGTTTTGGATCATTAGGAATGCCGCAAGACCACGGATTTGCCTGGAATTCACATTAGTCGACGACTTACACTTGTGTTCACGGATACGTGGAGTTGTTTTCCGTCTGGACTTGTTATTTCGTTCTTTTTTTGTGATTTCTTCCATCCGTTTATCCTGGTCTGGACGCCGGCTGAATGGCGCTACGCTTAAACTAGTTATACCTGTGTCGTATCTCACGGGTTAGTTCTGCCGTTTCACCTTCACGAATTTGGCGTGTGGGAATTTTAGATGCTACTATGATGAACTGAATACAGCTGGGGAGAGATGCCAGACTCACTCACACTCTGAGTGTTGTCCATACGACCTCTTGTGGTTATCGAAAAGGCACGACAAACTGCGTTAGATGCCTTCCCACCTTTCTACCCTGCGGGTTACATGTTTACGGAAAGGCTTCGGTGGGAACTCTGAGGCAAAATCTGCATCCTATGCCATCTCCAGTCGTCTCGATGAATGTCTTGCCACTGGCAAAAGGTAGCTTAGGCTCTGTGAGTGAGGTTGGCAAAAGGCGCAGTTTCTTCCTCACTTTAATCCAAATCTCTGCGCAAGTCACCCATTTCAGCGGACACAGCAAGAGATACGACTGTCCACACGGCTGAACAAAGAGAGTGGTCTTCATCACTTGTGATGGACAAACTATCAACAGGTAAGGTGAGTGAGCAAGTTCAGGTAGCAGTGAAAAAACGCAAATACAATGTTAGGTATGATAAAAAGAAATATTAAACATAGGAGCAAGGAATTGATATTCAAACTGTATAAAGCTTTAGTTAGACTTAGATTGGAGTACTTGGTACAGGTGTGGAGTCCATATTATAGAGAGGATATAAACGTACTGGAAAGAATTCAAAAAAGAGCGACAAAGATGATAGTGCAATTCCAGAATTACAGTTATGAGGAAAGACTCAGAAAAACCGGCCTACAGTGTCTAGAAGTCAGAAGAATTCGTGGTGACTTAATACAGGTTTATAAGATGATCAGAGGAATCGATAAATTAGACTATAACAAGTTTTTTAAAAATACAGCCACCCACAATAACACGAGGGCATAGCTACAAGCTGACTAAAGAGAGGTCCAGATTAGATATTAGGACATATTTTTTTAGTCAGAGAGTGGTGTCTGATTGGAATGCATTGCCAGGGGAGGTAGTGGAAGCAGGGACAGTTAATGCATTTAAGAATAAATTGGATGCGCATAGCTTTTAGAGCAAGTTGATGTAAATGTAACTCGTTGTATACAGACTCTGCAGGGTCTTCTAAACCAGTAGAAAGACGTTAAGTTAAGTTAAGTTAAGTTGGTGTTAATGGAATTACATTCCAGCCTCTGGATGAGCGCCGTGACTGGCCGCTGACACGTCAGCTTCAGATATTCTGTGATATTTCATCTTCTTTCAAAACTCGAATGAGTTCAAGAAGTGTTTTATCGACGGAACACCACATCAGGACCGTACTACACTTGGTATATTTGTTATAAGATATACATATTTGCTAATGTGCCGTATTCTAGTTGTAGTCAAAATCTAAGCCTATTGTCCCCTATTCCCGATAACGCGTTAACTATAATTGCTTGCTTGGCCTTGCAGCGAAAATGTACACGTACTATTGAGATACCTTGTTGACACTAAGACCGGAGGTGTGTAGGGGTCACTAGTTACCACTGGAGGTGACAAGACGTCTTGCCTACCTCGGAGTCCTTGTCAGTGAGAACCAAAACAAACGTAGGGAAAGAAAAAGGGTAGGAGATGCGGTAAAAGAAAAAGGGTAGGAGATGCGGTAAAAGAAAAAGTTGGAAGCCAAGAGCTGGGAAAGCTTTTTTAGATTTGCCCTGCCCTGCTCAAGCCCAGCCAGCTAAGCAGGAAACTCGTCATCAGGCTACCACGACAGCAAATGTGCTGAGCGGTGTGCACAGAACACGGCGAGGCACTTGAGCAGCCGTAGTCATCCACTGCATCCGAGTCCATATCTAGTCGTCCTGACTTGTTTTGCCACTGGTTCAAGTTAGACTCGGGCTAGAGAATGAGGTTGACGAACTGCGCAACCTTCACTCACTTAAATCAAATTGATCGCGCATGTCATTCTCTGTTCATTTATCCAGTACTAACACAGTCGAGTCTTGTGACGACGGGAGAGGGGCGAAGCGGAGAGCGTAAGTCCTCTGACAAGCTAAACTACAGCCAAAAAGCTGCGTCAGTTGCGGGTCTCCTGGCTGAGCAATAAAGCGGATGAGATACATGGATTTGCTGACAATCATGATCACCGACTTCCACAGTAAACTTTCCAGGCTTTCACTGCCTGTGAGTATGAAGATCCCAAATCGGACTAGTCCGCCATCTCCACATCCATCCACAACCCGGACTTACAGAAAACTCGAATGGAAGGACTGGATAGGTGAGAAAAGTAAAGGTCCTCATCACTGGTGATGGACGAACAACAACAAACACAACCAAAAACATTTCAGCTGCTACCGTACGAGTGCAATGTAATGGGAGCCGTGAACTAACGTGTCTATTTACTTGAATGATTTAACTCAAAAAAAAAAGAACTCTCGTTTACTCATATAAATCGTAGAGTGGACGTTAACCGTGCGATCTATCCATGCGAATAGTGAACAAAAACAAGGAACTGGATTTGTGTTGTTTGATCTCTGCTAAATTGTTCCTAGGGTAGATTGCCAGTGATGAAGGTTCAAAATGTGAGGTGGTGGCCAGAATAGCACAGACAATAGCGGCGGTTGCACGGCTTAACAAAATCTGGCAAGATAAACGGTTAGCACTATGCACGAAAATCAGATTAATGCGTACACTGGTCCTATCAATATTCCTCTATGTGTGTGATATATGGACAGCTACATTTGACCTTCAACGAAGGATACATGTCTTGGAAATGATATGTTTCTAAAGACTTTTAAACGTCAGGTACAAATATCGAGTTACAAATAGGAAAATACGAGATAGAATTACACAGAAATATGGCTTTTGAAGACCTCTTGGCAACTGTCAAAAGAAGAAAACTCGCTTGGTACGGTCACATATCGAGATCAAATGGTCTTGCAAATACGATCCTCCACGGAAAGGTGCATGGCAGACGACGAAGAGGCCGTCCCAAAAAGAGGGGGGAGGATAACATAAAAGAATGGACCAATCTCCGACCAGAAGTGGCACAGGCAGCGGCCGCTGACAGAGAGGGTGGCGGGAGTTTGTTAGGATGCCTTCATGTGTGCCCCTACGACTTCACCGGTTACGGTATGACCTGACCTAACCTGATCTGAAATCGTTCCTACTCTTTGTAAGTAATTATTCGTAGTTTAAAATAAGAACCCATCCTTACTTCCCCAGCCGGCTGTGGCTACATTTTCGATATAATGGGAATTGTCAGTCCTTACCATTAAGCAATACTCACGCTGATATTGCAAATGATTTGCCTGATACTCTGGAACAACCCACACATTTGTATTCATCAATACTGGGCAACGTTTTTTCAAAAGTTTATCAAACATGTGCACAGTTCGCACTTCAAAAACTAATGTGCATCCAAAGTCCACTATAACCAGCGTCACTGTTGAAACGTTCATCACCATTATCATTATCCAGTTCCATGCCGTCTGGCGTTGGTGTTAGCTTAACTTAACTTAACGTTTTATATGCTGGTTTAGAAGACTGATCAGAGTCTGTAGACAACCAGTCACATTTGCATTACCCTGCTTTAAAAGCAATGCATTAACTGTCTCTGCCTCCATCACCTCCTTGGGTAATGCATTCCAAGCATTTACCACTTTCTGTTTAAAAAAATATTTCCTCATATCCAATCTGGACCTTTCTTTAGTTAATTTGTGTCTGTGCCCTCTTATTCTTGTCGGTGGTTGTATTTAAAAAAAAACCTGTTATAGTCTAATTTGACCTTTCCTGTGATTATTTTATAAACATGTATTGTCACCTCAAATTTCTCTCTTTTCTAGACACTGTAGGCGGGTTTTTTCTGAGACTTTCCTCATAACTGTAATTCTGGAATCCCACTATCAGTTTTGTCGCTCTTGTTTGTATCCTTTCCAGCATGTTTATATCTCCTCTACGATAAGGATCATGGATCCTGTGATCATGGACTTAAAATTCATCTTATCACTTGTGTTATTGATCAATTCCACCGTTGATCGCCTCACATGTCTTGTCTTCAAGCTTCCAGTAGTTTCTCTTTGTTTCTCTCTTCCCTGCGATTCTGCCCGCTGTTACCATGTGTTCCAAACCATATATTCTCATGATATGCAAGAAAAAGGATGAATGCCTTCTCCTGATTTGTACCATACTATCTCTTGTGTTTGTGCCTTCTCACTAACCACGTTATTAGCTTTCGTTACAATATATGCAGTTGTCGAGTCTTTTGTAGAACCCCATTTTCGTTGCACTCAATGATCTGTCTACTTACCTGCTAATTATTCATTACTCGCTGCCGTATTTCAGTATTGGTTCCACGTAGCATCCACACATTTCTCTCATGATCTAGCAGACTGACCGTTCCTTGGCTATTCTGTTTTTTATAAGTGCGTCTCCCATCAGAACTGATGCTAAGTTCTCCAAGAAAAAGGGGTCCAGTGGTCTAAAATTGGTGATTTGTAAGACATAATTATACTATTGATTAGCTTCTGTGAAATATAACGTCCACTCACTCTACCAATCGGACAAGCGCATATCGCCTGTACTACATTACAGCATTCCCTGGATATACCAGCATTCGCTTGACGAACATCCTCTCCTACGAATATTTCCAACTATAGCCACATTTCGTTCATGCGAACAGAAATTTCGCTCTTTCAAACATTTTTCGAACGATATTTAGAATTCAATCAGTCAAAATAGGGACAATGCGACAAGTTTACAAGAATACATATATTTTGAGGTAATACTGTGTTTTTTTAATGTTCATTTTGGTTTACTTGGCTTTTGCACACACACGCAAATTCTCTCTCTCTCTCTCTCTCTCTCTCTCTCTCTCTCTCTTTCTTTCTCTCTCTCTCTCTCTCTCTATATATATATATATATATATATATATATATATATAAAAATATATATATATGGTACCCCCGAGGTAAGAAGTGAACGCAGGTAAAATCTACAATACGTTGGTTAGAATCACTTGCTGTACTCTACAATATCCGAAATGCCTTTGAAGAAGTACTTATCATGCACTGGATTTTCGTGGCCTACGACAGGATAAGTTGGAAACCCCAGCTACGCTGATGAACGGGTCATCAAGATATATATATATTTATATATATATATATATATATATATATATATATATATATATATATATATATATATGTATATATATATATATATAAAGAACTGTAAATTATAGTTTTCTGTTACCAAAATGCATTTGTAGGCAAAACTATTGGTGAATAATGTTCGTATATCCAATTCGCTGTACGAAAACGCTCTGGCCCCTAGCTGCTGGTATAGTGTTGGACTGCTGTGCTACAGAAGATGTAGTTGAAGAAGCTCTACACATTCCTTTTAGCTAGAACCAAGCTGCTGTTGCGTGATACGTTTTGTTCCTCATTATAGATCCTTCCCTAATTCAGAAAAGACTCTCACAGATTTACACATCTTTGTGTCTACGTGTGCAAGATATACACTTAATTGAGTTGTGAAATGTAAAGATATCCAGGAACAGAAATCATAAGTGATAGCCTGTTAGGGTTATCATTATTGGAATTTAAATATCTGCTTTACATTCATTCTTTAAGTACATCAACCTCTAAGTTAATACATATCCCCCTTTTCTTCATTTACGACTGCGGTCATTTCATGACTGTCTCGCTACATTTAGGTGTGGTTTTTGATGTCTAAATTGATTGGCAAGGATATCAGCAATCCATATTAAAGCGGTAATGACTAACGTCACAATCCGATGTTTGTCAACACTCAAATATATTTGCCTTTCCAAACATTATCTCTGTTAGCAATCAAAAGCGCGTAGTTTCTTTTTTCTTTTTTTTTCGGTTCAATCGATGTTGCAGCTAAACATCGTTATATAAGCGTTACTTTATCGCTTTATGGGATCATCAGTCGTAGTTAGTTAGTTTCAACTAAAACGTTTGAAAGTTTATGTGATCTTCTTGGTGCTTGCTGCTATTATTTGTTGCTAATTTGAAGATATGTTACATTCATTTAATAAAATGATAGTTAATGATAGTTAATAGATTGCCGTGCCGTAGAAGCGTTTTATTATTTATATCCGACATGTCCATTTTTGTCCGTTTTTGATTTTTGTTTTTGTCGCTGCCGCGTAATTATAATATTTCGCACATATTCATTCTCGCTGTTATAAGGTGTATGAGAGGAATTGAAATAGAGAGAGAGAGAGAGAGAGAGAGAGAGAGAGAGAGAGGAAAGAGAGAGAAAGAGAGAGAGAGAGATACAGTAGTCATTAAAATAATACAATGTCAGATGCTATAATTAAATTTGTCCACCTCTATTCGTAAATAATCATTGTACTGTAAACATAAACTAATGTGTACACCATACATGATACAATATGTACATCATTGTGTCTAATTTATTCAATAGGTTGTACATCCTTGTGTCTAATATATTTAACAGTCGGTACGTCCGTGTGTCTAATTTGATCAATAGTTTGTACATCCATGTGTCTAATATATTTAACAGTCGGTACGTCCGTGTCTAATTTATTCAATAGTTTGTACATCCTTGTGTCTAATATATTTATCAGTCGGTACGTCCGTGTGTCTAATTTATTCAATAGTCTGTACATCCATGTGTCTAATATATTTAACAGTCGGTACGTCCGTGTCTAATTTATTCAATAGTTTGTACATCCTTGTGTATAATATATTTAACAGTCAGTACGTCCGTGTGTCTAATTCATTCAATAGTGTGTACATCCCTGTGGCCAAACTATTTAATATAATATGTGCATCCATGTGTCTAATATATTTAATGTCACATGTACATCATTGTCTCTGATATATTTAATGTCATATGTACATCATTGTGTCTAATATATTTAATGTCGTATGTACATCATTGTGTCTGATATATTTAATGTAGTATGTACATCATTGTGTCTGATATATTTAATGTAGTATGTACATCATTGTCTCTGATATATTTAATGTAGTATGTACATCATTGTGTCTGATATATTTAATGTAGTATGTACATCATTGTGTCTGATATATTTAATGTAGTATGTACATCATTCTGTCTGATATATTTAATGTCGTATTTACATCACTGTGTTTAATATATTTAATACAATGTGCACACTAAGTTCAAAGGTTGTTCTAAAGTTAACACTGTGGAAGGAGATAAAGTGCTGGAAAACTCAGTTGGATGGCCAGTTTCCTTCCTAACTGCTAAGCATTCTCTTACTATCAGACCAGGTACCCATTTACCAGCTGAGTCAACTGAAGCTAGTCCATAAAGAGGATTGACCATTTTACTGTTACAGTAGAAAGCGAACGCTCTTTCACAATATTATTCACTTCTAGGAATTTAACATTTTCTAGGTAATTGTGAAACAAAATGCACATATGGTATGCAGATAGTGCTTTATACATGTTGTCTGTACATCTAGTACTTTGCTATGGAGCGACCTATGACCAAGCGCTGGGCCTATATAATTCCAAGTTTGGTAACATCACCAAGGCCATCCTAGTACGACCCCTAAGAAACCAGAGTCAAGCCATTGTCGTCACCGTCAACTTCAACCCTATTTCCATCATGCAAGTGGATGAGGTGGTGCAGAAGTTCACGTGCAGTGGATATATGAGTCTACTTTGGACGGACGAGGTGAATCATATATAATTTGTCCAAATTAATGATTAGTCCAGTCCTTAAATAAACAGAAGCTGTGGCGGTTCTGATGGCTCAAACCTGTAATAAGATAGTTTGGAACGGCTCCGTTACGAATGTAGTGTGACGTAATCCATATATTATTTTATGTTCTTCCGTTGAGGTAACTGGGGTGGTAGTATATTATTTCATTCTCGCACAAATGACGGGATATCCAATGCACAAAGGCTCAAAGCCAAGACCAAGCCTCCTCAAGTACTGTATCATTAGTCTTCTAGTCTTCTTTGCAGCCCAGGGGTGATCTGCAGCATTCTTCTATAAAACAACATCTCCGTTGCTTCCAAAGATATAAGCCATAGCTTGCTAATTGTCCATGGTTCACTGCCATATGTCAGTAATGGTTCAAGTATCATCAAAGGACTCTCTTTCTCAGTAACAGCGACAAGGTTTTGTTGCACAATATTCCTTTCATGGTCTGGAAGACCGATTTTGCTTGGGCTATTCTGCATTTTATTTCGAAATTGCATCTACCATCGGATGTAATGTTTGTGCCCATGTATTTAAACGTGTAAACTTGTCTTAAATCGGCCTGCTTAACTTTGACGTAGCATTTTGGACATATATATATAAATATAAAATATAACAATATATACCTCTTATGTAGGGGACGGCGTGGCATAGTGGTTAAGTGACACGGCTCACAACCAGAAGGTGCTGGGTTCGATCCCCATCACAGCACCGGCCGTTACCCCGGGGAAGCAAACCCTTAGAAAATGCAGGAGGAAGCAGACCCTTACATAAAATGCATGCTGAAGTCGGATGCACTGGGCCGACAGGCGCAAAATAAAAACGCAGTGCAACGCACACCGCCTTGGGGATTAGAGAAATAAGGCGAACGAAAAAAAAAAAAAAAAAAAAAAAAAATACCTCTTATGTGTAAAGTTCTGAGTGATCCGTCGGGGTCTTTGTACATGGCAAGGGCAAGAATATCACATTTGGCTAACAGAGAGCATGTCGTACGAGGCGACTAACTGTGTGACATTATATAACAACGACCATAGTTAGATGGTTTGTTAAGAGCAGTATAGATAGCGCCTACCAGGCTGCGGGTCTACTTTGCTCTAGTGTTTGAGTCTTTTACGATGAATTCATACATTGGTTAACCATCATCCGCGGCACTTTTCTAAACGCATCAGAGTAATGAGCTGCTTGAGCCTAGTCCGTTATCCAGGAAATTCTCCTCTCGGCTACATCCAAATGATACGAGAGCTGAAACATGCACAGGAGACACCCATCCCTATAGAAGTTCAAGTCGACAAAGAACTAAAAACTAAGACTAATCTGCAGTTTAATTATTAATTCTCTGGATATCAATAAATTTGTCATGGTGATAAATGTGTTTTTAACCATTCCTTTTCTCTTCTTGGCCTCTATCTCATATCTACCATCATCTGTTATGATCTGGCCAAGATACAAGACAATATTTACCACTTCCAGTATTTCTGTTAACTGTGATGCCCATTTTACATTTGTTTTGCTAATTGTCGTAGTTTTTATTTTTTTAAAGTCGTTTTCCAAACCTTATCCCCAGTTTTCGTTATTGACTCATTAATAAGAGTCAGCACAAAGCGAGAAGCTTATACATTCAAAATGGTATTAATTAATACGCAGGTAAGTCAGTAAGTAAGTCACACACTGATATCGGATAACTGAGAATGTATTTGGCAGTTTCTAGAGGTTGTCATTTGGTGACTGCAAAACTCAGCATTGTGATTAACGTACGTAGCAGACGGAAGGAGTTAAATACTTGTACACAAGCTAGTTACAAAATGATGCTCGTGCTCACATTGTGTACAATAAATTTATAAATATGATATATATCTGATGACTTGTTCCAACCTTCCTGATACATGTGACAAGAGCAACACACTGACGTCGAACAACAGAGCAATTGAAGTCACTGAACACCGGGTGAACTCTATTTGATGTGATATTTGGGCATGGGCATTAAATAAGAACAGAGTATACAGTCAGAGAACAGTGTATAGACAGAGAACAGTGTACAGTGAGAGAACAGTGTAAAGTCAGAGAACAGTGTAGTCAGAGAACAGAGAACAGTCAGAGAACAGTGTACATTCAGAGAACAGTGTAGTCAGAGAACAGAGTACAGTCAGAGAACAGAGTACATTCAGATAACATAGTACAGTCAGAGAACAGAGTACAGTCAGAGAACAGAGTACCATCAGAGAACAGAGTACAGTCAGAGAACAAAGTACAGTCAGAGAACAGAGTACAGTCAGAGAACAGAATACAGTCAGAGAACAGAGTACAGTCAGAGAACAAAGTACAGTCAGAGAACAAAGTACAGTCAGAGAACAGAGTACAGTCAGAGGACAGAGTACAGTCAGAGAACAGTGTACAGTCAGAAGACAGTGTACAGTCAGAGAACAGTGTAGTCAGAGAACAGAGTACAGTCAGAGAACAGAGTACATTCAGATAACATAGTACAGTCAGAGAACAGAGTACAGTCAGAGAACAAAGTACAGTCAGAGAACAGAGTACAGCCAAATAACAGAGTACAGTCAGAGAACAAAATACAGTCAGAGAACAGAGTACAGTCAGAGAACAGAGTACAGTCAGAGACCAGAGTGTACATTCAGATCACAGAGTACAGTCAGAGGACAGAGTACAGTCAGAGAACAGAGTAAAGTCAGAGGAAAGAGTACAGTCAGAGGACAGTGTACAGTCAGAAGACAGAGTACAGTCAGAGAACACAATGTACAGTCAGATCACAGAGTGCAGTCAGAGGACAGAGTGCAGTCAGAGAACAGAGTGCAGTCAGAGGACAGAGTACAGTCAGAGGACAGTGTACAGTCAGAGGACAGAGTGCAGTTATGCATTTGACGTAGGGGTGTGGGAGTTAGGGGGAAGACAACAGGACTTCTGCAAGGGATGCTCCTAAGAAAATGCTTCCTATGAGGATGTGTTGATGCTTCCCAGGACTACTTCTCCATCTTAGCTATTCCAGATTACGTACAGCGCGACGGACTATGCGAAAGGAGACCAGACCTATTAACAATAGCAGAAAATTTACCAACTAGAGTGACAGATTCTTGAACACCCACCTTACAGCTACGACTTTGCTACGAACAACTTTCCCTTTTCGGCTTACAAGAAACCCATCCTGGCGAGAGACGTTTCGTAAATGACAAATAGATTGAATGTGAAGTGAAGACGAGTCTGAAACAGCAAACCAAAGACGTATATGCCACAGATTTGCGTGCGCTGATAACGAGTTGTGATAAGTGAATCCATGTTAGTGAACATTATGTTGAGAACAAAAAAGGGCAATGTACATGCACTGGTCAATGGGTTTCTTATTCTGTTTCTTTTGCTTGAGACGTCTGGTCAGGCAAAATATACTGATCAGATATGTTAGTCGGGGTCAGGCAAAATATACTGATCAGATATGTTAGTCAGGGTCAGGCAAAATATACTGATCAGATATGTTAGTCAGGGTCAGGCAAAATATGCTGATCATATATGTTAGTCAGGGTCAGGCAAAATATACTTGCCAAGACCCTCACCTTGGCTTCCTCGTCTTACGCTTTCATACCTTTGTTTCCTCTTCTAACGCTGCCAGACGTCGACTTGAATTTGTTAAAAGAAAGCAGCGATCATCCTGAGGCTGTCGACACTGCCATAGATCTGGTCTAGTAATGGCACTGGTGATGGCCACACGTGCTTTCTCTGGTTCTCGTTTCCGATAATTTTGCAGAGGATGTTCAGGGATCATTTTACACAGGTGCATTCGTTAGTAGCACCTTTCTTCAGTTTATTGAAACTATTCTAACTCACTCTGTTGTGGCCTGTGAGGAGTCTGAAGACTGCCACCTGCTCTCTTCTGTTCAACTGCATCTTGTTTTTGTTCTTGTTGTTGTTGAATTACCACAACGAGTAGATTTACTCAATTGAGCGCCTATAAAAATACGTTAAGTGGGAGTTTGTTGTAGGTTTTCTCACATCCTGAGCATGTTGATGAAGGTGGATCGGGGTCCACCAGGCGATTGTGTTACCCTTGGCTTCATCCGTGTGTCGTTCATTAATACAGAGATCTCGCCGATCTCTTGGTAAAGGCCCCGTGTGTTCCATATTGCACTTGTGAACTTTGTACTGAAATACGGTAAGCCTTTCGTCGGCCGTCATTACTTTTACTTATATATATAAATATATATATATATATCATTGGCTCTTTTAATCTTGTCAGACAATAGTAATTGTGCTTTTAGCACAAAGACTGTACAGAAATATAGAGACCGTGTATTGTCTATGCAGTATTGTCCCTCTTTCGTTCTGCCTTGTTTGCTCCAATAGAAAGGTGATACCAATACATTTTGAACAAGGCAAAACGGGAGAGGCTGCCATATCAGCAGAGCAATGGTCTATCTGTCAGGGTTTCACTCCTAGACCAGCCACCAACCAAGGCTAAGGGCATGTTCTGCCTGCCACAAGACTGCCTTTTCTCGCTCTGTGATATTACATTGTATCACCCTGCGTGAGCTCCTTCGCACATCGTTGGTTGTCAGGTTCGGTAGACGCTGACCAACTTTCAAAATTAACAGAAAACAGGTTGCACTGTCACATTTGACAAAATCCGACGTGGTACGTCAATATCTTATCTGCAAGGCTTCAGATGGTTTGAAATCAGTATTATTCACTCTCCTAGATGAGCTGCCTGCCTAGGCTTTCGAGTCCCATCTGCCCGAAACTACTGGTTTGAAGGCACCAGTGACTCGTCTTCCGCCCCTTCTGCTGCAAATTAAATCAGTTCCGCCACGCGAAGGCCAGGAGATGGACTTTGTTGTCATGGTCTATATGAGACGCACGGCATGGGAGCATTTAGTTGGTGTTGAAAGTTCATCCTCAGCCCCACCCCGGCAATAACAACATATATAAATATATATATATATATATATATATATATATATATATATATATATATATATATATAAATATATAAATGCATATATAAAATGTACATTCATACAGAAGTGCGATGTCTAGAGCATCTTTAAATAAAATTGAATGTTACTAAATGAATGACCTGGCCTACTCCCAATTAACTGCTCTCTTCTCCTTCTACCAACGTAAGCTTATCCCTTGGATTCCGGAGGAGCATGGCAACCTAACAGAAATCAGCCCAGATATACATGACATATGGAAACCACTGGTTCTACTGAAAAACTCATTAGACAGTCTATACGCCTTTGATGATCAGCAATCGTAAGTATTATGTGGTGTCAGAATGATCCAGGGAAGTCCGAGTTAGTATTCTTTGCTATGCCTATATCGTGTATGAGCAGTTTGTACATATATCAATCCCTATTTGGTATTTGATGTCTGATCCAATCCCAAACTGACACATCTGGTGGATGAGGCATGGCCAACTGTATTTAAAGTAGGTCATGGCTGAGCATTATTCCTTTGCAATGGACACGTAAAATAAATAATATTCTGCACTTCTGGAAAATACCATTATTTAATCGAAATAGTACTAACGTACCTTCTTTATCCACGCTTAGTCTTCGAAGGCTCCGATGGTTGGGACACACTCGGAGGATGGATGATGGCAGAATACCAAAATATATTCTCTATATGGAATTACAGTTGGGAAAAAGGTATCGTGGCCGGCCACTACTTCGGTATCAGGTGCAAGCGGCGGGATATGAATATTTAGAATTATGAGAAGAGGACACCACGGATCGAGTTACGAGGATGGGCAGGATTAAGCATGGAATACAGACACAGGAGATGCTGATTGCTTGAGAGGCTAAAGACTCATCTTTTGAGAAGCCCCACCACACCATGAGATACCGTCTTGACTTTCCCTGCATTCACTGTTGATGATGCTTCTCTGCTCGGATTGGCCTTACGATCCACATTCCATACCGTCATGGACTGTAGCTACATACCTTTTTATCAAAGCACAATTACTATCGTCTGACAAGGTTGAACGAACCAATAATCTTCTCTATCCTTTATTAATTTGTTTGTGTTTTTGCGTCTGAATATCATGTCTGCGTGTTTTTAAAGTATATTTAATTTCCTATTCTAAATGGTATATTTTCAGAACTTTTTACGTTAAATACAATGGTTACTCGCAATGGTATCCTGGGGGTATATTCTCAACATCGTGTACTCTAGATTTGGTCAAATATCCTTTTGACATACAAAAGTGCAAGCTGCAGGTAGGTAATGGCAGATGTGTACAGGTAAGGGCAGTTAGAGGTAAGAATCGACAATCAATATAGAGGAAGATGATTATGACAATGACAAGTTACCGAATTATTTTATGACGCATTATGGACATACTTGATAACATTGGGACGTCCATTCAGCACTGTGGCTGTCTGGTGGAACGATTTGTGTTCATTTTGGGTGGTTTTGTTCAACGATTACACTAATTTGACGGCCAGGCAAGCAAAATATGATGATATATATACTTAAATGCCAGTCTATAAACGGAAGATAGGTGGCACTGACGAATGCACCTGTGGTACAGGGAAAATGATCGCTGAACATCTGCTGCCAAATTGCCCGACATACGAGGACCAGAGAAAGCACATGTGGCCATCACCAGTGCCAACACTAGAAAAGCTCAATGGCAGTGTCGACATCTTCAGGATGACAGCTGCTTTCTTCGAACAAATTCAAGTTGACGCCTGACAGCGTACGGAGAAGAAGAAGAAGACGAAGAAGAAGAAGAAGAAGAAGAAGAAGAAGAAGAAGAAGAAGAAGAAGAAGAAGAAATGCCAGTCTAATGATCTATACACTTATATGGAAAGTTTGCCATCTATAAACCTATATGGCAGCCCTGCGATCTATAAACCTATAAGGCAACCTTGCTATCTTTAAACCTCTATGGCAGCATTGTGATCTATAAACCTATATGGCAGCCCTGCGATCTATAAACCTATAAGGCAACATTGCTATCTTTAAACCCCTATGGCAGCATTGTGATCTATAAACCTCAATCTCAGCCTTGTGATCTATAAACCTCAATGACAGCCTTTCGATCTATAAACCTCTAAGGTAGCCTTGTGATCTATAACACTTCGCATGGGGCATGCTATCTAATCATAGAAGGACATAACAATGAAATATAAAACGTCACTTTTATATTCCAATCATTTTTTATTAATATGCAAAAGTTGTTGCAAAAGAAAAATGAATACTATAATTGCAGCTGATGAGAGTTGTCTGTTAGTGTAGTGATCTGGAATTACTTATACGATTTTGGAACATAAACTATCACTACATGATCACATGCGCATTCCTGAAACCATACAGACATCCTCCAACACTTTAAGCCGCAACAGAAAACAATGATGAAGAAGGAAATAATGAAGAAAATGATGGAAAAGAAAAAGGGAACAGGATGTTGATAATAAACAAAAAATAATATATTGGATCCTAATGAAGGTATGAGTTGCGTAATAGTTAGAGTTGTGGCTTCGTGCAGTCATTGGAATGCTTAGGTAGGACTCTGGATCAGGCTTAAGATTTGGCAAGAGATCGAGTATCTTTCAGACGGGATGTCGAAGAGAAAACTGCTATCGGTCCTGAACCAAAGCTGGAAAAGGGGAATTTTACCCCACACATGGAAAGACGCAGTACTTGTACCAGTATCAAAGAAAGGAAAGGACAAAACAGATCCAAATGGATACAGGCCTATCCGCCTACTGAGCTGTGTCGGCAAACTGATGGAACGTGTGATAAACACCAGACTGGTGTGGCATCTGGAAGAAAAACGAATACTAATTACACAGCAAGCCGGCTTTAGACAGCACAGATCCACTGAGGACCAGGTCATCCTCATAGCCCAGAAAATAGAAGATGCCTACCAGGCACAGAAACACACAGTAGCGGTTTGGATGGACCTGGAAAAGGCATTTGACAAAGTCTGGAAAGACGGACTTAGAGTCAAGCTAAGGAGAAGTGAAGTTTGTGGGAGAATGTACAAGTGGATCAACCACTACCTCAAACAAAGAACGGCCAGATTCCAAGTACAATGGCAGATGAGCAAAAAGGTGACACTAGAGCAGGGAGTACTCCAAGGGGGAGTACTGTCACCCACACTCTTCCTGGTGTAAATAAACGACATTACAGAGAATATACCTAGAAGAGTCCATAACTCAATGTTTGCAGACGATCTGGCTATGTGGACCTCTGAAAAGAATCTCACCATAGCAAGAAATTGGATGCAGCAGGCCCTAACAACGCTGGAAGAGTGGGCGAACTCATGGCTGGTCAAAATAAACAAGGAGAAAACCACATGCACAATATTCTCGCTTTCAATCAAACCACAAAACACCAAATTAAGTCTAAATGGCAAATTCCTGCAGTCAAACGACAACCCAAACTATCTGGGAGTCACATTTGATCGGCGCATGACATGGAAAAGTCAGATCGAGAGAAACCGAATGAGAGCCAGAGAAAGAATGGCAGTCATGAGGAAACTAGCTGGCACAAGCTGGGGAGCAGACGAAAGTATACTAAAGAAACTGTACACTGGAAGAGTGAGACCAGTTCTCGAGTATGGCAATTCGGAATGGACAACAGCAGCAAAGGCGAACTTCGATAAAGTTAACAAACTTCAAAACCAAGCCATGAGAGTTATAACAGGAGGCATGAAGTCAACGCCAATTGTAGAACTTGAAAAGATTACAAAGCTGCAACCCATGACCGATAGAAGAGACTGCAGAGCCCAGCTGCAGTCAGAGAAACTCCGAAGACTGACTTAACCACCCAATGCACCAGAGACTAAACAATTTGGGAAATGGGAAACTAAAGTGGAGAAACTTTGCAGAAATAGCCAAAGCAAAGATGCACGAAGATCCCATAAACGCACTAACAACACCAAAGCCCATCACTACTGTACGAAAACCTACCTGGAGGCAGGATATATTTCCAGAGGTGGTACAAAATATACCAGGTATTGGAAACAAAAACTGCCAGACTGAAAAAGAAAGGAGAGATACTACCCTAAGCTTTATATCGAAAAACTACCCAAGCATGGACTGGACCCATGCATACACCGACAGTTCTGTAACAAACACTACACAGAACGGGGGGGGGGGGGGCAGGAGCATTCCTGAACCTACTAAATGGCAGCAAAGTAACACTGTCATTCGCTACTGGTAAGCACACAAGCAATTTCAGAGCGGAGGCAGAGGCACTGAGGGTGGCAGTGGAAGAAATGGTGACACATAAAGAAAATGAAAGCCATATAGTAATGCTTACAGATGCTCTGGCCGTAGTCACAGCTCTAAAAAGCCAGAAAAACACTGACCTTAATGACTTAAGAGCAGCATTCTGTCAACTATGCCAGCAGTCCGCACAAAAATGGTAGTGGTACAGTGGGTCCCATCACACTGTAACATCCATGGCAACGAGCAGACAGACAGACTGGCAAAAGAAGGTGCAAGACTACCACAACCAGATACTAGTATGACGTACGAAGAGTCAAAACGGCTTATTAAAGCCAGATACATGACCAAATGGGAAACTGAACATACCGGCTACACCAAAAACGATGCCTATTACCAGTTGAACAGAAGAGAACAGGTCGTGGTCTTCAGACTTCGCACTGGCTACAATAGACTCAGGTACCACCTATTCAACAAATTGAAGATAGGTGGTACCGACGAATGCCCGTGTGGTACTGAGAAAATGACCGCTGAGCATTTGCTGCAGAACTGCCCGACATACGAGGATCAGAGAGAGCAGACGTGGCCATCACCAGTGGAACCACAAGACAAGCTCTATGGCAGTGTCGACAGCCTCAGGATGACCGCCGCTTTTTTCGAAAAAATAATGGTTAATGTTTGACTGCGTACGAAGAAGAAGAAGAAGAAGACGGGATGTGATGGGAGAGAGGTTCTGCAAGGAGCATGTCGCATGATGATGATGAAGTATACAAAAAATAAAAAATATACCGACTCAGTGAACATTTTCTTCATTTTAGATGCTAGCAGGAAAGTTACAAAAGTGGGCGCCAAATATAAAATGGCGGACGAGCCCTGTTCTAGCAAGTACAACTACTTCCTCTGAGTTATTAATTTTTGTAATGATATGTTTGCTACAGCGGTTGGTCAAAAGGTTTTAATTGTTGGTCTTCTCATTACTGGGTTATGCGTTCAAAACGTAGGTAAAACATTTGTTTGTAATATATTTAAAGGAAATTAAAATATTAATTAGACCTTCATAGACGAGCTAATTTTATTTTTCAGAACTGTAAATCATTCGGATATACCTCAAGAAAAATAATTATTTTAAGGCTAAATAGGGCACATACGGCAGAAACAAGTGCTCGCCATCTTCAATTGGGTGCCATCCCTTTTTCTAATACTTGTATGCTGTTGAGATCCATAGCCAAAGCATATTTTAGCCTTTAGTTACAGGTCTTCTGAAACAAGAGGAAGTCCTTTTCATAGGCAGACTAAATAACAGAACTAAGATTCTACCAATGTGTACTATCCTTCTATGCTCCACAAAGTGAAATAGAACAAATGCATAGTACAAACCACAACAAGTCTCTGCTGAGCGTGGTCCTTTCACAGAATCTGGCTTTGAAACCAACTGCATATCCATCTTTGTTTCCTGAATACGCTATTATACTTGCACTGATAGTTGACAAATGCAGGTTCTATTATTTAGTCGGACTAAGAATGTGACATTTCAAAGTGATGTCACCGTAACTCAGAATGCCTGTAGCTAAAGTAGGCCGCAGATGAGCCCTCTCCCATGATCAGTTGCGAAAACTTGTTTCATCGACCTCTATTCTCTCCACCAGCTGGAGCCCACATAATTGTCTTTAATTGAATTATATTATTCATCCTTCTAACCGCATAGCCAGTGTATGGCCACCTTATTTTTTTAATGATAGTAGAGAGAAATGAGTTGTTGGTGATTTATCTTATTACCTTGTTTATCTTGCCAACTAATGTTTACAAGTTGTCTAAGACAGTCGTTTTCAAAAGAATTTCGTTTATGTGTTGTGTCTTTGTCTTTTCTAGCCTTCGCACCCATATATTAGCACTGGAATGATGTTGTTATTCATGTGAATGAAACAAAAATAAAGCAGGAACCAGAATTTACGTATTTGGGAGCTGCATTTACTTAGAATGGCAGACTAGATAGAGCGATAAAGACAAGATTGCAGAGAGTAAACGCTGTCACCTACATGCTGTCTTCACTACTAAAACACCCAATGCTTTCACTCCGAACAACAGAA
This sequence comes from Ariolimax columbianus, assembly GCA_036924085.1. NCBI lineage: Eukaryota > Metazoa > Mollusca > Gastropoda > Stylommatophora > Arionidae > Ariolimax > Ariolimax columbianus. Next base: position 66,316,134 of record JAVGWX010000004.1, read on the forward strand.
GGAGATGATAAATAGTATCCCAACCCTGTCCTTCCAGTGCCAGATATGGGCATTGGATAAAGCTCATGAAGAAAAGTTAGTCCGCTGCGAAAAGTCACGAAACGCCACTAACAACATTAGAAGTGAAAGATCCACACATATGAGTATTCGGAGGGAGGTTGGAACAATTCCATGCCTACAGTACATCGAGCAACAGACAATGCATTGGTGTGGCCTCACTGTGTAAATGCAACCAGCCCACATTGTTCATGCAACCCTCTAGAGAAGAATATCAGGTAGAAGGGCTAGAGGTAGACCGAGGAAAAGGTGGATAGACAGCGTAAACCGGAACTGCTGTAAAATGGGGGTAAATGTTATTCGGGTCAGAGATACGCAACAGAAACGCCACTGGGCTACAACGCCACAGAAAGTGAAACGACAAAAGAAGAAGAAGAAGAAGAAGAAGAAGAAGAAGAAGAAGAAAAAGAAAAAGAATAAGAATAAGAAGAAGAAGGTATGATGTTGGAGTTAAATGTGAATGAACGCTTTAACAATTGTGGTTTTTGAATCATTTTTCTCTTCACTATCGCGTTCTTTATCCTACCAGTTTCAGGCCATGCGTTATAAGAATAACCAGCTGGAGTTTCAAGCGGAACAACCTGATATGAATCTCTTTTATTTGTACAGTAACAGTGCTTGGGAACTGTTAAGAGCAACAGTTAAAACCAAAATCGACTTTGAGAATACTTTCCACGCCACTGCATGTGCCGAGGTAAGTGGTTAGTTTTGAGGGAATGAGGGAATGATTTGACTCATGGCTGGCCGTTTGCATCAGGGTCAGCGAACCTTAGCTGAGCAAGGCCATATCCTGCATACGGGTTCGTTGGTTGCTTGACTGCAAATGCCCACATTGAGTTTGTAACCCTTTTTTGACGCCCTGAAATTGACGGAACTTGTGGCAGAATGTAGTAGCTTTCCTGACATACCAAGCGTGTTGATGAAGTGGACCGGGGTCCTCCATGCAGTTGCGCAATGCTTGATTTCTTCTGCGTGTCACCTACTACTACGGGAATCATATAGATACTCATCTTGTTAGCCAGACTGTTGTTCTCGACAACAGCCCGTTTCTAGGACGACCAACCTTGAGGTCAGGTGAGGTTATGTCTCATGACCCTCACTAACATGTTTGATCAGTGTGTTTATCCTGGCCAGACGTTAGACTCATTATCCCAATAGTCTGCATACAAGCGGCGGCACTGGAAACGGACTGCACTAGGGTGGTCTGGCTAAGAGATTAGGGATCGAAGGAGGAAGGCAAACCTGGTATCCAGCTGAAACCGAATGTGTTAGGCGAAAGGACATATTGCGCAACATTGCTGTAAACTGTGACATAACGTAGCAACGTCCTCTTCAGCACGCAACACCAACCGAAGAAGAAGAAGAAGCAGAAAAAGAAGAAGAAGAAGAAGAAGAAGAAGTTTTAATTCTAACAACAGTTTATAGCTTGACGGAGCGATTAAAAGAAATGTACTACACTGAAGTTGCAGAAGTACGAAACCATTTTACGGCTCACGTATGTTTCAATAGTGATAACATTAAAAGCTAGAATGTACATTCAGTGCGACTGCAGGACAAGCGACACTTATTCCTCAGCTCCGTTAATGTACAGTAAATCTCATCAATGGAAATACACGTAATGATAATGTTAATTTTGTTGTTGTAATTCCAATATAATCAAGTTCGAATCAAATCGGAACTTTTTTTCTAGTTCTACCTGAATCGAGTTACAAATATGGAAATTCGAGATAAAATTACAACAGCAATAGGGCCTTTTGAAGATCTCTTGGCAGAGGTAAAAAGAAGGAAACTCGCTTGGTACGGATACATATCGAGATCAAATGATCTTGCAAATATGATCCCCCATGGAAAGGTGCAAGGCAGTCGACGAAGAAGCCATCCCAAGAAGAAGTAGTAGGACAACATAAAAGAATGGACCAATGTCCGACCAGAAGAGGCACAGGCAGCGGTCGATGGCAGAGAGGGATGGCGTTTGTTGTGAGGATGTATTCATGTTGCCCCAACGGTTACGGGATGACATAATCTGACCTGAATGGGTTATAGAGTGCTGGAACTAATATCATTAGTTAGGGGAACTTGTGTCATATTACTGCTAGGTGGCCCACTTAACATGGACCAGTCACGAAACGAATACACATTGCGAACAACACTGTTAGTGCTTGCATTTTGTGATGAGGTATCTTGCAAAGAAAGGCGTAAAACATGTGGGAATTTATAGAAGACTACAATCACAATGTGGTGATGAGACACTCAGTCGCAACAAAGACATTCTAATGGTGTAAACAAACGTTTTTACTTACTTACTTACTGAATTTAGCCGTGGAGATAACCTGTCACTTCTACATTTGTCATTATAATATTTAATTAGTAGAGAGACTGACGTTTAGAACTGTTTAGAGTTATTGAGTTTAGTCATGAATGTAGCGAAACTTCAACAGTCCTAGAATATTTTAATGCATTCTTGCAAGCTGTGTCTATTTAACGATTCTAGTATTAGCTCGCTTAGTCGTGGCAAAAAAATATATATATTTACGTATCGTTCTATTTAGTTGATTTACGCACAGTTTAAATGTGCATCATTTTTCTGTTCATCGACTCTATGCATGCCTTTCAATAGTTTATCCAATCTCTGATTGTTATCCTTTTTTAACATAACGATTAACACTTCATCCCTTCTGGTATGATAACCCCCTTCCGCTCTTCATTTGGTGACATGTACTTGTCCTCTATTCATTTAATGATCTATCCCTCATCTCGGCTAATCCCAAATCTTCTTCGTCTTTCTCAATCTCCCACTACTAAGCCCTGAACAGGGCTTTGCAAGTTGTAGGACGTAGACCGGAGAACAGAATGCGTTGTGTCGCTAGTTTCAAGCTTGACTGCGATATTTGCACTTTTTGGTCCGACACATCCGTCTTCGGCAGATTATACAATATAAAAGACCATCTACTCTCTTCATGAACAGCACATGTACTATTCTTTTCCTCTCTACTGTTTATACAATGTTCTTTTCTCTTCTGTTCTTTGCCCGTTTTGTTATACAAATGGCACTTTTTAGATTTCCACTAAAACATTCGTCTACTCATTGCTTGTTTTAATTTCCTCTAACGTTGACTTGTATGATACTTGGTATCTGATTTCAGTTTACCTTCACCCTCAAACGACGTTCAAGCTTTATCATGTATACAATAATACTGCCTGAGATGTTCATATCCTTCTTGAACATGCTCGTGTTCTTTATTCCAGTTGAGTCCGGAGAGAAGATCAGCTATGGTGAGTTCTTTGTTTTCTATAATAATAATCTGCTTTAGGCAAACATATTCAGTCAAGCATCTCGCCAAACCAGTAGCTTAGACAGACTGTGTCTACAATAAGATAAGTTGACAATTTTTTCCTTATATGTTGATTTGTTATTTCAGTATTGTTGTCCCTGATGAAGGCCTATTGGTCGTAACGTAGGTTTTGTTTGTGTTCTCGTCTTTGTGCGGTATCTGACCATACCCATTTAAAAATTTTGATTAAACTCAACCTTAATCAACTTTTACAATTGTGTTCATGTTTTTTTCCCATTTAGACTACCAAGGACCAAGATTGATGGCTTTTTTTTTTTTTTTTTTTTTGCGTTCGCCTTATTTCTCTATTCTCCAAGGTGGTGTTCGTTGCATTGTGGTTTTTATTTTGCGCATGTCGGCCCAGTGCATCCGACTTCAGAATACAGTTTATGTAAGGGTCTGCTTCCTCCTTCATTTTCTAAGGGTTTGCTTCCCCGGGGTAACGGCCAGTTCTGTGATGGGGAGCGAACCCAGCACCTTAGGTTAGGGAGTCGTGTCACTTAACCTTTAGCCCACGCTGTCCCAAGATTAATGGCTGAGGTTCGTCTTTAGTTTCAGTTTGCAAGCACGCCTGATGCATCTTGCATCTACTATTCAGCAGCATGGATTGCTCTGTCATTTTCTTCCAGCACGTCGCCTCTATTGCATATTTTAAGGAACGTTGAGGTAGGTCATCAAGTCTGCTTGGTCCTGTCACATGTGCCGTCATATGTGTATCCATATCTCTTCATGTTCTTTTTGCGCCAGTCACATGTGCCGTCATATGTGTATCCACATCTCTTCATGTTCTTTTTGCGCCAGTCACATGTGCCGTCATATGTGTATCCACATCTCTTCATGTTATTTTTGCACCGGTTGAAGTCCAAAGTTCTGATGTCGTAGGGGCGAATTGTTGCAGTCATGTGTTACACTGGCAACACGTGTCGAATCCATTTGGAACCAGGCAATTCGAACTCTCGACTTCCACAGAAAAGTGCAGGATCTAGCAGGCCTAGACATCCTAGGGGATACCGAAGATAGAGAGCGGCGAGGGTCTATAACAAAAACAATACTCTCGAGATGTGCCCGTCGGACGACCTCAGTGGTGTAACCAGGTCATATCAGTGGATTTCAAGAATGCTGCTCTGACCGGCAGACTTGACGACTCCTCTCACATCTTTGCTAGACTCTGATTTTCCAAGTCATACAGGATTTTTAAAGGCATCAATTGCTGGGTTTAAAAAAAATGTGTATTCCATTTATTGTCAGAGCTTGCAATCTTTTTTATTCTCAGAATTTGTAGATGTTTGTTCTGTGGATGGGTAAAATGTTTATTTTTCTGAAAACATATCGTCTCGAAATTCGTTATGTTGTTGTCGTGGAGTGTGTGGTCAAGGTGATGTGAACTTGGTTTCAAAACCCAACGAATCATGTCCTTCTTCTTCTTCTGCGTACGCAGTCAGACAGTAACCATTATTTTTACGAAAAAAGCGGCGGTCATCCTGAGGCTGTCGCCACTGCCATAGAGCTTGTCTTTGCAGTTCCACTGCTGATGGCCACATCTGCTCTCTCTGATCCTCGTATGTCGGGCAGTTCTGCAGCAGATGTTCAGCGGTCATTTTACCAGTACCGCACGGTCATTCGTCGGTACACCCTATCTTCAATTTGTTGAAAAGGTGGTACCTCAGTCTATTGTGGCCAGTGCGAAGTCTGAAGACAACGACCTGCTCTCTTCGGTTCAACTGGTAATAGGCATCGTTTTTGGTGTAACCAGTATGTTCGGTTTCCCATTTGGTCATGTATCTGGCTTTGATAAGCCGTTTTGACTCTTCGAACGTCATACTGGTATCTGTTTGTGGTAGTCTTGCACCTTCTTTTGCCAGTCTGTCTGCCTGCTCGTTGCCTTGGATGTTGCAGTGTGATGGGACCCACTGTACCACTACCCTTTTTGGTGCGGACTGCTGGCACAGTTTGCAGAGTGCTGCTCTTAAGTCATTAAGCTCAGTGTTTTTCTGGCTTTTTAGCGCTGTGACTACGGCGAGAGCATCTGTAAGCAGGACTATATGGCTTTCATTTTTACTGTGTCACCATTTCTTCCACTGCCGCCCTCAGTGCCTCTGCCTACGCTCTGAAATTGCTTGTGTACTTACCAGTAGCGAATGACAGTGTTATTTTTCTGCCATTTGGTAGGTTCAGGAATGCTCCTGCCCCTCCGTTCTGTGTTGTGTTTGTTATAGAACCGTCGGTTTATGCATGGGTCCAGTCCATGCTTGGGTAGCTTTTCGTTATGAAGCTTAGGGAAGTATCTCTCCTTTCTTTTTCAGTCTGGCAGTTTTTGTTTGCAATACCTGGTATATTTTCTACCACCTCTGGAAATATATCCTGCCTCCAGGTAGGTTTTCGTACAGTAGTGATGGGTTTTGGTGTTGTTAGTGCGTTTATGGGATCTTCGTGCATCTTTGCTTTGGCTATTTCTGCAAAGTTTTAGTTTCCCAATTCCCAAATTGTTTAGTCTCTGGTGCATTGGATGGTCGGTCAGTCTTCGGAGTTTCTCTGACTGCAGCTGGGCTCTGCAGTCTCTTCTATCGGTTTTGTAATCTTTTCAAGTTCTACATATGGCGTTGACTTCATGCCACCTGTTATAATTCTCATGGCTTGGTTTTGAAGTTTGCTAACTTTATCGAAGTTCGCCTTCGCTGCTGTTGTCCATGCCGCAATGCCATACTCGAGAACTGGTCTCACTCTTCCAGTGTACAGTTTCTTTAGTATGCCTTCGTCTGCTCCCCAGCTTGTGCCAGCAAGTTGCCTCATGATTGCCATTCTTTTTCTGGCTTTCATTCGGTTTCTCTCGATCTGACTTTTCCATGTCATGCGCCGATCAAATGTGACTCCCAGATAGTTTGGGTTGTCGTTTGACTGCAGGAATTTGCCATTTAGACTTAATTTGGTGTTTTGTGGTTTGATTGAAAGCGAGAATATTGTGCATGTGGTTTTCTCCTCGTTTATTTTGACCAGCAATGAGTTCGCCCACTCTTCCAGCGATGTTAGGGCCGTCTGCATCCGATTTCTTGCTATGGTGAGATTCTTTTCAGAGGTCCACATAGCCAGATCGTCTGCAAACATTGAGCTATGGACTCTTCTTGGTATATTCTCTGTAATATCGTTTATATATACCTGGAAGAGTGTGGGTGACAGTACTCCCCCTTGGGGTACTCCCTGCTCGAATGTCACCTTTTTGCTCATCTGCCCTTGTACTTGGACTCTGGCCGTTCTTTGTTTGAAGTAGTGGTTGATCCACTTGTACATTTTCCCAGAAACATCACTTCTTCTTAGATTGACTCTAAGTCCATCTTTCCAGACTTTGTCAAATGCCTTTTCCAGATCCACCCAAACAGCTACTGTGTGTTTCTGTGCCTGGTAGGCATCTTCTATCTCCTGGGCTATGATGATGACCTGGTCCTCAGAGGATCGGTGCTGTCTAAAGCCGGCTTGCTGTGGAATTAGTATTCGTTTTTCTTCCAGATGCCACATCAGTCTGGTGTTTATCATCCGTTCCATCAACTTGCCGACACAGCTCAGTAGGCTTATGGGCCTGTATCCATTTGGATCTGTTTTGTCCTTTCCTGTTTTTGGTACTGGTACCAGTACTGCGTCTTTCCATGCCTGTGGTACAATTCCCCTTTTCCAGCTTTGGTTCAGGACCGATAGCAGTTTCCTCTTCGCTGTTTGGCCCAGCCCCATCAGCATTTCATTTGTTATCCCGTCTTTTCCGGGAGATTTCCTTTTCTTTAGTGTTCTCATAGCCTCTTCCATTTCGCGCATTGTTAATTTGGCCATCATGTGCTCTTCAGGTGCCGTATTCATGTTTTCGTGCCCCTTTAACTCTTCGTTAATGTTTGTATGCTTATCTGCAGGGACCTCGATGTGGTTTGCTCTGGCATAATGATCGACAAAGGCGTTTGCGGCTTTCTTACCTGTGATCAAGTTCTCGCCCTGCTTGATAGTAATTTGTTTATTTGACGGGGTTTCGTCATCATGGCTCTGACTAGCTTCCATAGCTTGTTCCCGTCTTTGTCCAGGTTTAGACTTTCCGTTTTATTTTTCCAGCTTTCTCTTGCTGTTTGCTTGAGAGTGTGTTTGTACTTCGCCGTGGCGGCTTTGAGGGCGATGTTTGCCTCCATGGATTTTTCTCGCTCTGCCATGTTCCTAGCATTTGTTACTGCATCTTCCACTTTCTGCAAATCATCATTCCAGTAGGGCTTATAATTTTTCCTTGCCCTTCTTGGGATGGTTTCAGTGGCAGTTTGCATTATTGCCTTGCTTAGGCTCTCCACCATGGGCTTCATTTTGGTGTTTCGTGTGTTGATGGTTTCACACAGCTCATCTGTCAGGATTGCAAATGTGTCCCAGTCGGCTCGTTTGTAATTCCAACGTGGGAGCGATTTTGTTTCCTGTGGGCCTACTTCCATGTCAATGGTTAGCCTGATCGGCCTGTGGTCGCTACCTGCCAGTTGGTTTAGCACCTGGCGGTCTATTTTATGGTGTATGTCCTGTGTGGAGAAGGCCAAATCTGGAGTCGAGGTGGTATGCCATGTTCTTGAATAGAAGCTAGGGCTATCCTCCGGCCTATTGATTAGGGAGAGATTTGCATCTATCTCCCAATCTTCCACTTCGTCACCTCTGCTGTCTGTGTCAGAGTATCCCCATCTCTCCGAGTGGCTGTTGAAATCTCCAACTACTATGTTCAAATCATGTTCAAATTACGTCATCTTTGATTTATAAAGCGAGCATGACGTGTATTTTCCATGATATGGCCCCCTCTGCAGTCCATTCAGGTGTAAATTGGTACCTGGCGAGAACAGCGGAAAAATTGTCGTTTCTCTTCACGTTTTTTGTTTTAATTTAATTTAGTTTCTTTATTTAATTGAATATGTCTACTGTCTGTTCCCATTTAACCTGGCTACACTCCGTTATATATGTAACTGTGTCTTTTGTTTTTCTAAAAAAAAAAAACCCCACCCATAACGGAATCACTGTTTGTCTGTAAATGTGTCTAACATTTTAAAAAAGAGCATTTGTCTCTGAATTTGTTTGCTCTTTTTTCCCCAAATACTTAGCTGCACTCTGTTTATCCGTACATGCACCTACTGTTGTATTTGTAATACTTGTTTCTTTGTAAATGTGTCTTGTTTTTGTTACAACAAATAATTTGTTGCCTCTATCTTTCTGTAAATGTGTCTGCCGTATATTAAAGCAATTGTAACTTTGTCTTTGTTCATTGTTTAACTATTTGTTTAAATTGTGTACATACATATGTATACTGCTTCCTCTGTAAAATTGTTTATTGATTCTGCTATAAATTCTTTTAGGAACCACGGTCCTGCTATCACAAGCTGTTTTCATGACCATCTTAATGAACCAGTTACCAGAAACATCAATCACTGTACCACACGTTACCATTTACATGTTCTCCCTGATCAGCATTGCTGTGTTTTCAGTGCTTATCAGCATCATCATCGTCTACCTTCATCGCGTAGAGAAGGTAACGTATTGAACAACTTATTGACAAAGCCTCTGAACAGTTTCAGCATTGATTCCACCTCCTTGGATGGATGCTCTTGTGCAAGATCTATCAACCTAGAGGACACATAAAGTGCTGATGTTTCTGCTCATCTCTCGTCTTTCCGGTAATCATAAGCGGGTTGAGAAGCATCATGGGTCACACTGCTTGCTCAATGTGTAAGGGATGTGTGTTTTAGGCACGTTCCTTATTGGGCGTGGCCAAACCCTCTCATAATGGAGTGATCACGTGTTGATTCGGTATTTGTGTATACTATTTTTTGTTTTCGTCTTTTCTCACGTTCTCCCTCTTGATTATTGTCTTTATGTATGCGAAGTGCTTGTTTTGCAGATAATACTGAGGTTCGATATTTATTCAACACCAACTCGAATTCATTTACAGTAAGGGAAGGAACGTATTGCTGTAGTTTAATCTCATCAAACCATGTTCTAAAGGCATGAAAGATGTAATCACTTGAACATTCTAAACTGCAAGATGGCACTCTCAAGCCTATTGTTTTGAACTTTCTTCCTACATTTGACATTTTTTCCTAAAAACCCATGCACTTGTTCATTGATGTAAAACAGTCTTCTTTTGGCACACGAATAAATATTGAAGTTGTGTGACGTTTTGGCCAAATTCCCTTCTTGTGAATGTCATATTAACATGTTGAAAAAGTAAATCACGAAAAGTCTTCCCCGCTGCTTTCAGTATCTCTATAGGTCATTCACGTATCCCTGGTACCTTGTTGTTCAGGATTAAAGAAAGTGCCTTATTAAATTCTTCTCTGGTTATAGTTAATCTCTCTTATATCAATGTTATGTTATTTAGTAGTCTGCTATCTTGATACAAGCCCTATCATCGTACAATTCCTTAACATATTCTCTCCTACTCACTCTTTGTGTTTTCTGGGTCTGTTATTGGTTTCCCACTCTTATCATTAATCATCCGTGATTGTATGTCCTTAGGTTTACTAAACGATTGTTTTACTTTCTAATGGAATTGATCGAATTTCCCTGAATTCTCTAGATCTTTAATTTCCTCGCTCTATTACAACATTTCTCTCACCATCTTGCTCGATTCAGTTCATTCTTGATTCAGTTCATTCTTGATACGCTTATTCGAAGCAGTGTCATGCTCTGTATTAATGTTTTTTTACATTTGCGTCTGTCCTCCATTTTATTTAGAATTTCAGGTGTTACCCACAGTTTCATGTTTTCTGCATTCTTGTTACCCAGTGTTATCTCTGCTGCCTCTTTTACGGCCTCTTTTATATTCTGCCACTGATAATCTATATCTTCAGAAACATGTTTCTTCCCTAAAGCAGAAGTCACCGAGCTTTGGAATCCTACTCTTTTCTCCAACTCATTTAAAGCACGTTAAATTCCACTTCGATATTGTTGACGATTTTTCTGGTTTCTTCCATCGTAGTTGGCATTTCATAATAAACAAATAATGATATGAATCAGCATCCGTACCAGGGGAAGCAATTGATTTGTTAACATGGTTTCTATATCTTGTTTTCACCATTATGTAATCTATTTGGTATCTTCCCTTATTCCTAGGACCTTTTCATGTGTATTTCCTTCTATTCGGTACTTGATTCCAAGTGTTTGTTATTAAAACGTTTTCCTGGTAACAGAAGTGTACTAGTCTTTGTTCTCTTTTATTCCTAGTACCCAGCCCATTCTTCCCAACTTTGTCCAGCTCAGAGCCATGGCCAGCAATCACATTCCAATCTCCCTTGTTCACGACATTTTATCTGCACATGTTAAATATATAGATTCAGCAACACATTAGACAGGCCTTATAGTTACTGGATGCCTAAGATCTTCAGCAGCTGAAAAAATATACCCCATAATCTGCATAGCGTCACCAGAAATACTAAGCCCTGTCGTGTCAGAGGTAGAAAGAGAGAAACAGGGAAATGACCAAAGACAAACTATGTTTGACATCAGGTGCTGGGGGCAAGACTAAAGTCACGACGAAGTTCCTTACAGTCAACCCAGTCCCTACCGACTAGCCCAGGAAAACGATCCATCGAGGGTTGTAAACAGCTGAAACAGGTGCCCTTGATAGATTTACGGGAGGAACCTGCGCCTGTACATCTCCTACCTTACGCAACATGGAAGTCACTAAATTATCTTTGAACATGTGTATGACGATGCAGGAAAAACCTGAAACGATGGAGATACAGTGATTATGAAACAGGCGAATGTGGACCACAAGACCAGGATTCTCTGATGATCTGCCTAACCCTCTCGGAGACGTGTACCATGGATGACCTGCTGGGTGACAGTGACAGGGAAATCTACGTGGATGAATACTAGAATAATGAAGTGTATCGTAGGGCATAGAACACATTCAGTAAGTAAGTAATATGTCTTCTTTGATGCCTTTCTTGTCCTTAACATTTGACTTTTGAAAACGTTACCTTAGGGACTACATTTGTATTTTACATGCTACCAGACTAATGTACTCATTGGTTTTTTCAATATTCCTCTACGCCCGTGAAACATGGACTATTACAGCAGACCTCAAGAAAATAATCCAGGCCATGGAGATGAGCTGTTAAAGAAGACTACTAAATATCACCTACAAAGACCGTATCACAAATGAGGAAGTATGACGTAGAATCGAAAATGCAAGTGGACTTAACGACGACCTCCTCACAATGATCAAAATGAGACAGCTGACTCGGTATGGACACGTCTCGAGGTCCAACGTACTTTCAAATAATGTACTGCAGGGCAATTACAGGGCAATTGTATAAGGCAAGCGAAGGCGAGGATGTCCGAAAAAACGATAGGAAGACAACATCCATGAATGAACTAACCTACGACTCGAAGAGGCAGAAAAAGCAACCGCAGACAGAGATGGATGACAGAGTATTGTGGAGATGTCAGCAGGGGTGCCCCAACGATCTCAAGAGGTCATGGTACGAGGTGAACTGACTGAAGTGACCGGTTGGTCCGTGATTGACTTCAGTCTGATACACTTAGTTGTATATAATATCCAAGAGATCAGTTTTTCTCTCTCACTTTCTAAAGGCATGAATTACAAGTTCCTTTTGCTTTACATGGTTTTTTTCTGAACTGTTCTGCTTCTTTCTTTCGAAATAGCATTTTCCATTTTACTATAAGGTAATGAGAAATCAGAAGCAAATTGAAATAAGGCAGAGGGAAATATATATATATATATATATATATATATATATATATATATATATACACTGTTGTCAAGGATGACGTGTTAGAGGTTTTATATTAGTAGGTCACATTTGGTTGGATATGTGATGTGTTAGTTTCTTTCCACTCTGCCATTCCTTTTCTAATTGCAAGCCAGGTACCCATTTACAGATGGGTCTACCGGAAGGAACATGTAGCATAAGTTGAACCTTTAACTTTTTCGTTAAAAACGAGTACTCTACCACTACGCTTATTCATTATCACAGGCGTCTCAGTCTATGTAGACCATACTTGTGGCCCCCTGTGAGTTGCGTCTCCAGGGCGCAAGCGTCGGCGATGAAGATGGACGCCCTCCCTGAGCTGCTCAAGCTGCAGGATCCCCTCTCGGCCTCATTGGTGTACTTCAAAATAATGCAAAGCATGACAATTTGGCACCAGTTCAGCTGCAGGAGCTGCCAGAATGAGTTCGCAATTGTGGCATTAACGTCTTAGGTGCTACCACTACGGATTTTCTCTCTGGATTTACTCTCGTAGCCCTACCCTCTCCCGAGGCTTCCACAAAGCAGTGGAACGTTGTCCACAGAAGCTAGCTACTTGAGACATTCGACGATACTCGCATCGTCTCAGGACTAGCCAGCACTCCCCGAAACAAGGGGATTTACATAATAATTACTCCTCTCATAGAACTGCCTGAACAAGCTTCGTCTACCCAGTTTTTAGAGTCAGAGTTTACCTTCTCTTAGATTGGCTGACAACCAAGGCAGTGAGCCCAATCTGCACGTACTGGTTATTATACTACACACACACACAAAAACCCAAAGTAATAAGAATATTTCTCTTTCATTACATACCTATTCTGTCTTTGTTATTGTTGTGCTGCCTTTTTTTTGTACAGGAAGACGCATTCCAAAGAAGTGAAAAAAGTAGCAGCCATGGATCGGTCAAATCTCATCACGAACTACAGACAGGAAATGACGTGAAAGCATGCAACAGAGATAACCTTCTTTACAATAACACGTTCAGGGCAACAGTTGAGTCGCCCTCTGGCAAACGGCGACAAGCGATCAAGTGTTTGAATTCTTGTTCTTGCATTTCATGTTTTCTTGGATGGATTTCTGTAACTTTGTGGTATTTCATTTGTGTGAGGATGTAAATCAATTCTGTGCAAATCAATTCTTTATTTGGCCCGCCAGAGATCTGACGGTTTGAATAAAAACACACACAGTTAGTGCTTCACTTGCTGAGATTTTCGACCAATCTTTGGACAAATTTAAATCAGAGTTTTTCTGTTAATTTCACAGACATTCAGAGTCTGACTCGTTGCTTTTTGTTGATGATCCATTTAATTGTGACGTTTGCGATGTAGTCACACGGGTGCAGTTCTTAGTTTTTAGTCGACCTGTACTTCTACAGGGGCACGTTACTTGGTGTTTAAAAGTTAGAAGGGGAAAACCAGGCCCGGTATCAAGTGAGACACCTCTGAGTGATCTCCAGGTAAAGCGTCGTCCTCGGGTGCTAGAGGTGGCGGGTTCAAATCACGAAGGAGACGGGGAATTTCTCACGTAGACTTCCTGGTATTTGCCCAGATTTATGGTTAGTAGAAGAGGAGTGACTAAGTAAGTAAGTAAGAGATCGGACGTCTGTGTTCAATGTCGCGCACGTTAAAAATCTCTCAGCAGTTGGAAATCGAAACCAGTAGACTTAACGGCCGCTGTCCAGACAAAATTCAAAATCATGTTAAAATTCTACCCAATCTAGTACGGGCACCTCGCCAGTGCTACGGAGCTCCGCCGCTGTGCTCAGATTCTCCAATATATATGGAGAAGAACAGAGAACTATTTTTTTGTTTTTTTTTTTTGTTTTTTTAAAATTCTTTATTGGTCAATTTTCAACAAAACTGTAATGTGAGGTGATATGAGGTGAACATTATCCATGAGATAGAACGTGAGATGGTGGGAATTAAATTTTGTGAGGGGAATGGCGATATACATTTATTTGTGAAAGTATAAATGAAAGCACATATAATTGAATGCACATGTGTACATATTGATACATACCTATTCATTTTTACACCTACATACATCTATACTGACCTACCCTTATATATATATATATATACACACACACACACACACGCATGCACATACAAACATATCCATACACATATACACACCACACATTCATTAATTCATTCATATGCGTCTCAGCCTTTGAAGAACATGACTGTCGCACCCTGTCAGTAGCCTCTCAGGGCGCAAGCCTGGGCGCTGAATATGGAGACCATGGGCTGCCCAAACTGCAGGATCCCCCCTCTCTGCCTTGCTGGTGTAATCCAAAGGAATGCAAAGCATGACAATTTGGCATCAGCTCAGCTGCAGCAGCTGCCCAAATGAGTTGGCGATTTTTAAATAATCTACCTTAGGTGCTACCAATCTGATTTTTCTGTCTGAGATTACTCCAGTTGCCATACCCTCTTCCAAGATTTAAATGGGTACCGGTTCAGTCCGGGAAGTAAAAGCGGCGAGGGAGAGGAAATGGCTACCGCCCTCATATAGCCGAGTCTTTGAAATGTGAGATCGCTAACACCTCACACCCCTACGGCAGTAATGCTATGGGATACTTTACTTTTACTACTCGATCACACCCTACAGCAGGCTTTGTAAGAAACAGGCGGCCCCTTACATAGGTGCTGCTGGGAACAAAATAATGTAGGAGAGACATTGGCATGGAAACTCCTGAACGGCAGGCCGAACAGTGGAATCCAGCAACGATCTCTACACCTGGAAACGAGAGACTATATCAGACACTTCACTTTCCAGCCCACATATCGCTACCCCCGACACATATACACACACGTATATATGCATATATGCTGATATACACATATACACCCACATATACATACATGCACATATTCACAAATATACATATATGCACCCATTAAAACACATATATGCATACACATACATATACATACACACTTATCTATATACGTATACGTACATTCATAAACACACGTAGGAACATACATACACACATGCAACATTCGTACATACACGTACATACCTATTTTCTGAGTGGTTTGCAGGGGTGTATGTGTATGACAAGGACAAGAATAGCACCACTGCCTTACAGAGAGTATGTCGAAAGAGCGACTAACTGTGTCACAGGGCATTTCACCGGACATGGTTAGGTGGTTTGTTAAGAGCAGCATAGATGGCGATAGTGCAGTCTACTCTTCTCTAGTGTTGAGTCTATTAAGATGGACTCGCACATCAGTTAACCACCCTCCATAGTAGAGTAATAAGCTGCTCGAGTCTAGCTCACTAAGATGGACATGTTCCTCCTGGCAACATCCAGCTGACATCAGAGATGGAACCTGCACATGGTCTTCTGCTCCTGTAGTAGTACAGATCAGCTAAGACTAAGACACATTTGCTTATACCCACACACATTTGTATATTCATTTATTTATATACCCATATACACATACATATTTTATTTTTCCTTAAAAGCTTTAGAGCCATAAAGGTTTTGTTTACCTGTACCGTGGTCAAGGTGGTGGGTAATGAATGGCCTACAGGAGAACCATTCTCTACTCTAGGCTTCTCTCAGTCCACTCTGCCATAAAACACGGTCTGTTTCTTGCACATTGTTCTTGTGTTTAAACTTTGGAACCGACTATGTGTTGTTACTTAGATGTTTGCCTCACTAATTTCTACTGGCGGAGGCGCGCCATTTTCCACCCCAGACCGTAGTCCATCGGGCGGCGATATCAGGACGCATAAACCAGTGCTTGGATGCATGTGTGCATCTGTATGTACGTATGCTAGGTTTGTGCGCCCTCAGAAGCTAGCCCAACCATGGTGCAATGGAAGGGCCTCACCATGAGGGCGAGTGTGAAAGTTGTGCAAGGGTGTGACTGTAGGACAGAGTCAAATGAAACAGAGTGAGGTAAGAAGAGAGAGGAAGGGGAGCCAGCCCAGAGGAGACTCCTGCAGAAAGTATTTGTCTTGCTGGGGGAGAGACTAAAATAATATAAATTAAACTATATGTACTATGTCTTAAGCTAATAACCAGTCTTGTACAGTATATGAAGAAAACACATTTCACGGACCTTGTGTATGTGCGATTGCTTTATTTATTTAGTTATTTTGTTCATTTATTTTGCATTAAAGGTGGGACAATTTAGCTCTTAAAGTAAATTAAAACAGACAACTCGTTGACTTACATAATGTAATCACTTTTTCTCAGTTGCTTCCCTTGTATGCGATATTTTTTAAACACCGTCATAGTTCCTTCAACAAATGGCTCAGGCCGCAATTTACGTGATGTTATTCAAGCCTCGACTGCTGGAGGTCACATGTTCAAACTCTGGTGGAATTGGGATTTTGTTACGTGCATGATCCGTTAAAAATTCCCCTTGATATCTGAGTAGTGAGATCAGACACCCGTGTACAGTGGCAAGCTCGTTAAAAATACCTTCGCAGTTTGAAATCGAAAAGAGTAGGCTTAACAGTCGCTGCTCGGACAAAATTCAAGTTAAAAATCTACTCAAATAATTCTAGGGATTATAGCTCCACAGAGAATGTGTCGCAAAAAGAGGACCGTGTGGCTATAACATCATGTTATGTGGTTAACGGAGCGGCATAGATGGGGCCTGCCATGCTGCGAGTTTACTGCGCTGTAATTTTACGCTTCCACAACCACCAGTCCCAAAAATTGGCGATCGTATATTCCAAGGGTTAACAGGTACTGGGATTGACCTGGAAAGTCACCAGTGGATATTCGAGTGCCATAAAAATTATGAAACAAAGGAGGTCACACCTCCCCATGACGTCTAACGACATAAGTGGACTGAAGATAGAATCATGCCTTGGGGAAATATTCGCTTGTCTTTGAAGTGGGTGTGTGAAAGATAAGATTGTAAGTTCAGTATATAATTGCAACGTACCAAGTTTGAATTACGCCATTCAGTTTGGCAGATCAGGCATGTTGGTGTTTTTTTCATGCTATAGCCGCATGTTCCAGTAGATCCGACTGGAAATGTGTACCCGCAAAAGGCAAGGGAAGATTTTGGAGTCACCGCCGAAGCTGGGCAGGTCATGATGTTTCGCCGAAACTTTGAGGAGAAGGAATGTCACATTCAGAAACCAAGAATGATGTCCCCTTGAGATTCAATGCATTCATTAGTCACTAGAAACATTTGATGATTTAGTCAAATAATACAAGCAGATCAGTAATCAGGGAAACAAATAGAATGTCGTCTTTTTCCTGTGGGAATAGAACGTTATTCAGTTTGAGAGATTGTTCTTACAGTATCAGTGAAAAGAACGTAGTGGTTCAAAGCGTATTTTACTTGCAATGTTCTTGATATACGCCCATGGTTTTTGATTGTCCAATAATGAAAATGCTGTGTCGAAATTATGGGGATGCGATCATCATCTGGAACAAATTTGTAACATTGATGGTACTATTCATTATATTCGTGTTATTCCCGTGCCATGGACTCCTTTAAATGGTGTTATATTTATATTGTTAATAATACAGTTTTTCGTGACATGCAAAGTCCTGCCCATGACTTATTGTATACAGTTCACTCCTTCGGTTATGTGGACACGTTCTTCTTCTTCTTCTTCTTTCGTTCTCAATCTCCCACTACCAAACCCTGAAAGGGTAAGTGGCAGAATGTAGTCCAGAGAACGGAATGCGTTGTGTCATAGTTTACCGTTTCGCTGCGATATTTGCACCTTCCGGTCCAACACATCCGACTTCAGCAAGCATTTTTTTAGTACCGGGTTAGCATTCCGTCTTCGATTCCTTCTCCTTAGCCAGTCTGCCCTACTGCAGCCTGTTATCCAGGATCATCGCGTGGAGGTGTAGAAGGGTCTTGGCAGCTATGGTTCGCTGGCCCTGACGCTAGCAGTCAGCTATGGGTCGCTGACCACTGCAGCCCATGCGCTGCTCAGCATCTTGATCCCGTGGACACGTTCATTTACTTTACTTTACTCCTTGACTTTACTACTTTACTTTACTAATTTACTCTCTAATTGTAGACACCATCCACATAGTTGAAACAGAAAAACTCTATCCATATTGTTCGGTCGAACGATTATTCCTTACATGCTGCTTCAACTTCGGTTTATGAATTTTATTTACCTGTTTATAATTCTCTACAAAGGTTCTATAAGTCGGTCTCCTTTTGTTCCTTGAATTGAAATCTATTGTACAACAGGTATGCATTAAGTGACAGCAATTTGGTTAATAACGAACCAGAAATGTCTTATTTTTCAAGATTGTCCCCGTTACTGACAATATATTGTGTCCATCTATACACTAGATTCTGGATGCCCAATAGAAAAAAAACATCATTTTTGTGTGTGACCTTTACCCAATTTTGCACCTTCTTTATTACATTGTACGTCAGCTGCCTTTTTACCCATGCGCTACACTCTTTTCTATAACCGAGGTCATCATAGACAATGCTATGGAAAGCGCCATGACTCATACTCTTGTAACCACGAACTAGCTGGTCGATCTGCTGTTTCACTGTGTATATTGCCACGCTTGATGATCTCCCATGCTTCTGTTCATCAATAGCATTGTGTCTTCCGTATTGAAATATTTCTTAGTTTTATATGATTGTATACACCTACGGTTTTTAATACAATTAGTTAGTTAGTCGTCGGATCATCTTCATTGCGCTTGGAAAAAGTCCATAAGCGCTCACATCTCATCTTCAGTATCTCCGCCAGCACGCATTGTTATTGTTGTTACGGATCTAGCAGCATCCAGGTACTCGCCCGTCGATCCAATGCCATATGATGGTATCTGCAAGTGTTTATCAGCTGTTGTCTAGTGCCATACAAAGTGTATCTGGCCACGGAGGAAGAAACATTATCCTAAAATCATTGAGCGTTGAGGACTTAAAGAGCTGATGACCAACGGTTTCATATGTGTGTGTACACAGCTGTCACCAAGGAGTGTGTTCTGGTTGGATTCTGTTCAGGTGTTTGTTTAGTGGGATGTGTTTGGTTCTGTTCAGGTGTTTGTTTAGTGGGATGTGTTTGGTTCTGTTCAGGTGTTTGTTTAGTGGGATGTGTTTGGTTCTGTTCAGGTGTTTGTTTAGTGGGATGTGTTTGGTTCTGTTCAGGTGTTTGTTTAGTGGGATGTGTTTGGTTCTGTTCAGGTGTTTGTTTAGTGGGATGTGTTGGATTCTGTTCAGGTGTTTGTTTAGTGGGATGTGTTGGGTTCTCAGTCGGAAAATGGTGCTCTGATCCTTCCTTGTGAGTTGATTTACACTGTTATTTGGAATGGGGCTTGCTATATGTCTGTTTACGTCCCTTCCCGTGTTTCCCATGGCCCATTTGTTCCGCCAAATTTCTTTGTTTGCTGATCTTATGAGCTGTTTGGCTGTTTCTAAAGTTGTTGCTGTGTGTATATGTACTTGTCTTGATTCCTCCTTTGCTAGTCTGCCCGACTTGCCATTGCCAACTGTGCTTGAGTGTCCAGGGACCCACTGCAGAACTATTTTGACAGCACTGGAAGTGATAATGGGGTCAATGTCTAGAGATATTTAGAAAAGGTCAGGTCTACAATGACCAGCAACTTCTAACGTTGAAGAGCTGCCATTGGATCTGAGAAAATAACAGCGTTTTTGGTCTTTGAAGAAAAGGCATCTAAACGGTTCTCATATGGTCAAAATCGGATTCAAGTGCAGTGATCTCAGCTTTATAGTTGGAGCAAACCTCCCCGCAAGCATTAGACAGTTCATCAGAGGATCCGTCCGGGTACTTTATATAAACACCATAACATACTTTGATGTTTCTTTAGACTCAGATCAATCAGTATATACATGTATCCACTCATAGGGATAGGCATCAATAGTTCTTTGAGCTGTTCGAATGAGAGTACTTGGATCTGAACTTTTAGTTGTAACATCTATTAATTTTGCCGGCCTTCTGGTGTTTTAAGGAACGCTAGTGGACATGCGGACAAAGTGTGTTGGACATCAACAAGCTATTGGACATGCGGACAAAGTGTGTTGGACGTCAACAAGCTGGTGGACAGGCGGATAAAGTGTGTTGGACATCAACAAGCTGGTGGACAGGCGGATAAAGTGTGTTGGACATCAACAAGCTGGTGGACAGGCGGATAAAGTGTGTTGGACATCAACAAGCTGGTGGACAGGCGGATAAAGTGTGTTGGACATCAACAAGCTGGTGGACAGGCGGATAAAGTGTGTTGGACATCAACAAGCTGGTGGACAGGCGGATAAAGTGTGTTAGACATCAACAAGCTGGTGGACAGGCGGATAAAGTGTGTTGGACATCAACAAGCTGGTGGACATGCGGACAAAGTGTGTTGGACATCAACAAGCTATTGGACAGGCGGACAAAGTGTGTTGGACATCCACAAGCAAGTTGACAGGGGGACAAAGTGTGTTGGACATCCACAAGCAAGTGGACAGGGGGACAAAGTGTGTTGGACATCAACAAGTTTGTGGACTAGCGGACAAAGTGTGTTGGACATCCACAAGCTTGTGAATAGGCGGATAACGGGTATTGCCTGCCTCGAGGACTAAGTAAAAAAATAAGATATTTAAAATGTATGGTTCGTATTCTTGTAACAATGCCATTAATAAATTGTCCTGTTACTAGTGACTGTTCCTGGAATATATATGTGTGTATATGTGTGTGTGTGTATGTGTGTGTCTGTGTGTATGGCTGACCGGCAAACTGAGACTCTATTCCCGTCATGCCCAGGACATCGCGCTAGGGTCAGGCCCAATCATCTGATCAAGACCACTTAGTAATATCATTGAGTTGTGCGCAAATGTTTATTCTATGGTCATGAATCATTTGCTGGTTGAACTTTTACCTTGTTGATTAGTTGCAAGTTGTTTTCTATATCCAAGGTCTCAACTTCTTCTCGTTACGTATGTTTTTAATTGCACCTCCATCTTTCTGAATAACTGTACAAGTCCCCAACTAGTACTTCGAGTGTTTCCAATGCAATGGGTTTATCAGGTGGAAAGTACATAATATCTACTTTGGGGATTTCATGTCCATTCACCATGTCTGATTCTGCTATCCGTATATGTCCTCAACTTTGGATTTGGATTTCTTTAGCTGGTAGACTGGGTATTAAAAATACCAATCATACTGTGTTCCCGCTCCTATCGTGTCCTGTTTATTAAGGTGTGTCTCTTAAATGTAAGTTACGTCGATACACTCAGCATTGAGTTTTGCTTCATTGGCTTTTCTTCTTTTTCATTACTGCTTCTAAATTGTAGGAAGGATATTTAGCAGTTCCACTTCATTGAGGTTTTGGTCATTAGTTTCTGTCTCCTGGATCCCTGGGACGGAGTACTTCATTGAGGTTTTGGCCATTAGTATTTGCCTCTGGTTTCTGTCTCCTGGATCCCTGGGACGGAGTACTTCATTGAGGTTTTGGCCATTAGTATTTGCCTCTGGTTTCTGTCTCCTGGATCCCTGGGACGGAGTACTTCATTGAGGTTTTGGCCATTAGTATTTGCCTCTGGCTTCTGTCTCCTGGATCCCTGGGACGGAGAAGGGTAGCCAACAGTAGCCCTCTGTGGCCCCCTTCAAGGCGTTGTTGCTGAAATATGCGCATTTTGACCAATCGCAATCACCTTTGGGTTACCCTTTTTGGGCCGGTTAACGCTCCGTATCTTTGTCCGTGCCCAATCTGCCTGTAAGACGGGGAGAGAAAATAACCGTCCGGTCATACAAACCCGCCACCAAAGGAAATGGTCAAAAGATCATGAGTGGCATTGCCAATAACAACAACCTGCAAGATAGCAGGTGGGAATCGATACTTCTATCCCCTAGTTGAGCTGCCTTCGAGGATAGCGAATGCCATTCACCAGGATTGTCTTTGGTTTCCTACGATGACATATAATACGGCAGTATCTCATCTTCAAGACATCAGGTGGTGCTTGAGGTATCCTTCCCCTAGACGAGCTGCCTTTGAAAACAGCGAATATCATTCACCAGGATTGTCTTTGATTTCCTGTGGTGACATATGGTACAGCAGTACCTCATCTTCAAGACATCTTGTGGTGTTTGAGCCTACTATCCATTGAATGATCTGCCTTCAAGAACAGCAAATGTTACCGACCAGAATTGTCTTTGGTTTCTTGCGGTGGCATATGATACGCCAATATCTCATCTTCGAGGCAGCAGGTGGTTTTGTAAGCAGATTATGTTCCTTCTTCTAGATGAGATACCTTCATATGCCCGAAGCACCAATTTAGTTCTAGTGGGCCAGAAACTCGCCAGTCGTCTCTTTTTCTGTTACTTTACACCGATGTGACGTGCCAAGTAGTTGGACAGTTACTGTCAGAACCTTTATTATACGTAAGCCGTGTGTGTATTTTATTGGAGCTGGACAGCTTGACCTCATCTGTACTTACGTCGATGACAGCATACACTAAGATTTGGAAGGGACGACATACGACTGAAGGTCTTAACGTGTATCCTACAAGACATGTGCTCTAAAGCATAATTTTTTTTAAATTTATGAAGCCTTCCTTTAACCCTTACTATCTTATCCCCATAGTAGTGAGCGACACGCAGATGATACCAATCATAGAACAGCCTAGGGGACCCAGGTCCACCTTCACCAGCACGTTCGGGATATGAGGGAAACTAAAACACATCATCACTTAACGTTCTTTTAAAGGCGCACAAATCATTAACGTACTCATTGTGGACATTCAACAACAACAACAACAACAACCCTTACAATCCCGGGGCAACTCCCCCTACTCCACCCCTGGTCAACCTTTGTGGTAGTACCGATGCTGCCCTCGTCTATATGTTTAAAAAACAACTAAAACTGAGTGTGGGCTCCATAGCTAACCAAATCAGCTCCCCCCCCCCCCCCCCCCCCACAAGCGTTCCGGAAGTCATGGGTTTCCCAGCAGTCACGTCTTGATAATGGCGTGAGACAGACCGAAAATGAACGACCAACTGGGACCGATACGCTATAACTAGAACCGCCCACATACGTCTCCCCCGAGACATTCTAAACTACCCGGATGACCTATTCATTGGAGTTTTTCCTCTTGTTTTGTCAAAGTCATTATTTAAGTGTTGTCTGCCTGGTGATTGTGTACGTGGTAGAACTGTTATATCCCGTTTCAGCCACACGAAAGAGAAATATGTTGGGAAATATGAAAATAATGGAAGATGCCCCGACCACTGCACAGTGAACAGAGTAGTAACAATAATTACATTGACAAGCATTTTATAAAAATCACATTTAAAATATATGTAAACCTTAACATACATTTATGTCATACACGTTGAAAATGTATGTGTGTATATGTATGTGGTTATATATAAATGCATGCAAGTATATATGTATCTATGCATGTATACATGTATGTATGTGTGCATATATATATGTAGGTATAGATGAATGTATGCGTGTATGTATTAATGTAGGTGTGCATATATGTATGCATGCATGTATTGATGTATGTGTATATATGTATGTGTGTGGATGAATGGATGTGTGTATGCATGTATGTATATATGTACGAGGCGTGTTCAAATAAAACCCGACCAAATTACGATTAGTGAACATACGTAGGATGATCATAATGACGTCCCTTCTGGTGTAACCAGCACATACCAACCGTCAAATTTATAAAATGTCATTATCCTCCGACTTATAGTTTCCTCAGCAGACGGTTGAAAACATGGCGGATGTGATACGGAATCCGTCCAGAGTTGATCAACCAGCGGTGATTGGGTGTCTAGCAGCTGAACGATGTCGGCCAGTTAACATTCATCGCAGAATGCAGGCTGTGTAAGGTGATAAAGTGTGTTGAAGACAACAGTGATGAACTGGACAACGATATTTAAAGAAGGACGTGAGTTAACTAAAGATATTCCGAGATCAGACCAAGCGCATATTGTTGCGTTAACTCACGTGCTTATGTAAACATCGCTGTCCAGATCATGGGCATCGTACGTATCATCACTTGTTACAGTTTGGTCAGATTTCAATTGAACACGCCTCGTATGTACGATGGGCGTTCAAATCAAAACGGGACTTTTTGTTGTAGCTCTCCCTGAATTGGTTGTAGTGTGCTAGAACTACAATTATTAGTTAGGGGCACTTGTATCCTATTACTGCTAGGTGGCTCACATGGCATGGGCCAATCACGTGACAGATCAATACAATGGCGGACAACATTGTTAGGGCTTGCATGGAACAGCGTGTTGAAATGAAATTTCTTGGGAAAAAATGTGGAAAACCTGCGGAAATTTACGAAAGACTGCAACCACATTACGGTTATGAGACACTCAGCTGCAATAATACACTTGAATTGTGTAAACATTTTAGAAAAGTACGTACATCCGTGAGTGATGATCCCGATCGTAGTGGCTTTAGAGCCCAACAGTCATTCCTGTGAATATCCAGATTGTAGAACGCCTTATCCTGGATAATCCAGCAGAGCTGGGGTAGTGTTTCGTCATTCAACGCTTCCTAGTTTTTTTTGTCGACTTGGATGCCCATGTGCAGGTCCCAGGTCTGGTATGGGCTGGATGTAGCCCGCGAGGGGCATTTCCTACTTAGCGGGCCAGGCTCGAGCAGTTCATTATTCCGCTGCGTTGGGACAAGTGTCGTGGAGGGTGGTCAATCTGTTTGTAGACTCAAACAATAGAGGACAGTAAACCTGCAGCCTGTACGGCGCCATCTATGCAATGTTAAACAGTCACCTATTACGACATGCTATCTGTTGGGCAGTGGTGCTATTCTTGTCTTCGTCACACAGACCCCAGCCTAGCACTCGGGACTATGATTATATACTTCTTAATCTACCTTCTTCTTCTCTTTCTTCTTCTTCTTATACTTCATTTTCTTCTTCTACTTCTTTTGTTTTTCTTTTTCATTTTCTTCTTATTCTTTTTCTTATTCGTCTTCTTCTTCGTTCTCAATCTTCCGCAACTAAGCAACCAAAATTGCTTTGCAAGTAGCAGGAGGTTCTCCTGAAAACGGAATTCGTTGTATCGTAGTTCACAGATTGACTGCGATATTTGCACTATTCGGTCCGACACATCCGAATGTAGCAGTCATTTTTGAGTACCAGATTAGCCTTCCCTTTTCGATCCCTTCTCCTTAGCCAGTCTACTCTGTTGCAACCTACTATCCTGGATTACCGCGGGGAGGTGTAACATAGTCTTGGCAGCGATGGTTTGCTAACACTGACGCTAGCAGTCGTTGTCTTTGACAACTACTACTAATGCACTGCTCCCTGACTAAATTCAACACTTGCAACGTCTAAAAATAGTCCAAATTCGATCCTAACAAATTGATACTCAATGACTTCCTAAATGTCCTATCAATACGCGCAGTTCATACACGACGGGCGTTCAAGACAAACCCGGTCTTTTTTTTTTTTTTGGTAAAGAAAAATAAATTGTTTTCTAAATATCATTTATTTTTCAATATAATCTGCAACGATTATGTACTTATCTCATCGTTTACCTAATGCTTAAAAAGCTTGAGCGTAGAAAGATATGTCAGTATATATGAACTAATCCAGGATAGTCTGTTTCACTTCGTCATCAGTGTTGAAATGCTGACCTCTGAGGATTCTTGCAGGGGTCTAAACAAGTTGACATAGCTTGAAGTGAGGTTTGGGCTGTAGGTTGGATTTGGCAATACCTCCCAGCCGAGTTGCTGCCGATGAAACAAAGTGAGTTGAGCGGAATGACGTCAAACAAGTATAAACTCTCCTCTGCCCGTCATAATAAATTTATTGGCACCCAACGTGCCCTAACCTTCCGAATATGCAAATGTTCATGAATAATAATGTTCACCGGACCCAGAGAAAGAATTTCCTTGCGACAGCTATCGCGTAGATTTTCCGGTATACGGCGTATCTGGATCTGGGTATTCACAGAAACCACTGTTGTGTGTTGTGAGTCACCACGGCCGGAATCATTACCCGCGGATGTACAGCATTCTCCAAAATGTTTGCACCATTTGAATGTCTTACTGTGTCGGAGTGTCTCATTACCGTATTGTGGTTGCAGTCTTCACTAAATTTCCGCACGTTTCCCGCCTTCTTTATCATTAAACGTCATCACAACACGCTGTAGCATGCAATAACTAACAATTTTGTCCGCCATTTGTATTTATCTGTCACGCGACTGACCAATGGTAAGGTGCCACTTAGCAGTATTAGGACATAACTGCCACTAACTTCTTCTTCTTCTTCTGCGTACACAGTCATTATTTTTTTCGAAAAAAGCGGCGGTCATCCTGAGGCTCTCGCCACTGCCATAGAGCTTGTCTTGCAGTTCCACTGGTAATGGCCACATCTGCTCTCTCTGATCCTCGTATGTCGGGCAGTTCTGCAGCAGATGTTCAGTGGTCATTTTACCAGTACCGCACGGGCATTCGTCGGTACACCCTATCTTCAATTTGTTGAATAGGTGGTACCTCAGTCTGTTGTGGCCAGTGCGAAGTCTGAAGACAACGACCTGCTCTCTTCAGTTCAACTGGTAATAGGCATCGTTTTTGGTGTAACCAGTATGTTCGGTTTCCCATTTGGTCATGTATCTGGCTTTGATAAGTCGTTTTGACTCTTCATACGTCATACTGGTATCTGTTTGTGGTAGTCTTGCACCTTCTTTTGCCAGTCTGTCTGCCTCCTCGTTGCCTTGGATGTTGCAGTGTGACGGAACCCACTGTACCACTACCCTTTTTGGTGCGGACTGCTGGCACACTTTGCAGAGTGCTGCTCTTAAGTCATTAAGCTCAGTGTTTTTCTGGCTTTTTAGCGCTGTGACTACGGCGAGAGCATCTGTCAGCAGGACTATATGGCTCTCATTTTCACTGTGTGTCACCATTTCTTCCACTGCCGCCCTCAGTGCCTCTGCCTCCGCTCTGAAATTGCTTGTGTACTTACCAGTAGCGAATGACAGTGTTATTTGTCTGCCATTTGGTAGGTTCAGGAATGCTCCTGCCCCTCCGTTCTGTGTAGTGTTTGTTACAGAACCGTCGGTGTATGCATGGGTCCAGTCCATGCTTTGGTAGCTTTTCGTTATGAAGCTTAGGGTAGTGTCTCTCCTTTCTTTTTCAGTCTGGCAGTTTTTGTTTGCAATACCTGGTATATTTTCTACCACCTCTGGAAATATATCCTGCCTCCAGGTAGGTTTTCGTACAGTAGTGATGGGTTTTGGTGTTGTTAGTGTGTTTATGGGATCTTCGTGCATCTTTGCTTTGGCTATTTCTGCAAAGTTTCTCCGCTTTAGTTTCCCATTTCCCAAATTGTTTAGTCTCTGGTACATTGGATGGTCCGTCAGTCTTCGGAGTTTCTCTGACTGCAGCTGGGCTCTGCAGTCTCTTCTATCGGTCATGGATTGCAGTTTTGTAATCTTTTCAAGTTCTACAATTGGCGTTGACTTCATGC
Source organism: Ariolimax columbianus (assembly GCA_036924085.1). Lineage (NCBI taxonomy): Eukaryota > Metazoa > Mollusca > Gastropoda > Stylommatophora > Arionidae > Ariolimax > Ariolimax columbianus. Next base: position 66,343,710 of record JAVGWX010000004.1, read on the forward strand.
CACCTGTTATAATTATCATGGCTTGGTTTTGAAGTTTGTTAACTTTATCGAAGTTCGCCTTCGCTGCTGTTGTCCATGCCGCAATGCCATACTCGAGAACTGGTCTCACTCTTCCAGTGTACAGTTTCTTTAGTATGCCTTCGTCTGCTCCCCAGCTTGTGCCAGCAAGTTTCCTCATGATTGCCATTCTTTCTCTGGCTTTCATTCGGTTTCTCTCGATCGGACTTTTCCATGTCATGCGCCGATCAAATGTGACTCCCAGATAGGTTGGGTTGTCGTTTGGCTGCAGGATTTTGCCATTTAGACTTAATTTGGTACTTTGGGGTTTTAATGAAAGCGAGAATATTGTGCATGTTGTTTTCTCCTCGTTTATTTTGACCAGCAATGAGTTTGCCCACTCTTCCAGCGATGTTAGGGCCGTCTGCATCCGATTTCTTGCTATGGTGAGATTCTTTTCAGAGGTCCACATAGCCAGATCGTCTGCAAACATTGAGCTATGGACTCTTCTTGGTATATTTTCTGTAATATCGTTTATATATACCAGGAAGAGTGTGGGTGACAGTACTCCCCCTTGGGGTACTCCCTGCTCGAGTGTCACCTTTTTGCTCATCTGCCCTTGTACTTGGACTCTGGCCGTTCTTTGTTTGAGGTAGTGGTTGATCCACTTGTACATCTTCCCACAGACATCACTTCTTCTTAGCTTGACTCTAAGTCCATCTTTCCAGACTTTGTCAAATGCCTTTTCCAGATCCACCCAAACAGCTACTGTGTGTTTCTGTGCCTGGTAGGCATCTTCTATCTCTTGGGCTATGAGGATGACCTGGTCCTCAGTGGATCTGAGCTGTCTAAAGCCGGCTTGCTGTGGAATTAGTATTCGTTTTTCTTCCAGATGCCACATCAGTCTGGTGTTTATCATCCGTTCCATCAGCTTGCCGACACAGCTCAGTAGGCTTATGGGCCTGTATCCATTTGGATCTGTTTTGTCCTTTCCTGTTTTTGGTACTGGTACCAGTATTGCATCTTTCCATGCCTGTGGTACAATTCCGCTTTTCCAGCTTTGGTTCAGAACCGATAGCAGTTTCTTCTTCGCTGTTTGGCCCAGCCCCATCAGCATTTCGTTTGTTATCCCGTCTTTTCCAGGGAGATTTCCTTTTCTTTAGTGTTCTCATAGCCTCTTCCATTTCGCGCATTGTTAGTTTGGCCATCATGTGCTCTTCAGGAGCCGTATTCATGTTTTCGTGTCCCTTTAGTTCTTCGCTAATGTCTGTATGCTTATCTGCAGGGACCTCGATGTGGTTTGCTCTGGCATAGTGATCGACAAAGGCGTTTGCGGCTTTCTTACCTGTGATCAAGTTCTCGCCCTGCTTGATAGTAATTTGTTTATTTGACGGGGTTTCGTCGTTCATGGCTCTGACTAGCTTCCATAGCTTGTTCCCGTCTTTGTCCAGGTTTAGACTTTCCGTTTTATTTTTCCAGCTTTCTCTTGCTGTTTGCTTGAGAGAGTGTTTGTACTTCGCCGCGGCGGCTTTGAGGGCGATGTTTGCCTCCATGGATTTTTCTCGCTCTGCCATGTTCCTAGCATTTGTTACTGCATCTTCCACTTTCTGCAACTCATCATTCCAGTAGGGCTTATAGTTTTTCCTAGCTCCTCTTGGGATGGTTTCAGTGGCGGCTTGCATTATTGCCTTGCTTAGGCTCTCTACCATGGGCTTCATTTTGGTGTTTCGTGTGTTGATGGTTTCACACAGCCCATCTGTCAGGATTGCAAATCTGTCCCAGTCGGCTCGTTTGTAATTCCAACGTGGGAGCGGTTTTGTTTCCTATTGGCCTACTTCCATGTCAATGGTTAGCCTGATCGGCCTGTGGTCGCTACCTGCCAGTTGGTTTAGCACCTGGCGGTCTATTTTATGGTGTATGTCCTGTGTGGAGAAGGCCAAATCTGGAGTCGAGGTAGTATGCCATGTTCTTGAATAGAAGCTAGGGCTATCCTCCGGCCTATTGATTAGGGAGAGATTTGCATCTATCTCCCAATCTTCCACTTCGTCACCTCTGCTGTCTGTGTCAGAGTATCCCCATCTCTCCGAGTGGCTGTTGAAATCTCCAACTACTATGCAGTTGGAGTCTTTGACCTCCATACTCGAGAGCGATAGGTCTCTGTTTGGTGGTCCGTACAGATTGAAAATGCGTAGCTTCGTCTCTTGAGCCATTATGTCAACTCCTACAATTTCTGCTTGTCCGGTGTGATTGACAGATACCGCGCTACTCGGTATGCAGTTTCTGGTCAGTATCAGGACCCCTCCTTTGTGGCCTTCTCTATCTAGACGGTTATTGTTGAGGTGCGTTTCCTGGATACATGCCACGTCAATCTTACCTTCATGCAGGTGGTGTGTTAGGGAAAGTTTTTTGTTAATGACTCCCTCCGCATTCCACTGTAGTATTTTGAGGGTCTTAAGGTTTTGGCCAATAGAAGTTGCCCCATATCCATGTGCCTTGACTCCACGACACATGGGTGGGTGACCACCAGTAGTCAAGGGTGGGCCCCTTCGAGGCGTGAGGCCCGGCACTATCTCTGCCTGGCTGGACTCCGCAGGATGAGCGCCATGAGTTGTTCTAATAGGTTGTACTGCCATCATACTGTGATTTACGTTGCACTGTTTTGTTAGGCTTGCGGCCCCGTGCATCCGATTTCAACAGGCGTTTCTGTAGGGATGCCCTCCTTAGCCTTTGACTGTCCCCAGCCTATCTGCAAGGCAGCAGTTGTTTATGATCAGAGTTTTCTTTCTTATGGAAGTTGTCTTACCAGACTATCGAGTCTTCACTACTCGTGTCTATAGGGTGCAATGATGATATGTGATGATATATGAGATGGACTGGTTTACCCGGAAGAGAGGCAGTCCAGTGTGTCTGTATTCCAGGATCGTCACGTCCTGCCAGAAACGTAGGATTTGCATGTGAGTGGGGTATCTCTTTTTCCCTTTATTTTCTTGGCTTCTATGCAGGGATGGTACGCCTAGCATTCCCCGCCACCTGGGGTGTTGACACAGTGGGGCAGGTGTGCAATGTCCGCTGGTCTGCATCTCTTCTGCGTCCAGTATGATAGTTATATGGCTGATAACGTACAGAGGTAGATATCGTAGCCGGAGTGCATTCAGCCAGAGGACAAGCCTGGTAATGTCACAGAGATGTTGTTCGCCTGATGTGCGGACAACTCTCATGGTCAGTGGTTGAGTCTTGACAGTTCACAGTGAGGTGGCTGCTCTACTGTTTTCGACACCCCGACCAGGTACTAAGTCTTTGGTTGGTGTTTTCGCACCCCATCGCCGTATAGGGTGAGTATCAAGCAGTTGTCCGCCCGCTTTGATTGGCGAACGGCAATGGACCTCTTACTGTGGCTCTACCTGATAGGGCTGGGGCACAAGCCCCAGGTCCCGAGCATGTAGGAGCCTCCCATTGCAGTGGTGCTGAGATTTTGGGCGGGATTGCGGCTTACAAGGGTTCGGCCGTAATCCCCCACATGGTAGCCTCGCGCCCTTGGCTTATCAGCCTGGTACGTGAACCAAAGTGTCTGCGGCTCCTCTCGATTTGAGCTGGTTTTCCGTAGCAACGCCCTGTCATTTGTAGGGTAAAACTGACCTGTCTTCAGATGATCTATTTCTAGCACCCGTTCACTATTTGGTCAGACGGATTTATTGAGGGCTTTTGTTTGTCAATGACCAGGTATTTGAAATCTGCGGTTTCTGCGGAGTTAAACACGATTTCCGTAGCGTTCTTTCATTTGAGTGTTTGAGAGCTGACTTGTCATCCGTGAGTCTAATACCAGCGTACGTTCATTATTAGACCCAAACGGCAGTGCTCTCGATTTGTCAGTTGTTCTACAGTATTGGCGTCTTCAGTCAAATTTAGCCGCAGGTTCCACACCTGGTGGTGCCCTTCCGTCAATTCCCTTAGCGAGACAATCAAGTTTCTTAGAGGGTAGCCCCAGATTTTCGAGGGTCTAATTCCAGCACATGTTCTCTATTAGACCCCATGAAGGTGTACTTTTTGATAGTCATTCTGCAGTATTGGCGTGTTAATTTAGGTCTCAGGCTCCACTCCTGATAGTGCTCTTCCGTCAATTCCTTTTTCAGAACACTGGATGCAGTCCAAACCGGGCCACAGGGGGCATTACCCCAGATTTCTGGGGGTCTAAATCCAGCACCAGTTCCATAATAGACCCCAGAGGAGGGGTCTCGGCATGTCAATCATTTCAGTGTTGGCCGTGTTGAGTCAAATATATTCAGGTTACGAGGCAGTTGGCTGTTAACTCAGTCACAAACGTTATATATTTAGGTTACGAGGCAGTTGGCTGTTGACTCAGTCACGAACGTTATATTCAGGTTATGAGGCAGTTGGCTGTTGACTCAGTCACAAACGTTATATTCAGGTTACGAGGCAGTTGCTGTTGACTCAGTCACAAACGTTATATTCAGGTTATGAGGCAGTTGGCTGTTGACTCAGTCACAAACGTTATATTCAGGTTATGAGGCAGTTGGCTGTTGACTCAGTCACAAACGTTATATTCAGGTTATGAGGCAGTTGGCTGTTGACTCAGTCACAAACGTTATATTCAGGTTACGAGGCAGTTGCTGTTGACTCAGTCACAAACGTTATATTCAGGTTATGAGGCAGTTTGCTGTTGACTCAGTCACAAACGTTATATTCAGGTTATGAGGCAGTTGGCTGTTGACTCAGTCACAAACGTTATATTCAGGTTATGAGGCAGTTGGCTGTTGACTCAGTCACAAACGTTATATTCAGGTTATGAGGCAGTTGGCTGTTGACTCAGTCACAAACGTTATATTCAGGTTATGAGGCAGTTGGCTGTTGACTCAGTCACAAACGTTATATTCAGGTTATGAGGCAGTTGGCTGTTGACTCAGTCACAAACGTTATATTCAGGTTATGAGGCAGTTGGCTGTTGACTCAGTCACAAACGTTATATTCAGGTTATGAGGCAGTTGGCTGTTGACTCAGTCACAAACGTTATATTCAGGTTATGAGGCAGTTGGCTGTTGACTCAGTCACAAACGTTATATTCAGGTTATGAGGCAGTTGGCTGTTGACTCAGTCACAAACGTTATATTCAGGTTATGAGGCAGTTGGCTGTTGACTCAGTCACAAACGTTATATTCAGGTTATGAGGCAGTTGGCTGTTGACTCAGTCACAAACGTTATATTCAGGTTATGAGTTACAAATGAGGAAATTCAATAAAGAATGACATCAATAGGGCTTTTCGAAGACCTCCTGGCAACTGTCAAAAGAAAGAAACTCGCTTGGTACGATCACATATTGAGATCAAATGGTCCTGGAAATACGGAAAGGTGCAAGGCAGAGGATGTAGAGGTTGTTCCAAAATAGAGGAGGTGACATTAAAAAATGGACAGATCTTCAAAAAGATGAAAAACAGACAGCGACCTCTAACAGAGAGGGATGGCTTGGAGTTGTGAGGATATCTTCATGTGCACCCCAACGACCTCACCGGTTATGGGATGGTCTGATCTGACCTGATAATAAATAAAACTATGAAACGATAACTATTGAAGAGACGTGATGTCATATTATGGAGATCATAAAAAGTACTTTCAGAGTCTATCTATATAACATTGCCATCCTTATAAATTATAAACAATGAGAGCAATTAACCCACTGTGAGAAGGTAAGACAAACCTCCAACAGAAATAACTGCTGGAATTGTAAACAAACAGCA